>CM057047.1:48707482-49307482 GCA_029948455.1 Solanum rostratum | reverse complement strand
GCTCGGAAGATAACCCGTCGAAAATTAAAGAAATCGTGCAAGGAGATTCACAAGGAGGAACCACACGGCCCGTCTTACTCCACACGGATCGTGTAACGGGCCGTGTAACTGACGTAGCTCGAAGGGCCTTCGTCGAAAATATCAGAATTCGTGCAAGTGGATCGACACAGAAGAGCCACACGGCCCGTCTCACGCCATACGGGCCGTGTCACGGACCGTGTGGGCACAGTCAACCGCCAGACGGTCCGTTCACACGGACCATCTCACCTCAGACGGTCCGTGTAACGGACCGTGCCCCGTGCCGAAATTATTTTCCTAAATTATATCGACTTAGTTTTACTTTGTATAAATAGGATGTTATTTTATTTTATTAGAAAACTTCGTTTTTGACGACAGAAACTAGAGAGAACAAGGAGAAAAACATTAGTTTGGCTTTTGTAATTCGTGAGAATCACGTTTGTGATTATTGTTCAAAGCTTGTAACACGGATTCTTGTTCTTCAACCGTAAGTCCATCGTTATGTTTTCTTCTACTCGTTGTGGGCAAATTATCAATAGGATGCTAGGCTAAACCCACAACTAGGGTTGTGGGAACCATGACGACCCAATTAAGATAACGCAAACTGGGGGTAATTCATTCACATAAACAGCGCATGTATTGTTAAATTCTTCGTTTTAACTTCTCCTTAATGAGTCGACGCATTAGGGTAAGCCTGTATTCGTTACATGCCCGAAAGGGATGTAGTGATTGGGAAAAGAGTCTAACAACAGAGATTCAGGGTCATGAACCTAGTCTAAGTGCCTGAGACCGAAAGGTGAGGGTATTCTGAGATCAGAAACAACGGTTAGCATTGCATACACTCGGAGACCGAGAGGAGAGGAGTGAGATATACCTGGAAAGGACCGAAAGGTGACCTAGGTATTAATTAAGTTGTAGATTTTGCATGCATCATTAGGAACGAATTCACAGATCCAGTTTAGTTGTCGTAATTGTATGTCATGAGGAACACAACCCTAGCCTCTCTCTATCTGTCTAAGAATCGGAACGTCCTTATTAATTACTTTACGAAATTAGTTAAACTAAATAACGCAACCCCCATTTATTTTATGTACGTTTATCTTGGGAATGGCATTTACAACTGAAAGCTGGTACTAATAGAGTAATTCTTACGTGTTCCCTGTGGGATCGACCTCAACTCTGGTTGAGTTCTATATTTGACCAGCGACCGCTTTACTCTTCTATTTGGAGTGTAATTTGGGCGTATCAAGCCTATCCTACAAGGCTCCTATGGTGGAACATAGTTAGGGACATCGAGATTTAGCTTCAAGGTGTCATGACTCAACTAACGGGATAAGTCCTAATCTCAAGTCCTCTCGGTGCTAAGTCACCCCACGAAATCTTTAAATATAATTTAGAATCGTAAGTAGCAATCAATAGGAGTAGCTCGAACTTGAGAGTCCTTCTTAAACATCATATATGGCAATGACCACTTTACACATATGTTTGGAAAAACTGAACTTGAAGCTCTTTATAAGTGTCCTATTTATGGTCATAATTCATAAGAACTTTCATTGAAAAATAAGGTGGGCTAATTTGATGTATGGAACAATCATAAATCCCATGTCTTATTAAATTTCTTTAAAAAGGAACATTGAAATCACCCAACCTCAATCATATCAAAACCCGTCTTAGAACAAACATCTCACTTCAAAGTATATGTACATTACTTAACAAAACAATCAGTGAACTCTAGGAACATCATATAGTAGCATAGGAACCATAAAATCATCATAAGCATGCATTAAAACTTAGGAACTTAAAGAAAAGGTAAAATGCATAATAGGGAACTTTATGGGTGAAAGGATACCTATAAATCAACTCACATACCTGAGAACCAGAGAGAATCGGAGTTGAAGTCTTGAGGAAGGAACTTGGGAAACCCTAGCCTTGTTCTTGGGAGTCTTGCCTTAGGAATTTGGAATTAAAGGAATGAGAGAATGAGGGATGTTTCTAGGGATTGAAGACTAATATATCTCCCCCTTTTCGTCCCACAAACGACATAGTTTAGGAATAAAATTATAGAAAATGACCAAACTACCCCTCAATTAAAACTACCAGAAGCCATCTATGAAACCTCGACTACGGGTCGTAGATGGTTTTACAGACCGTAAACCCTTTCATTTGACAGCTCACCCGAGAATCATAAAATATGGACTTTGCTGAATTGGTAATTACGACAAACAGGACGTGTCGTACTATTTTTTAGGGGTTGTGGATGGGCTCGTAGAGTCCTTCCACACTTAGCCAAATTCTTATCTTGTATCTGACCGCCCCCCTCCCCCTTTATGAGACCTTATATGAGCCGTATAACATTTTACGAGCCGTCTAATAAGTAATGGATTAACTTCCTAAAAACTCAAACTTTCCTCATATTTGGAACCCCACTCACGAACCACTCTACGGGCCATAAAATTTCCACGGGCCATAGACTATCTCGTTAACCAGGTCCGCAGTTATTTTTCAGGCCAACTTTTCTCCACTTCGGGCTTCTAAACTGGGAGTCGTTACAATATCTCCCCTTTGACAACATTTGTCCCCCAATATACTTAATGGTAGGCTCTAAAGAGTAAACTAGCAGTTAATAACCAAGTATACATGCAAAAATGCAATTCAAACATCATCTCTCAAAATATTTAGTCTTACACTTTAGAACATGCTTCAAAACAGTTCATGAACATCAAATTAAATGCATACATCATAAGGACCTAAAATGCACGGAGGTTAGGAATTTTGGAACAACTTCTTAGTACCTTAGGCTTCAGTGGAGTGTAATAGATGTGGATAGTGCTTAATCATATCCACTTATGCTTCCCATGTAGCAACCTTAACATGTTGGTTCCTCCAAAGTACTTTGACGGACGCGACTTTCTTATTCCTTAGCTTCTTCACTTGCCGGTGTAGAATTTCAACTAGTACCTCTTTATAACTCAAATCCTCTTCAATGTTCACATCATGCAAGGGGACTATGGAACTTGCGTCACCCATGAATTTCCTCAACATTGATATGTGGGAGACCAGATGAATCAAATGCAATTCATGGGTAGGTCCAACTCGTACACTACTTTCCCCACTCTCTCCATTACCTTGTAAGGTCCCACATATCTAGGACTTAACTTCTCTTTCTTACTGAACCGAAGAACACCTTTCATTAGAGATACCTTCAAATAGACCTAATCGCCAACTTGGAACTCAAGCTCCTCTCTCCTTACATCCGAGTAGGACTTTTGTCGTCTTTGGGCTGTTTGCAATTTCTCCCTTATGCTTTTAATTTTCTCCATAGCATTCATTACCAAGTCTGGTCCTTTTAATGCCACCTCATCAATGTCGAATCACCTAATGGGCGATCTACATCGTCTACCATACAAGCTTTAAAATGTGCCATCCTAATACTTCTATGGAAGCTATTGTTATAGGCGAACCCGATAAGTGGCAATCTCACCAGTTCTCCGATACACAAGTGGGCATAGTCCTCAGCACTGAATATGGTTTTCACCGATAAGAAATGAGTTGACTTAGTCATAAGGTCAACTATCATCTGTATGGAGTCAAAATGTTTTTTAGTTCTTGGCAACCCAACTACAATATCTATGTTGATCTTCCCATTTCCAAGTAGGAATATCAATATCTTGAGCTAAGCCACCCGACCTTTGGTGTTCAACCTTTACCCGCTGGCGGTTGGCGCATTCGGACACGAATTGGGCAATGTCCTTTTTCATCCCATTCGACCATCTCTCTCAAACCTCTGTACATTTGGTAGTGTCGAGGTGAATGGAGTAAGAGGAGTTGTGGGCTTCTTGCATGATCAACTTCTTCAACTCATCATTACTAGGTACACATAACCTACCTTGATACCGGAGCACACCATCTCCCCCTTCTGAGAAGAACTCTACCTTTCTATCTTTTACTAAAATTTTCAAGTCAACTAGAGTGGGGTCGAGATCTTGCTTGGCCTTAACCTCTTCGATCAGCAAAGATGCTGACCCATGAAGAACCATCGCACCACCATTTTTGGACTCATTCAATCTCACTCCCAATCTTGCCGACCTATGTACATCTCTAGCTAAATCCCTCTTTCCAAAGTCTTCTATATGGGACACACTACCCATAGAAATTAGGTTGAGGACATCAGCTACCACTTTGGCTTTTCTAGGGTGGTACTTCACGCTCATATCATAATCCTTGAGTAGCCTTAACCATCTCCGTTGCCTTAAGTTGAGATCCTTCTGGGTGAACACATGTTGGAGTCTCTTGTGGTCTATGAAAACATCCATATGGACTCCATATAAATAGTGTTGCCAGATCTTTAAGGCAAACACCAGCGTCGCAAGTTCAAGGTCATGAGTCGGGTAATTCTTCTCATGCACTTTCAACTGTCGTGAAGCATATGCAATCACCTTACCATTTTGCATTAGCATACAATCCAACCCGATCCTGGATGCATCACAATACATGACAAAACCATCACTCCTCTTTGGCAATATCAATATAGGGGTTGAAGTCAACCGATCCTTCAAAGTCTAAAAACTCCTTTCACATTCATCCGTCCACACGAATTTAGCCTTCTTTTGAGTTAGTTTGGTAAGTGGAGATGAAATTATGGAGAACTCTTGCACAAACATCTATAATAACCGACTAGGCCCAAGAAACTCCTTATGTCGGTGGGAGTCAACAGTCTTGGCCAGTTTTTTATTGCTTCCATCTTTTTAAGATCAACCTTGATGCCCTCTCTAGATACTATGTGCCTAAGGAAGACAACCTCATCTAGCCAAAACTCGCACTTGTCAAACTTTACATAGAGCTTTTGTTCTCAGGGTCTATAATACTACTCTTAAATGCTCCATGTGCTCTTTCTCACCTCGCGAATAGATCAAAATGTCATCGATGAACACTATCATGAACATGTCGAGGTAAGGCTCGAACACCTTGTTCGTGAGGTCCATAAATATTGACGGTGCATTAGTGAGGGCAAAAGACATCACCACAAATTCAAAATGACAATACCTAGTTCAAATAGCCATCTTAGGGATGTCATTTTCTCTCACCCTCAATTGGTGATAACCGGATCTCAAGTCAATCTTGTAGAAGTGAGTGGCCCTTTGTAGTTTATCAAATAAATCATCTATCCTTAGGTGAGGATACCTATTCTTGATGGTGACCTTGTTGAGATGTCGGTAGTCAATGCACATGTAGAGCGATCCATTCTTCTTTCTTACGAATAGCACTGGGGTACCCCATGGAGACCGACTAGGATGGATGAAACCCCTCTCCAACAGATTTCTCAGTTGCTCTTTCAATTCCTTCAATTCTGCGGGAGCCATCCTATAAGGAGGAATTAAGATGGGTTGAGTATCGGATAAAAGGTTTATACTAAAATCTATCTCCCTTTTGGGGGGGACACCCGGTAACTCATCTGGGAAGACATTGGGGAATTCACTTACGACCAAAACCGACTCAAGAGAGAAAACTTTGGAAGATACATATTTGACCGTTACCAAGTGGTCAATAGACCCCTCAGAAATCTTACGGGACAAAAGAAATGAATCGACCCTTACACGAAGAATTGCTACCCTCTCATTCAAGAATTGGATCATTAGGGAATTGAAACTTGACCCTACGGGTTCTACAATCAGTGGAGGCATATGAAATATGCAACCAATCCATCCCCAAAATTACATCAAAGTCTACCATGGAGAGATCAACTAAATCATATGGGAATACTTTATGCCAGATGGAAACAAAACAACCCCAATAGACTCTTCGGGCTACGATAGACTCACCCACGGGGTTACTCACCTTATAAGGCTCATGGGGGATTTATGACATGTATTAAACTTATATACAAAGAATGGGGTTATAAAAGACAAGTTTGCTCGTAGATCTAAAAGTGCATATACATTTGAATTATAAACGCGCAACATACCAATGACCTCGTTTGGGGCTTGCTCAACCTTTTGATGACCATGAAGGGCATAGAACCGGTAGTCCCTTGGGGCACCATGATCTTGACTTCTCCTGCCTTTGAGGCCTTGTTCCTCTACCTTTATAGTCTTTGGCATGGTGGTTGGGCTTTTCATAAGTGAAACAAGCATTGGACCCCGCTAAGCATTCCCCTTTATGGTGTCTTCCACACTTGGGGCAATTAGGACGTTGGGGCTTTGGGGCAACCCCTTTTTCCTTCCTGGAAGGAGGAGCGTTGGTAGATCCTTACCTTGGGCCACCTTGAGATTTGTAGCCACCGCTCCTTTGACGAGAATAATTCCCACCATCCACACGATCTCTCTTGGACTCTGTTGCATTTTCTCACAGCTTTTCCTTTTCAATTTGCTTGGCGTACATCATTAGGCGGGAAACATCTATCTTTTTTACAAATATTTCCATCTTAAATTCTTTAGAGACTAACTCGGAGACGCCCAAAATGAATTTGCTCATACGAGCCATCGAATCCGCAACCATGAATGGAGCATACTTGGACAATTAGGTAAATTTGAGGGCATACTCCCTTACACTCATACCCCCTTGTTTCAAGTTGATGAATTCTTGGACCTTCGCCTGCCTAAGATCAATGAGGAAGAACAAGTCTAGGAAAGCACACTTGAACTCCTCCCAACTAATGGGACAACCTTCTTGAACTCTCTCAACGGCCCACTACTCGTACCAGATCTTGGCGACTCCCTTAAGCTAATAAGCCACCAACTCAGGTTTGTCCTCTAATGGCACACCCATCACTGCCACAACAATAGGCTTCTTTTATAAACTTCATAGGGTCCTTACCCACCTTTGACCCATGAAATTCTAACGGGTTCATTTGCATAAAGTCACAGACTCTAGCGTTTGGGGTAGGCACTTAGGAAGGCACTGCTATCTCCCTATTGGCTTGGTTAGCCAACGCTTAGGCCAACACCATGAAAGAGGCTCTGAACTCTACACGAGACACTCTCTCATCCTACTAGAGTGAAGGGACTTATTGGTCCAACGTGCCTCGTCGATGGGGAGCTTCGGGGCGGCATAACCTAGAAAGAAATAAAAGCTCGTCATTAGCTAGCGGAAATTCTTACTCATCTCTAAGGCACGACATTGAATAAGAAAGAAGAGAAGACTTCCCTAAACCATCTCATAGCCTCTTATTCAAGATAGTGGTGCACTTCACAACCTTGAATGAGACTCTATGCTATGGGGTATGCATGGACATCTAAAGAACATGTTAAAACCTCATGATCTTATACCAAGTTTGTAATGACCTGACCTAGAACCTAGTTATCACACGGCGAATGAGTTGCCCCGAGGCACCTCACCAAAGCCATCTAAGCATCTCAAGCATTCATAGGTAGTGAATCGAAACATAATGTGGAAAAAATCATATGGGGAAAGGGGCTTTGGGATGAGAACAAATGAAGCAGATACATATACCAACTACGTCATAGATTGATGGGACCGATAACAGACAGTCTCCATCAACAAAAAGAAGTCTATACAACACAATACTGAAATAAGTGCCTCAATAGGGCTACAAAACATCGTCTCAAATCAAACTAAATACAAGGTAGAAGAATAGGGGTGGAGGAGTCCCGATCTAAGGGCTCACCATAATAGTAGAGCTAGTCTTGGGTGCCGAATACTAGCTACGAGCTGGTGGAGGTGTACCTATCCCTACATGGTTAAATCAAGCAGGCAAATATGCATTAATACGTTTGAATGTACTAAGCATGATGCAATGTATGGATGAAATTGTATGCCATCATAATTAAACATAACATATAAGTATGCAAAAGGTTAATGATACATGAAATGGGATTAAACATGCACAACGAGTACGGCTCAGTCCAATATGAGATAATGCACTTTTAAAACATGAATTTAAGACATATCATGGAATCATATAACTTGTGGTAATAGACCATAACCAACAGTTAGACCATGTGAGCTCCTACATAGAATCCAATGAACTCCTTCCATTGGGAAAAGGCCAATGCACTCCTTCCATTGGGAAAAAGGAAATCCAATTGCTGCATGGTAGATTTCTGAAACTTAGTATCTTTCATAACTTTAGGGCCTACGTGGGTCCTCTAGCCTAGCCTATAAGGCTCCTATGGTGGCACATAGTTAGGGACATCGAGATTTAGATTCAAGGGGTCATGCTTCAACTAATGGGATGAGTCCTAATCTCAAGTCCTCTCAGTGCTAAGTCATCCCACAGAATCTTTAAATATAATTTAGAATCGTAAGTAGCAATCAATAGGAGTAGCTAGAACTTGAGAGTATTTCTTAAAGATCATTTAAGGCAGTAATAACTTTACATATATATTTGGGAAAACTTAACTTTGAAACTCTTCATAAATGCCCTATTGATAGCCATAATTAATAAGGACTTTCATTGAAAAATAAGGTGGGCTAATTTGATGCATGGAACAATCATAAATCACATAAGTCTTAGGAATTTTTTTAAAAAAAGAAACATCAAAATCACCCAACCGCAATCATATCAAAACCCATCTTAGAACTAACATCACACTTCAAAATATATGTACATTCACTTAACAAAATCGTCAATGAACTTTAGGAACATCATATAGTAGCATAGGAACCATAAGATCATCATAAGTGTGCATTAAAACTAAGGAACTTAAAGAAAAGGTAAAATGCATAATAGGGAAGTTTATGGGTGAAAGGATACCTATAAATCAACTCACATACCTGAGAACAAGAGAGAATCAGAGTTGAAATCTTGAGGAAGGAACTCGGAAAACCCTAGCCTTATTCTTGGGAGTCTTGCCTTAGGAATATGGAATTAAAAGGATGAGATAATGAGGGGTGTTTCTAGGGCTTGAAGACTAATATAGGTCCCACTTTTCGTCCCCCAAATGATGTAGTTTAGGAATAAAATTGCAGGAAATGAACAAACTGCCCCTTAATTTAAACTGCCGAATGCCATCTACGAAGCCTAGACTACAGGCCGTTAAGGCTGGCAACGGAATCGGTAGGTGTCGGTTCAGTACCGGTGCCGGTTCCGATTCCGGTTCCTACCAGTGTAGGAGTACCGGGACGGAAGGGGTTTTTTCTTCGGTAACTACCGGTTCCGATTTATCGGTTCCAGACTGGTATTACCGGTTTGAAAAAAATTATTTTTTAAAAAAGGTTACCATTGGGGTGGGGGCCACCTACAGTAACCTATCCGTTTTTAGCCATTGGAGGCCCTCTTTTTCCGTTTTTAATTATTTTTTTATTTTTTTCCCAAAATTCAATAATTCTTCAACTATAAATACCCCTAAATATTTCATATTTTTTCAATCGAGTTCTCTCAATCATCTTAAAATTCTCTCAATATTCTCAACTCACTCATTTCTCAATTCTCTCCGCTGTTATAAATTTATAATTATATTATACATACTACTCTCAAATTTATTATAAATATTAATTATTTACTCTCTCAATTATTCAATTGATATTAATTACTATTGAGTTTGGTGTGTTAATTTTAATTTGGAGCAAATTTTGGTGGATCAATTTGGAGCATATTCAAGCTTCAACTTTCATCATTTTCAGCTTCTACGTCTGTTTTTACACAGATGTTTGATATCTTCGTTCCAACTTATTTGTTCTTCTAATTATTTTTTATTCTTTTATCTTTACTACTTGATTACTTGTCTGCTTGAATTAATTTTTTTATATTCATAAATTATAAGTTCATATTTCATAACTTGATTTTTTACATATAATCTTTACTTGTTTAATTTAATTTAACATGGATTTCGATAGAAAAGGAAAGGGAAAAAGTACTTTTTCCGATGAAAAAACCAAAGCTTTAACCGGTAAAAAATCCAGTGGAAATTCGTCTAAATCTACAAGATAACCACCACTTAGATTTAATACCGAATATTTTACACACGTAGACGACACTTGTTTTTATATTGATTCTAATACGAAAATAGAACACGAATTTCTTGCACGTAGATTTGGCTTTGATGAAGATTTACCAGAAGATGATTTCGAAATTAATGAGGATGACGATATTTTTTATGACGATGAAACTCAACCCCCATATACTGCTACTACTCCTCCCTCCCACTCTCGCTCCCACTCCCCCTCCCCTCCCCCCGTACAACCATCGCCATCTAATAGGCCTAAGACGGAACGTGTTAAAAGATCTGTTGTTTGGCAATTTTTAACACAAAATAAAGATAAAATAATAAATGTAAGCATGTTTTAAACCATAAAACTTTGGGAAAGGGGGGTGGAATGGGTCATTTGAAAAATCACTTAATGCATTATTGTAAATTAGAATTTTGCATGCTCAAGCCATTGCGGATGCCAAAAAATATGGAACCCCCATTCCCGAAGAATTGGTGGGAGGTTCAAATATGGTTCAATCGCAATTAAACCCTACTAATATTTTCGGTCCTAGTACACATCGCCCTTATAATAGACAACGTGACTTAGACGAACTTGCCAAAATGATTGTTGTTACTGGTTTGCCTTTTAGTTTTGCCGAAAATCCTGGTCTTATCCATTATATTTAAATTGTTTATAACCCATCTTTTAATGGTTTTTCTAGAAATACAATAAAAAAGTTATTTTTGATTATCAGGCACGATATGTATACTATCTTCGATATTTATTTGCTTATAATACTTATAGGCTAGCAATTACTTCTGATATGGGTTGTAGTATAACCGGTAATGATTATTTTACAATTACCGGCCATTGGATAGATGAAAATTGGAATATGCAGAAAAGAATTTTAGGATATAAAAGTTGTGAAATGCGTAAAACGGGTTCTTATATTGCGCAAACTATTTTTGATGTTTTACAAATTTTTGGTATTTCTAGTAAAATAATTAGTGTAACTTTAGATAACGCTTCTAGTAATAAACGTGTTGTTGATTGGTTAAGACTTGTTCTTAGTCCTATTTACGAAGATGGTTTTCATATAAAATATGTTGCTCATATTTACAATTTAATTGTTAGAGATGGTGTGTCATTATTTGAAAATGGTTGTAATAAAGTAGAAATTGCATGCAATTTTTTTTAAATGTCAAGTAAAGGCTGGGCGTAAGGAATTTAAAAGTCGGTGCATTGAATGTAAAATTTATCTGTTAGAAAAATTCCTATAACCGTAGCTACTAGGTGGAATTCGTTGTATGAAATGCTAAAGTAGCTTATGAATATAAGAGACCGGTTACAATGGTTTGGAATACCCATAATGTAGATATGACTTACCGACTAGACGAAAATGATTGGAATAATATTAGGGATTTAATTGAATTTTTAAGAGTTTTTTATTTAGCCACTAAACAAATCTCTGGTCTTTATTATCCTACTATTCGTTTCGTTTTGCCTAATATTTGTGTTATTTGTACTAAATTTGCTTTGTTTAAAAATAATTCAAAATTTAAAGAACCTGTTAAAAAAATGATAGAAAAATTTAGGAAATACTCTTTCCAATTCCTCAGATTTATTTAACTGCTTGTTTTTTTAATCCAGCTTACAAAGAAGTCAGAGTATCTAGAATGGTACATAGTATATATGCAAACTTAGAAATTGAATACGATGAAGAAAATCAATCACATAATTAGATGCAGTTAAACGAAACATTAGAACAGAAGCTAGGAAACTGTATGATTTAGAAGAGTATAATTTAGTTGAAAATGTACAATAACAAGAACCACAACCATCTAGACCTAGATACAAGGATGATATTGATGACATGTTAGAATTTCATCTTGGACTTTCTACTAACGAAAATAATGATTTTGATGAATATCTTAACCAGGATACAGAAAGCATCAAGGATACAGAGGGGAAGCAGCAGTTTTTGGCATGGTGAAAGAATCGTGGAAAAACTTTTCCAAGACTTCAGCGGGTGGTTCGTGATGTCCTCGCTATTCAAGCATCGTCGGTGGCTTCGGAAGGCGCTTTTAGTGCTGCTAGATTCCAATTTGGAGACCATAGGCATTCACTAGCAACTGATAGCTTGGAAATTGCAGTCTTATTCCGTGATTGGATAAATGCGGAGCGCAGGAATTTAGGGCATCTAATTTTGCCTTCTCAGTTTGAAGCCGATATAGATAATATTTTATCGGAATCAAGTGAAGACAGCATGGATTTTCTGGAGGAACAAGCTCAAGAGCCGATTCCAAAAATGTAACACTAGAAATGTTAGAAACACTTGGGCAAGAATTTCAAAGTGGTTTAAGATATTAGTGATTAAATTTTATTGTATTACAAATTTACAATAAATAAGACCTAGTTGAAACAAAACCTTTTCTAGAAGGTGGCTGCATAAATTAGGTTGATTTCTAATATCTGTACATTATACAATTTAAATTTTAAAATAACATAATAAAATTATAGGCTATTCGCCTTATTTCTTTTTTTAATGTCATTATCTTGATTTAAATTTTAATTTAAGTTTTGACTTTTTCTTTAATATATTTGCCCCCTTATTTCTCAAATCTTTATTGACTTTAAAGTTTAAAATATAAAAAGAAACATTCAAAATTGAAAATTTATATTTAGAAAATTAGAAATTTAAACTTTTAAAGTAAAAAGTTAAAAAAAAATGATTTTACACTTTAAAATTTTTATATAAGTATAACTACTTATAAAACTAGTTGTAGTTAGTTAATTTAAAATTTTTATACTTATATTTTTATGACTACTTTAATTAAACTTCATTTTAAATTTTCAAAAAATTTATAAAATGAATATTGATATTATTTTTAAATTTTAATTTAACCTTTAACATTTTAAACTTCAATTTTAATTTTAAATATTAATCTTAATTTAAAATATAAAAATCAAACTTCAAATTTTAATAATTTAATAAAAAAAATTCGGAGTTACTGGACCGGTAAGGTAAGGGGGGATTTTCCCGGAACCGCCAATACTGGTTCCAAAAATCCCCACCCCTCCTACTGGTTCCAGTAATTACCGGTCTGGTGGTGCCGAATCCGATTCCGATGCCCCCCTTACGGGGCGTAGATGGTTTTGTAGGCCCTAGACCCTTTTGTCTGATGGCTCACCTGAGAATCCTGAAATATGGCCTTTGCTGAATTGGGAATTACGACAAACAGGACAGGCTGTAGATGAACTCATAGATTCCTTCCACACTTATCCACATTCTCACCTTGTATCTGACTCCCTTTTTACGAGACCTTATACGAACTATATAACATAATACGGGTCATTATCGTCATGGATTAACTTCCTGAAAACTCCAAATTTCCTCATGTTTGGATCCCCACTCACAAACCACTTTACGGCTCGTAACAATATCCATGGGTCATAGACTGTCTCATGAACCAAGTCTTCCCTCATTTTTCAGGTCAACCTTTCTCATTACAAATGAATGGATTCGTTCCATTTGAGCATTAGTGACCTATTACCTTAGGCTTGTATAGAGTAAAAAATAAGGGTGTCATCGCATTATACCCATATCCACATCTTTTGTAGAACTCTCAACTTGTTGGTTCCTCCAAAGGACTTTAACCAATGCAACTTTCTCGTTATATGGCCTCTTTACTTGTCAATCCAAAATTTTCAATCAGAACTTCTTCATAGGTTAAGTTCTCCCTAACCTCACACTTTCTAAGGCCACAATAGAGCTCGAATCACTGATGAATTTTCTCAACATGGATACATGAAATACTAAATGAATTGTAGCCATTTTGATGGTAAGTTCAACCTATATGTAACCTTGCCAATCTGCTTCAACACCTTATAAGGCCCCACATATCAAGGACTCAATTTATCCTTTTTACCAAACCACATCACACCCTTCATGGGTGACACCCTCACATACACTCAATCCCCTACGTGGAACTCGGTCGCTCCTTCTAACATCGAAATACCACTTTTAGCGACTTTGGGATGTCTTTAGTTTCTACCTTATGAGTTTCACCTTTTCCATAGTATCTAACACCAAATCAACACCGTTCAAAGCTATCTCATCAATTTTAAACCAACCCATTAGGGACCTACATCTTCTTTTGTACAAAGCTTCAAATGGTATCATCTCAATGCTAGCATGATAACTTTTGTTGTATGTAAACTAATGAGCGGTAAGTGATCATCTCAATTACCCTTGAATTCCAACACATAATCCCTTAAAATGTCCTTTAGGATCTGAATTATTCTTTTGGCCTATCCATCGGTTTGAGGATGGAAAGTGTTACTCAACTTCACCTTGGTGCCAAGTCTTCTCTAAAATGACTTCCAAAAATGAGAATTGAATTGGGAACCACGGTTCAATATGATGGACAAGCATCCACCCTTGAAAGAGTGTGTAATAGCTCACTGATCGAGCGCTCTTGCGCTAAAGATGAATGGGGCTAAGCGATCTGTCGAAGCTGTGGGATGTAAAAATACATCAGTAGGGGAGTGTTCTACCTTAGAGGGAAGCCTCTGCGCGAGCGATAATGGATGAAGCAGAAGTGAGAATGTCGGCTTGAGTAACGCAAACATTTGTGAGAATGGTATACCATGCAACCTCACCAACTCCTAAATGTATAAATCTAGCATAATCCTTGGCATTGAAAGTAGTCTTGATCGGTAAGACATAGATTGATTTAGTCATTCTATCCATAACCACCCAAATGAAGTCATATTGCTTCCGGGTTCAGGGCAAACCTGTCATAAATTCCATATTCACGTCTTTCTGCTTTTAAGTAGGAATCTTTATACCTTCGGGTAAGCCATCGAGCTTTTGATGTTCCATCTTCACCTGTTGGCAATTAGGGAACTCTACTATAAACTTATCTATATCCTTCTTCATGTCATTCCACCAACACACTTCCTTCAAGTTTTGGTATATTTTGGTGGATCCAGATGTATAGAATGTGGAGAGTTATGTGCTTCTCTTAGAATCACTACTCTTAACCCATCTACATTCGAAATGCATAACCAGCCTTGATAGCGAAGTACATCATCTCCCCGTTGGGCGAAAACGTCTACCTTCCTTTTGACAACCAGCTTATTCAAGTCAACCAATGTCAAATCTATGTCTTATTTTGCTTTAACATTTACCACCACTGACGATTCAGCTCCATTTTGAACATGGATGCCACCCTCATTAGAGTTACTCAACCTAACTTACAAGCCTGCCAAATGGTGCAAATCCTTCACTAACTCCCTCTTGGCATCATCTACATGAGCCACACTACTATAGGTAGCCTACTGAGAGCATCAACTAAAACATTTGCCTTGCCCAGATGACTTAACACATTCATGTCATAATCCTTGAGGAGTTCTAGCTATCTCTTTTTGCCTCAAATATAGATTTCTTTGACTAAACACATATTGCAAATTCTTGTGATCAGTAAACACATCAACATGCATCCCATAGAAATAATAACACCAATCTTCAAGGAAAACACCACAACCTCTAATTCAAGATCATGGGTTGGATAATTTCATTCATGCACCTTCAATTGCCTCAAAGAATATGCTATGACCTTACCATTTTGCATTAGAACATAACCCAAATCAACCCCCAAAGAATCACAATACACCACAAATCCATCAAAACCTTGTAGAAGTGTAAAAATAAGAGCCGATGTAAGATGACCCTTCAAAGTCTGAAAAGATTTCTCACATTCATTCGCCCATTGCAATTTCACCTTGTTTTATGTCAACTTGGTCAAAAATGCTACAATGAATGAAAACCCTTTAACAAATCTTTAGTAGTACCCAGCCAAACCCAAGAAACTCCTAATGTTTGATGGAGACAATGATCTAGGCCAATTTTTTACTGCTTCAATCTTCTTTGGATTAACCTTAATACCATTACCAAAGACTACATGACCAAGGAATTCCACCTCTTTCAACCGAAATTCACACTAGCTGAATTTCCAAACAATTGCTTATCCCTACAGGTCTGAAGCACAACCCTCAAGTGATCTATATGCTCTTCCTCACTATGAGAATAGATCAGAATGTCATCTATGGATACCGCCACAATTGTATCAAGGTAGGACTTGAATACCCTATTCATAAGATCTATGAACATCGCTGAAGCATTGGTAAGCCTAAATGACATAACCACAAATTTAAAATGACCATAACTTATTCGAAATGTTGTGTTGGGAATATCATATTTCCTTATCGTTAACTGATGATAGCCAGAATAGAGATAAATTTTGGAAAAGTGGCTATCCCCTTGAAACTAGTCAAACAATCATCTATCCTTAGTAGTGGATACTTGTTTTTTATATTCACCTTTTTCAATTGTTGGTAGTCTATACACATCCGGAGCGACCCATACTTCTTTCTCGCAAACAATACAAGAGCCCCCTACGATGAAATGCTTGGCCTAATGAAAGTCTTTCTCGACAAGTCTTTCAACTGATCCTTCAACTTCTTTAACTCCCTCGACACCATACGGTAAGAAAGGATAAAGATAGGTTGGGTATCGGAAAAAAGATCTATGCCAAAGTCTACTTTCTTTTTAGGAGGGATACCAGGTAGGTCTTTGGGAAAAACATCAGGAAATTCATTCATAATAGGAACCGAGTCAAAATTAGGAGATTCAGAATTGACATCCCTAACCCTCATGATATGGTAGATACAGCCCATGGAAATTAGTTTATGGGACTTTAAATAAGAAATGAATCAACCTTTAAACACCGAGTCACTACCTTCCCATTCAAGAATTGACTCATTAGGGAATTAGAAATTGACCTTATGGGTCCTACAGTCTATTGAGGCATAAGAAGCATGTAACAAATTCATCCAAAGAATAACATCAAAGTCAACCATATCAAGCTCAACAAGATCTCAAGGAAGGGCTTTATGCAACAATAACATAGGGCAACTCCGAGAGACTCTTCAAGCTACAATTGACTCACCAATAGGAGTATACACTAAGAAGGGATCTAGTAATATTTTAGGACCCATATCAAACTTAGTAGCTAGGAAAGGAGTGACAAAAGATACATATCAAAGTTAAAGACCTTCAACATACTAGTAACCACATTGGGAATCTCTTCCACCTCTTGCCT
Source organism: Solanum rostratum (assembly GCA_029948455.1). NCBI lineage: Eukaryota > Viridiplantae > Streptophyta > Magnoliopsida > Solanales > Solanaceae > Solanum > Solanum rostratum. The sequence goes on along the minus strand of CM057047.1, from coordinate 49,290,428 downwards.
AGCATGAAGGGCATAGAATCTGTTAATACATCAAGCACTACCCTATTAAATCATCTATTTCTCTTAACCACTTGGAGTAACCTGCCCTTGGGGACAACCTTCTTGACCTTTATCTTCCACACCTAGACATTCTGACTGCTTATGGCCATCCTACCACACCCATAGCAAGCACCAAAGCTTGCCAAGCACCTGCCTCCACGGTTCTTCCCACAAGTAGTGCATTTAGGAAAGTATTGTATGCCACCACCTTGAACTCTAGGGTACGGCACCCTATCCCTATCAAACCTCTGATTTGGAGCTTGAAATGACCCTTGGCCTTAGGACTTTTGGCCTTGTTAAAGACGACCACTTCCACCAGCACAACTAGCATTAGAGAACCCATATTTGAACTTGGCCCTCTTGAACTCCCTCACCCTTCTCTCCCTGAGTTTGTTACCTTAAATTTACTCGGCATAGGTCATGAGCCGAGAGATGTCCATTTCCTTCACAAGCATAATAGTTTGGCACTCTTTGACAACTAAATTGGTTATCCCTGAAATAAACTTGGTCATTTTGCCATGGGGATCAGTAACCAATGACGAACCATGTTTAGAAAGCTTGGTGAACTTGAGGGCATACTAAATCACACTCATTTTTCCTTGCTTGAGGTTGATAAACTCAGTCATTTTTTCCTCTCTAAGCTCAAGTGGGAAGAAGCGGTTAAGAAATGCAAGCTTGAAATCTCCCCAACCAATCGAATCTTCATCCACCCCTTTGGACATTTATTGAGTGAACTACACTTGAGCCACTCCCTTGAGTTGATGTGCTATCAATTTTGCTTTCTCCTCTGAAGTCACCCCTATGACAAACAATACCTTATATACCTCATCAATTAACTCTTGAGCATTCTCGTCTACTTTTGAACCATGGTATTCATGAGGGCTCATCCGAGCAAAATCTTTCACCCTAGCTGCCAGGATAGGCATAAGAGGAGGAGCAATCACACCTTGATTGTCCTGGTTTGACATAGCCCTTGCCAATATAGCAATAGCGGTTCAAAATTCAGCATTGGTGACTTATTTTCCCAAAGGGCCATGGGGAGCTTGATCTTTGTTAGGACGTACTTCTCTTGGAGGCATTTTCTAAAGAGCACAAATAACAATAATTAGAGTTAGAAAGCCTTAGGACACGTTTTATAGCATGACATAAATAATGAAAGAAGTGAATATTTTCTTAAAATGCCTCATAGCCTCCTATTCGTAGATGTGGTGCACTTCATACCCATGAATAAAAATTTACTTGATGTGGCATGTTGGACTTCTTAGGACACTTCAAAATCTTAGTCTCTAATACCAAGTTTTTCATGACCCAAGCTACACCTAGGTGTGGCACGATGAATGAAATCTTTGAGGGAACCCCAAACTACCCTTCTTAGCATATCATAATCATTCAAGGATAATGAGAGAATAAACCTAAGAAAAAAACTAAGGCATGATAATAAAGTTGTGGCATAGGTACACAAATGTATTAAAGTCATAGGATATACATCATGTCAAGCAAGCCTCTAAGTAATAGATTGGGCTAGGACTAAGACATGTCCCTAGCTCACCCTCAATGAAATAAAAGATAGTCTCAGACATAACATAAAATCTGAATGATAGTAGATTCTGTCCCCGAAACATGTAGACTTACACAATCTATCTTTGAAATTAATCCAAGTCTACCGATGAGGATGAGGAGGAAGGAAATCACCTATCTCTACATTGTGACATAGTGTAAGCATAATGTATGCATTAGTACGTTTGAACGTACTAAGTATGAGGGCATGCAATGCAATAATATACATTATGTCAATATCTGTATAATAACGGTACATGAGCAAGGGGCACATATATATAGAACCAAAGTAGAGAAAGGTATCATCATACTAATATTCCATGAGTGTAATGATGCATGATATCATAGTACATCAATATATGTGGGAATGTCACTGTAACCAATAATAGACCATGTGAGCTATAACATGGAACCTCGATGTTGCCCCTACATTAGAAAAAGGAGAATCTACTTGCCAAGGTAGAAATCTGCATGTCATAAGCTACGTAGATCCACAAGCAACCCATATTGGGAACTTCATCATTCCTATGGTGACACATGGGTATCAGACAATAAACTTTACTTCTATTGGGTCATGCCTTATCTAATGGGTGAGCCATAATCCCAAGGGCCTTTTGGTGCTAAGTCAACATCTCATTAAATACATAATATAGGCATATATTCATACTCATCATAAATCATCATAAGTCATCATAATTCGTACTTGTACATCATCATCATAAGCTTGATCATAATCTCATAGTTCATAACATCATTTGTAGGAGTAGCTCATTTCATTCTAGGATCCTAGGTCGTCTTGTAGGATCCTGAGTCTCCCCTTGGGATCCCAGGTCACCTTCAAGGTCCTAAATTCCCTATTCATGATTATACATAAAACCATAAACGTGCAAAAACATGATAATAAGATGAAGTGAAGAGTAGTAGAATGGAATCATATTCAATAAGTTCAAAATCATGATAGTAGAATAAATACATGCATAATCCTTGAATTGAAGATTATTTGAATCATAATTGAAGTAACTCATTCATGGTTCCTTATACTTCATAGCATACTTGAGAAAATCCTTGTAAATTGTGTGATCCATATAAATTGGAACTAATTCATGCATATTTCAATGTATAGACATAATCTTCATCATAAAAATAGCATTTGAAATCAAAGTCATGAAAACTCTAATTTGATTATACTTGAAATTAATAAAATAGTGAGAAAATAGGTTGGATTGTATGGATGGAAGGTACCCATAGATAAAAATCCACATACCTTGATGAGAATTAAAAGATGAACTTGGCTTGAACTTGAGAATTCTTGAATAAATTCTTCACTTGAGCTTGAGAGGAGACTTAAGTATGATTTGGATAGGTAAACTTGAGTCTAAGTGTTTGAGGTGTAATTGGAAGATCTTAGATAGGTTAGAATAACATTAGAATGGTAATTTTAGTCTAGAAATCATCGTAAAAGAAGTTTAGAAATTAAAAAAAAGATTGAAATGCCTTTATGAAACCATAATTAAAACTGGATGGCATCCTGCATGAAGGCACCACCACGACCCATGGTGTGCAAGACGAACCATGGTGGGGTTCGTGGTATTTGCCTTGGACATGAAAATTTGGGGCCTAGGAAGGGTGCACTCCATGAGACCCCACCACGAACCGTGGTGTACGCCACGAGCCATGGTGTGCTCCACGTGTCTTGGTGGGTTTTATGGTGTACCACCTCACTAAGGCAATCCACAATTCAACCAAGAGGCCCCTCCACTAGCCCTTTCACAGATCATGGTGGGCACCATAATCCTTGAAGGGTGTCTTGGTGGGTACCTGTCAGACCCCTGATCTGCCTATATGCCATGGCATAGGCGTGGAATGAGGGCGTGGCACGGATATGGCAAGGACTTCAACATTGGCCTTGACATGGGTGTTGGCAAAGCAATGTAACATGGGCTGTGCGGCTAAGTGTTGGTAGTGCAGCAAGGTGTTAAGCTACTTGAGTATGTGCAAGTGAGCTTAGACACAACCACCAAGTATGCTGGGGTGATGGCCAAGCAGACTTGGGCACAAGGCAGGCAAGGCATAAAGACAAGGCAGTGGCATCGGCAAGGCAGCGTGCGGATTGACAAGGCTAAAGCTTGGCACAGCTAGGCAATGTGTTGGCTTGACAAGGAAAGGCTGTGGGACTTGACGATGGCAAGACAAAGCTGATGGCATGTTGACATGGTGCTGGCAAGAAGTCAAAAATAATTCTAAGTGTTGAAGAAGGCAGAAAATATTCTAAGTGTTGGGGCAGTGGCCAAAATTCGCCTAAGGCATGGGGCATGTGCTAGGCACATGCCAGACTTAGTTTGAATTCGAATTTAGGCCTAATATGTTAAGAATATGACTGTTGTAACAACTTAGTGGATTTCTGATGTGGCTGCCATGTAGGCATGACAGTTTGTAACTGTCTTATCTTGTTGTAACTGTCATGTGCAGAAAATTATAAATAGGTGGAAAATATGGCTAAGGCAAAAGAGTGTGTTCTTTTCCTTAGACATATTTCGTGAAGCCTTTTCCTTGTATTACGTTGTTAATAAAGGTTGGGAAATTGTTCCTGTAAATTTGGCTAAGTGTTCAAATACGTGTTACTGTCCAAATACGTGCAAACAGTCTAAGTGTTAGACAGTGCAGTGTTGCGTTTGTGAGGCTAAAGTTTACTGTGTGTAGGCTGCCTAACAGTGGTGAAATTATGAAAAATAGATCACCCTGCTATCAATTGGTATTAGAGCGTAGGCTGTACGACGATGGTGACTAATGCAGAAATACGTGAACACTTGAGGCGTGTCGAGGCATTCATTGGCATGACGGACGAGCGCTGGAATGACCCAACTCTGGTAAATCTATTGACACAGATTCTGGGCATTAAGACTGAATTCGAAATATTTCGGTCTGAGTTTGCTGTACATACTGCCGAGAAGGACGAATACATGGCGGAAATTATCAATTTTCGTGAAGGCCTGTCGCTGCAATCAGAGACTCTGGCGAAGGAGAATGAGGAACTTCGTTCAGAAATTGCAGTGCTGCATCTGGCAGTCGCTGCGTCCGGGCCAATTCGTGGGGAACACTCTAAGTTGAAGATCCCAAAGCCAAAGCCTTTTGGCGGGGCTAGGAGTGCCAAAGAACTGGAGAATTTCCTTTGGGACATGGAGCAGTACTTTTCTACTGCAAGAGTGCTGGAAAATGACAAAGTAAACATCACCACCATGTACTTGACAGGTGATGCCAAACTTTGGTGGAGGACACGAAATGCAGATGATGAAAGTGCTAACAGACCACGTATTGATACGTGGGAGAAGATGAAAAAGGAAATGAGGGACCAGTTCCTCCCTAGCAATGCGTCATGGATTGCTAGGGACCGATTGAAAAGGCTGCGGCAAAGTGGGACTATTCGGGACTATATCAAGGAGTTCTCTTCCTTGATGCTGGACATCCAGAACATGTCCGATGAGGACAAGCTTCACAATTTCATCTCAGGCATGCAAGGCTGGGCCCAGAACGAACTTAGAAGGCAGAATGTCAAGGATCTGCCCACCGCCATTGCTGCGGCAGATTCCTTGGTGGATTATCGCTCAATCCGGCCTACTTCTGACGAGCCCTCCACTTCGAAAACTAAGAAAAAGTTTGAGAAGAGAAGGGAAGGGAAGAAGGAACACCGGAAAGAAGCTGCTGATAAGGGCAAGGCTCCGATGAGGGAAGGCAACAACAACAAGGCCAAGAGCAAAGACAAAGGCTGCTGGACTTGTGGTGGCCCTCACTTGGCCAAGAATTGCCCAAATCGTGAGAGGGTGAACGCCATACTTGCTGGGAATGTGAATTGCAGTGAGGATGAGGGGCAAGTGGTTGCTGCACTTGCCAATCCCTTGGGACTGTCCTCAAATCAGATCAGTCTGATTAACGCAGTCGGGGAGACTTCCAAATCAGGTAATCCCCATGCCTCACTGATTCATATTGAGATGATGGTGAACGGTAAGCCAACTGTGGCCATGGTTGATACTGGGGCCACGCACACTTTTGTGGATGTCAAGATTTCTGATAGGATTGGACTGAAATTGAAGAAATGTCCATCCTATGTCCAGACGGTCAATTCAAAGGCGCAGGCTATTAAAGGCATGGCCTATGATGTAGATATGCTGACTGGTTGCTAGAAGGGCAAGCATGATCTGATGGTGATGCCTCTTGGAGACTTTGAAGTCATACTTGGGATTGATTTTCTGAGGAAATATAAGTTTGTTCCGTTTCCTCACTTGGATGGTGTCATGATCATGGATGAGACCAGTCCAAGCTTTGTGAAGGCTGTGCACCTATATGGTGAAGCCGAGAAGGTTGTTAAGTACAGGACCCCGATGTTATCTGCCACTATTGTCGACAAAGGGTTGAGAAAGGGTGATGAGACCTTTCTGGCCGCCTTGATCGAAGTGAAACCTGATGTGCAGGTTGAAGTGCCTGACTGTGTAGCGGGTGTGCTGAAACAGTTTGCAGACATAATGCCGCCTGAATTGCCAAAGACCCTGCCACCAAGGAGGGATATTGACCACAAGATAGAGTTACTGCCGGGTTCAACGCCTCCGGCCCAAGCTCCTTATCGGATGGCCCCTAAAGAGCTGGCTGAATTGAGAAGACAGTTGAATGAATTGTTAGATGCTGGGTTAATTCAGCCATCTAAGGCTCCTTATGGTGCTCCTGTTTTATTTCAAAAGAAACAGGATGGATCCTTTAGGATGTGTGTGGACTACAGGGCGCTGAACAAGGTAACTGTGAAGAACAAGTATCCAGTTCTGTTGGTGCAAGATCTGATGGACAGGTTGAGCAAGGCAAGCTGGTTCACAAAACTGGATCTAAGGTCGGGTTATTGGCAGGTTAGAATAGCAGAAGAGGATGAGCCTAAGACTACTTGTGTAACTAGATATGGCTCATATGAATTCCTTGTAATGCCTTTTGGCTTGACAAACGCTCCGGCGACTTTCTGCAATTTAATGAATAATGTGTTGTTTGAGTATCTCGATGACTTTGTTGTTGTTTACTTAGATGACATAGTTATTTATAGTAGAACGTTAGAGGAGCATGTGCATCACCTAAGTATGGTCTTAACGAAATTGAGAGAGTACACGTTTTTTATTAAAATGGAAAAGTGTGAATTCGCTCAAAAGGAGATAAAGTTTTTGGGGCATTTGGTTAGCAAAAAGCAGGTTCGGATGGATCCTAAGAAAGTGCAGGCCATAGTTGAGTGGCAGGCACCTTCAACAGTGAAGGATTTGAGATCGTTCCTTGGGCTGGCTAACTATTATCGGAAGTTTATTGCTGGGTACTCTAGAAGGGCAGCAGCGTTGACAGACTTACTGAAAAAGGATGTCAAATGGGTATGGTCGGTGCGGTGTGAAGAAGCTTTTCAAGGGATGAAGAAAGCTATTGCATCTGAGCCGGTACTAAGGCTGCCTGATTTTGAGTTGCCATTTGAAGTGCATACTGACGCGTCGGACAAGGCTGTTGGGGGCGTGTTGGTACAGGAAGGCCATCCTGTGGCCTTTGAAAGCAGAAAGTTGAATGATGCTGAGCAACGATACTCCACTCATGAGAAAGAGATGGTTGCTGTTGTGCACTGCTTGCAGACTTGGCGGGTGTACTTGCTGGGAACAAAGTTTGTTGTGCGGACTGATAATGTGGCAAACACGTTTTTCAAAACTCAGAAAAATTTAAGTCCGAAACAGGCTCGCTGGCAAGAATTTCTTGCAGAATATGATTTCATGTGGGAACATAAGCCGGGAAAGCATAACCAAGTGGCAGACGCATTGAGCAGAAAAGAGGTATTTGCTGCAGTATATTCAATTTTGAAACTTGAATCTGACTTTGTTGACAAGATCAAGTTGGCTGCATTGAATGACCCACTCTATGTGAAGTGGATGGGTCAAGTCCAAGATGGGACTGTGAGACGGTACTAGATCGAGGACGATCTGCTCCATTTTAAGGGGGGAGAATCGTGGTGCCAAACGGTGGTGGACTGCGTAGAGACATAATGAAAGAGGCGCATGACACTACTTGGGCAGGTCATCCGGGTGTGGAACGGATGATGGCACTGCTGTCTCGTGTTTATTTCTGGCCAAAGATGGAGGATGACATTGAAGCTTACGTGAAAACCTGTCACATTTGTCAAGTGCACAAGACAGAACATAAGAAGGAGGCAGGATTATTGCAGCCCCTGCCTATTCCTGAAAGGCCATGGTTGTCAGTAAGCATGGATTTCATTTCTGGTTTTCCTAAAGTTGAGAATAAGACATCAGTTATGGTTGTAGTAGACAGATTCTCGAAATATGATGTATTTGTTACTGCACCTAACTTATGCTCATCTAAGGTTGCTGCTGAGTTGTTTTATCAAAATGTTGTTAAGTGTTTTGGTGTTCCGGCTGACATTGTGAGTGATAGAGACACTAGGTTCACAGGCAGGTTTTGGACAGCATTGTTCAATATGATGGGAACCGAGTTGAAGTTCTCTACTGCAAATCACCCACAGACGGATGGACAGACGGAAAGGATTAACCACTTGTTGGAGGAATACTTGAGGCATTTTGTGACTGCAAGTCAAAGGAATTGGGTAAGTTTACTTGATACAGCCCAATTTTGCTATAACTTGCATAAGTCTTCAGCAACGGAGATGAGTCCGTTTGAGATTGTCTTAGGCAGACAGCCTATGACACCATTAGATGTCGCAAAGAACAGGTCTCATGGGAAATGTCCAGCAGCATACCGGGTTGCAAGGGACAGGCTTGAAATGTTTTCTGAGGCTCAGGACAGCTTGCGCAAGGCTCAGCGGCGCATGAAGAAATATACTGACCAACATAGGCGCCCATTAGAATTTCAAGTGGGTGACCAAGTTCTGTTGAAGCTTACTCCACAAATCTGGAAGCAGATTTCAAGCAAGACAAGGCATAGGGGACTGATCCCTAAGTACGATGGTCCGTTTGAAGTCATGAAGAAAGTGGGGGAAGTAGCTTACAGATTGAAGCTGCCAGAAAGGTTAAAAATTCATCCAACCTTCCATGTTAGCTTTCTTAAACCTTATTTTGCAAATGAGGATCCGGAAAGGAACAGGAACAAGAGGGCTCCTCCTTCTATTCCAACACAGTTTGATGCAGACATTGAAGAAATTCTGGATCACAGGATTGTGGGGCATGGAAAGAAGAACACCAAGACAGAGTTCCTGATTCACTGAAAGGGGCAGGCTGTTGAAGATGTTGTTTGGATGAAGGCAAAAGACTTGTGGCAGTTCGATGCAAAAATCGAGGACTACTTTAAAACAGTCTCGATGAGGGCATCGAGTTCAAGAGGTGGGGGTGGTCTGTCAGACCCCTGATCTGCCTACATGCCATGGCATGGGCGTGGCATGAGGGCGTGGCACGGATATGGCAAGGACTTCAACATTGGCCTTGACATGGGTGTTGGCAAAGCAATGTAGCATGGGCTGTGCGGCTAAGTGTTGGTAGTGCAGCAAGGTGTTAAGCTACCTGAGTATGTGCAAGTGAGCTTAGACACAACCACCAAGTATGCTGGGGTGATGGCCAAGCAGACTTGGGCACAAGGCAGGCAAGGCATAAAGACAAGGCAGTGGCATCAGCAAGGCAGCGTGCGGATTGACAAGGCTAAAGCTTGGCGCGGCTAGGCAATGTGTTGGCTTGACAAGGCAAGGCTGTGGGACTTGACGATAGCAAGACAAAGCTGATGGCATGTTGACATGGTGCTGGCAAGAAGTCAGAAATAATTCTAAATGTTGAAGAAGGCAGAAAATATTCTAAGTGTTGAGGCAGTGGCCAAAATTCGCCTAAGGCATGGGGCATGTGCTAGGCACATGCCAGACTTAGTTTGAATTCGAATTTAGGCCTAATCTGTTAAGAATATGACTGTTGTAACAACTTAGTGGATTTCTGATGTGGCTGCCATGTAGGCATGACAGTTTGTAACTGTCTTATCTTGTTGTAACTGCCATGTGCAGAAAATTATAAATAGGTGGAAAATATGGCTAAGGCAGAAGAGTGTGTTCTTTGCCTTAGACATATTTCGTGAAGCCTTTTCCTTGTATTACGTTGTTAATAAAGGTTGGGAAATTGTTCCTGTAAATTTGGCTAAGTGTTCAAATACGTGTTACTGTCCAAATACGTGCAAACAGTCTAAGTGTTAGACAGTGCAGTGTTGCGTTTGTGAGGCTGAAGTTTACTGTGTGTAGGCTGCCTAACAGTGGTGAAATTGTGAAAAATAGATCACCCTGCTATCAGTACCCTAGGCCAAAATTTTCAAAAAACCTACTTTTAAACCTTGGTTTCCTCTTTAGATACATGGGACCTTACAACAAAAGAAAGTGAACGTGAAATACATATCTATGCATCAAATGATAATAGATTCCTTAACAAACACCAAGCATGTGATGCTTACGAGAGACATGTGAAGTCATTGAGTTTACTTAGATGCAAATGTATTTATATTATATCTTTTTCAAACATGTTCATGTAAAAAATTCACATTATTAAAGTTAATGTTGGTTTATACCTAATTTTTCATTCTTTGTTGGTTTATATAAATAAATCGTTCTTTATGTAGTATATATAAATTTATGATGATAAAAGTATGTCAAACAAACGTAAAGATTGGCCTATTCAGACAAGTGATTGCCTCTATTTTCTAAGTGATAGTGTAGAGATGAGATAATTATAGACTAATTATTGCCAAAAGTGATCATAAAAAGAGAGCTGAAAGTTTATAATGAAAATGTCGCTTGTTAGTTTTGTTTAATCATATATGATTAATATGAGTTAGTCTATTTCTAATGCTAGGTGTGAGTTCTGAAGAATAAAATGATGAGTAGAGTTTTGAATTCAACGATGGACAGACGCCTATCATCTACACAATATTTTTCGAATTTTTTAATATTATTTATTTTATTAGGCTTAATGTCTATTTCTGAAGTTTACTTTCTTTTTTCTCTTTTGTAATTCTTTCTATTTAATTTTTTATTGATTAAAAATGTACTCTATATGGAAAAAGAGTCAGTACTATGATATATGTTTCATACCATGTTTACATAAAGTGACCTATTAGGACAAAAGGAGTTTAATCTTTACTTGCTATCATGTGAAGTCCTAAAAATTACAAGTAATTTTCACATTTTACCCTTATGACTTTGATTAGTTTTTTAAGATTCAATTTGATTTTTGCTATCTTAGTATTTTTCCAAGAAATCATGCTTAATTCTATCTAGTGAAACATTTCTAAAAAAACATATCAAGTTGAGATTAAGAGATTCATGATACGAAGAAGATCATTAAGTAATATCACATTATTTGTGTTCATTGATCAGTCCTTTATGTTTCTCTATGAGACAAGAACATATTGATGAACTCAAATTTAAGAAAAAAAAGATGATAAAAAATATAAATATGATAAATGATCCAGGGTACTGCATACCACAATCTACTTTAAATTTCGTTGATAGAGATGTTGTATATTCCTAATAAATGTATAGCAATGACACTATCAAGGTATGCATTGGTCACACGGTCTAGTCGTTAAGTATGAAAGTTATAGAATAGGAATGAAAATGAACCTACTGTAGATAAGTGGGAGATGAAGAAATTAGATTTGGGTCACCCATATGGGTCAATTTGAATTTATTTAAATAATAAATAAATATATATTTATTATATATTTAGTTTATATTTAATAAATAAAAGGAAAAAGACACAACAATTCAGATTATTTCTGAATAGTTGCATCCTTTTAGGATCATAAAAGTACTTGTGTGTTCAAGACAGAAGGAATGACGTAAATATTCTCTTCTCTTTCTTCCCTCTTAATTCTCGAAAAGTTCTTGTGAAGATTTTAGTGAAGATTTCTTCCCCAATTAGAGAACAAACTTCTGTAGTAGGCATGCAATTAAAGACTATTACTATTTTGGTGTAACTCATAACAACAAATATGTGATTGCACTATTAGACCGGTGAAACGAATTCAATGATCCTGCAAACTTAGGGAGTATTCAGATTGGCTTTTTTTTTTAACTTTTAGGTTTTTAGAACTTTTTAAGTTTTGAAAATATTTGGGTAATACAAAAAAATGCTTAAAAGTATTTTAAAAAAAAAAAAACTAAAAAAGTACCAAAGGTCAAAAGCCAAAAGTAGGGGGCCCCAACTTATGACTTTTTTCTTTTAACTTATAAACCATTTTTAAAAAGTCAATCCAAATGCCTTCTCAATATTTGATTAGATTCTTCAATTTCTTTTAAAGAATTCCAGGAGGAACCCTAGCTTGAGGAAGAAGTTTCAAGAGTTCAGTTCTTGAAATCTTGATTGGGCTTTTTTTTCAAAATCTAAGATTATGATGTAGGATTTAATTAATTAACCGAAAAATAATTAAAATACTTAAATGTCACGGCACAAGCCTACCCTTTAGTCATAACATGGTACTTAGAGTTTCGAGGGACCCCAAGCTAACAATACTAAATTAAAGAAACTCATAATGCAAAAATATAGCAAAAATATTCTAAACTATCTCATAGAATAGAAAGGAGATATAAGTTTGAAAATACGATAAAGTGACTTGCTAACGTGCGCCTTGTAATTGGAAATGGCGAGAGGACAGAAAAAGCTAGCAGCGAAGGTGCAGATAACACTGAAAGGATGGAGCAACCAGATCTAAGAATGCAACAAAAAAATGTAGAGAAGCACAGCAAGGAAGCAATAGAAAAGTTGCCACCACTCCCTATGAAGGAGACAATTCTTACTAACAATGTAATAGTGCAAGGTAAGAATGTTTCAGGAAGCAAAGTGCAGACAATTACCAGCATGAACAAACCATGAAGATGCTTGAACAGGAGGTTGTTGACCAACAAGTTCCACAGAGAAAGCTAGACATGAATCCTGAGCCGGAAAAGAGATGGGCAAATTTTTTGATACTAATAGATTATCTACCAAAGGTATGAGCTGAATTATGTGAATCCAACTATTAAGATGGTGAGAAGATCATAGAACTAAAGAAAGCAGAGGTTGATAAAGCAATAGAGGAGTGGAACCAAACCCAAATACTTTATGTAGTAGGTGAATCCCCTACTATAATAACAATTGAAAGGTATATTTCTACGCAGGTCAATACTGTGAGTAAACCTAAGATGCATTATCCCAATGATGAGTATTTCTTATTCCAATTTGCTAGTGTAGATGATAGAAATTAACTGCAGTACTCGAGCCCTCACATGTTGAATGCCAAACCTATTATTGTTAAGATATGGAGTGCTGATTTCGATTTCAATAAGGAGGTTTAACAGACAGTACCAATATGGGTGAAATATCCAAAACCTGTCGCTGAATGTTGGAGCATGGACTCTTTGAGTAGAATTAGCAGTGGATTAGGGATGCCATTATATGCAAATGAATGTACTACAAAGATGGAAAGAATATCTTTTGTCAGGGTGTTAGTAGATTTGGATGTTACGAGTGAACTACGGAAGAAACTCACAGTTGAAGATCCTAATGGCAGAGTGTTCGAGAAAGCTATTCAATATGAATGGGTGCCTGAATATTGCACAAAATGTATACAAATAGGGCACAAATGTTGAATGAACGAGGCCACAAGATTGAAGGCCGAACCAAAAGGAGTCAATAAATGGATCTAGAAATAAGAAATCCCTAAGGAGGCAGGGGAGTTGAGGAATATAAACAATGATAAGGATAAAGAAGAGGTAGTTGTTGATGAAAGGCCAAGGCAACTAGTCACACATAAGGCAACAATTAGAAATTCTCCAATTACAAGCAACAGGATGCAAAATGTAAGTATGGGTAATGGTTTTGATACTCTTGAAATACTAGAGTATGGTACAAGTATACCAATAAGTGGACAAGAGGAAGTAGGGGAAAGCAGTGTGGGGGACAGGACGTATTTTTGTTACATGAAGCTGATTACATGGAACACGAGGGGAATAAATAAACTTCATAAGCTAAAGGAACTCAAATTGTTTATGAAGGAGAATAAAGTAGGTATTATAGCTTTATTAGAACATAAAATAAAGGAGCACTTAGCTCAGAAAGTAGTTTAGAAAATAGCAATGGAATGGAAATGGGAAGGAAATTATGAGCATTCTGAGAAGGGAAGAATTTGGTTGTTGTGGAATCCTCAAATGATTGATTGTGAAATCCTGATTAAGTCTAAACAATTTATTCAAGGAACCCCAGCCCAGCATTCATTCTCAAATCCTTAAAGTGAGAAGGAATGATATCAGATTCCAACTGGTGGCAGTGTATGGTTTGCATACTATTCACAGTAGACTAAAACTAAGGGACGATCTGAGAAGAGTAGCCAATGGTACACAGGAACCTATGATATGCATTGGAGACTTTAATGCTATATTGTTAGGTGAAAAAAGACCCCAGGGCAGCCCATCCAAGAGGTGGAAATAAGAAATTTCAATGAGTTATTACTAGATACAGGCATGACAGAAATGAAAGTTACTGGGAGATCATATAATGGACATACGTGCAGTAGAATAGATAGAGCAGTGTTGAATGCAGAGTGATTTTTGAATATACCTCAAGCTGAGATTTGTATTATGAACCCCCGCACGTCTGATCATTCTCCTTTGATTTTGAAATTAGACACTAATATGGGTAATAAGCCTAAGGCCTTCGAATTCTTTAATTGTGTGGTCGGACATTTGGAATTTTTACAAAGAGTGAGAGAAGGTTGGGCAGAAGGTCAAGGGCAGATATGAGAGGAGTCTGGCAAAAGCTTAAAATAGTGAAGGCAGTCTTAAGGTACTCAACCTTAAGGAATTTAAACAAGTGAGTAATAGGGTGAAAGATATCAAGGTGCAGCTGCAGAATGTACAGGATAGCGTGAAGGACTCTACAACAGTAGCTCATAACAGAAGCCTGGAAAAGATCCTACAACAACTTGAAAAATGGAGTAATGTTGAAGAAAGTGCTATGCAACAAAAGTCTAGAGTACAATAGTTGAATTGGATGATGCAAATACTGCTTACTTCTATGCTTATATGAAGAACAGGGTGGTCCAGAACACAATCACAAGCCTCATAAATGTTGAAGGCAACACAATACAAGATCAGAAAGCTATTGAATTGGAAGTTAGTACCTTTTATAAAGAACTCCTAGGCAACTCTAATCAACAGTCACCATGCGTGAACATTTCTATTATGAGAAATGGAAATACTTTAAATAGAGAACAACAAAGTCAATTAGCAGCCAAAGTAACAAGGGAGGAAGTGGTGAAAGCTCTCCAAGATATAAATGATAAGAAGGCTCCTCGACATGATAGTTTGAATGCTCTATTTTTCAAAAAAGCTTGGTCAGTAGTAGGAGAGGATATTATAAATGCAGTACTATTGTTCTTTGATACAGGAAGAACGTTTCCTCCAATAAACTGCACACAAGTTACTCCGATCCCAAAAGTTGCTAATCCTACTAATATTGGGGAGTATAGTCCTATCTCATGTTTCACAACTTTATACAAAATCATATCTAAAGTGATCACAGCAAGATTACAGAAGGTGATGAGCTACATAATTGATCCTAATCAATCAGCGTTTGTACCCGAGAGAGCTATTAATGATAACATTATTTTGAGCCATGAACTAGTCAAAGGCTATGGTAGTAAAGGTATATCCTCAAGGTGTATGGTGGAGATAGATATGAAGAAAGCCTATGATTCCATAGAATGGATCTTCATGGAACATATCTTATAGGAGTTGAGATTTCCTACAGTTAAGATTAAATGGATAATGCAATGTGTGAGCACTGTAACCTACATATTTCAGGTTAATGGAGGCACTACAAAACCTTTTCAAGCTAGGAAATGTGTGAGACAAGGTGACCCAATGTCACCGTTCCTTTTTGTAATTGCAATGGAGTACCTAACAAGAGCTTTAAAGCAACTGTACACTGATCCAGAATTCCATTATCATTCCAGGTGTAAAAAGCAAAGAACAATTTAACTTAGTTTTGTTGATGACTTGTTACTATTCCGTAGAGGAGATATCAAGTTAGTAAGAGGCTTATACAAATATTTCCAAGAATTCTCAAAGGCTTCAGGTTTGGTAGCAAATTTGATAAAAGTAATGTGTACTTTGGAGGAGTAAAACAGGGAATTCAAGACCAAATATTGCAGGAATTGGACTTTGTCAAGGGAGAAATGCCATTTAGATACTTGGGGGCTCCCTTGAGCACTAAAAGAATATCCTTGGTACAATTCAAGCCTCTAGTTGATGAGATGTTGAATTAGATTAATAGCTGGACAACCAAGTTCCTATCTTATGCTAGAAGGGCACAATTGGTCAAAAATGTGTTGTTTGCTATTCAAACTTACTGGTCGCAAGTATTTGCTCTACCTAAGAAGATACTGCAGGGTGTAGATAGTATATGCAGAAGGTTCCCTTGGACAGGAAATGTCGATAGGTCTAGAAAAGCACTCATTGCCTGGGAAAAATTATGCTGGCCAAAAGTAAGTGGAGGTACGAATTTCTTAGTTGTGTATACATGGAATAATGCTGCAATAAGAAAACTCTTATGGTATCTATGCATGAAGAAAGATAATTTATGGGTGGAATGGATACATAGCTACGATAGGCAACAAGGAATATGGGGTAAACAAGCCAAACGAACATCCTGGATTGTACAAAGAATCTTTAAAACACACAAACATTTGCAGAATATAGGATACAATGAGCATACAGTGACTCACATTGACTATTATTCCATTAGATTGATATACAAGGAGATGCAAGGAACCCGAGAGAAAGTGGAATGTCGTAAGTTGGTCTGGGCAAATTATGGGGCACCCAAGTGGTTGTTCATATTGTTTATTGCACTACATAGAAGGCTATCAACAAAAGTGAGATTGGGGAAATGGGGAATTGTATCAAATTTGTTATGTCTTATGTGTCAAGAAAGGGATGAATATATTGATCACCTACACTTTCAATGCCACTCAGTGCGAGAATATGGACAAGACTACTAGCTTGGCAAGGGATATATAGGCTTATTTTCAGATGGCATGAAGAGGTCCAATATCCAGTCAGAGGAAGAAGCAGCAAAACACAGGTATATAAGATGATTTTGGCCGGCACTATATATTACTTATGGAATGAATAGAAAAAAAATTCAAATGTAGCAAAGGGATAGACAAAAATAGGTGTTGATACACAAAACTTGGGACTATGTTCAAGTTTGCTGACTTTGTTGTACTGAAAATCTCAATTTGGTAATAAGATTTTACTTACCAAAATAAAAGTTTGAAAATGACAAACATAAACTCAACATCTAACATATATTTGAAATTCTCGAAATAGGCCCTAGCTCATGACATAGTCTAAAACGAAAGAAAAAAGTGTCTGAGATAGATATAAAACTATGTCTTTAAAACACGAACGAGTGATGGAGCGTCTACACACCTGTATTATGAAACAACATAGGCGAAGATATGTCGTTAGTACGATGAAATCTATTGAGTATGTGAGAGATACAATATGTGATGATATCATGATATACAATTGAGCAAGTTAAAAAATATGATAAAATATATCATTTAAAGAATAAAAATAAACATGAATATAGTTAGTGCATTTGAAGAGAAAACATATTGAAAATTTTGAAGAAGCATAAGTCTTAAGAAAACATACTCATATGTGGTATATCAACCTTAACCAACAATAAGACCATGCAAGCTATAGCATGGAATATGTTATAACTCTTACACCAAAAAAAAGAGAGGCTATTTTCTAGGTATATTTGTATCATATCATATAATGTGCTATTAGTGGATCCATGTCACACCCCGAGTTTATATCCTAGGCGTGGCAACCACTTGAAAACCATCATTAGTCTTAAGCAAACCCCTTAGCCTGCTTGCTTACTTGGTGAAAGACTCATAACAAACTAAAGCCAATTTGAATGGACAACTTAACATCAAAATCAAGTAGATTTAAAGCATTTAACTCATAAATAACTGAATGATATGGCTCAACTAATAGATTGTACTTTCTCAAAAATAACACAAAGGGAAGGGACCAACTCCTCTATACTCTATCCATATCTTTGAAGCCTCTAATACTTTAGATGGGTACCGGGACAGGCCCATGGCTACCTTCAATAGACTTATAAATATATAATGAAATGAAATTTAAAGTGTTTCTCAAAAATGCAAGGAGGTCTCACCAACATCTACAATAAATGATCTTTAACAAAGTGCCTATTGAAAATCTCTAGCACATGTATATGCATTATAAAATGATACAACATCGAATGATATTAGTACATGGAATATACGATAAATAAAATAGCTAAAAGGAAAAGAGCTCAAGAATACTCAATGACATGAAATACTAAATAACTTGACTCAAGAAAAGCATGCAAATTAAGAGTAAGCCATTCAAAAAGAGATTCAAATAAATATAATCTCAATAAAATAATATTATCTCTTTTAGGGAATTTCTTTCTCAACCTTTTTTTGCATATATGTTTGTGCATAACTAGCATAACGTTCCTTGTTTCTTTGAATGTGTTGGTGTGTAATTTTCATAAATTTTATGAGCATCATTTGATGTTTTTATTGCTTCTAAATATTTAGTCTTATTTTATAGTAAATCCATATTTAGAAATTGCTTTGTTCATCTATTTTATTCAAATTAATATCTCGATTAGGTGGAATGCTCAGGAGATCTATCACTGTCACTACTAGTATCGACTCTAATGTGGGAGCTGCGCTAATATTTCAAATGTATACCAAACAACTCAAACACTCTTCCATCATTCGGGTAATGACATACAATCTCATCTCACTTTGAATTAAAAATTCCTCACGTGACTAGAATAATTTTCTTGGCATAGTTTAAGACCACTTATTATAGAGATAAACAATTAATATAGAGAGAAATATCAAAGTTCATGATCTCGAGAATATAACAACTCATCTTAAGATGAAAAGTGCCACATAGGCAAAACACATAAAAGATATTGAGTATATAAGCAAACAGGTCTTACCTACTAGTGACGCATTTTAAAGTCGTGCAGGCCTAGGCCCAAAGTGGACAATATCACTAGCGGGATGGGTCGGTACAGATGGTGCCAGAGTCATTCCTATGTTAGCCTTATCAATGTGGTCAGAGTTCAACTGATTTTAGGCGAATTTCGGTGAGGCAGGGTAAACCTCAGTGCTGAGTGTAGGCGAATCCCATATGGTGAGGCAAACCTCAGCAAGGACGCTGAGTCCATAGAAGGGGTGTATGTAAAATCCATCTTAAGATGAAAAGTCCCACGTTAGCAAAACACAAGAGAGATGCTGGGTATATAAGCAAAAAGGCCCTACCTACTAGTAAGGCATTTTAAAGTCGTGCGGACCTAGGCCCAAAGCAAACAATATCACTAGCATGCTGGGTCGTTAAGAGAATCACCAAATCTACCCAAGTGTCATAATTTGATTTGTTAATGAAGCATAAAGCTAAAAGGTGATTTTGCACTTTAAGTGGACAACCATTTTTATTAACAACTTCAAAATTAACAAGGGTCATTTGATAGAGTGTATAGAAATAATATTTAATATGATGTATTAGTAATACTAATATTAGTTATGTTCATATTATTTTAATACACTCTCTCGTCCAATGTATAAAAAATAACAAGTCTTGCATAACTTTCACACTCTTTAGCTTTGGAAAATGAGAATGTTTTGAGAGAGGTAGTTATGTCATTAGTCAATCTAATATATGTGCTGAAACGGTAACATCCCTAAACTTGAAAGTCTCAGAAAAGTTGAGAAATAACTGAAACTTTTTCACTAGGGGTGACCATGAGGGGCATCTACGGCTTGTAGATGGTTCTACGGTCCATAGATGGGCCCCGTGTTTAACCCTGTGATAGAAATTATTTATAGGTTTTAGACCCTTGTACGAGCCCTTTTTACGGACCATACTTTGGTTTAGAATCCGTAGAATACTCTTCGTAGTTGTAAGTCTAAGATTTTGGATATTTGAATCCTAAACCATGACATGACAGGATGACCCGTAGATGGGTTTAAGAATCGTAAAACCTGTCCGTAGATTGAATCTTTCAAAAAATTTCTAAGTGTTGAAGACGTTTATGGGATGATCTATGATGCATAATACCTTCTATGATCCGTAGAACCATGTTCATACTCATCAAGCCCAATCTCAATAACCCAATTTTTGAGACCCCTAATCTGCAACTAGCCATTTACAACCCATAAAGTGAACCACGACCCGTAAATGGGGTATCGTGGTTCACTAGATAGTTTTTTAGGAGGGGTGTTTCATATTTTCCCACCTCTTTTTAACTAAACCCTTGATGTATTAGGGTTAATTATGACCTCTTTTAAGAAACTAAAGAATATTAGTATTTATTATACACTTAGAAAGTTTTAGAGCTTGAAGGAAGGAAGAAAGTTAGGGTTCTAACTTTGTGACTATAAATCATTTTGAGCTTCGATTATTCTATGAATTTCAGGTATATAAGGCTATCTAAAGCATTAGTAGAGTTCATCCATGGCCCTTTCATCTGCATGAGTCAACCTAGTTCATAGAGGTTGAGTAGAAAGTTACATAATCCTAATATTCGAGTTGTCTACGTTTACTCCGAGTCTTCATGTATATCTATGAACGTGTCAATGGTACACATTCTGATTGTATGAGATTTTAGCATTTAGCTATATTGTTTAACATGAACCCTAGTTTCATAATTTCATGACACAAAATATGCATTCAATTAAATTGAGAATATGATTTGTGAATGTCCTAGTGGGTAAAATTGAGCATGATTGGAATATGAGAAAATTTATATGTTGTTATGTGTTGAGCCTCATTGACAAGATTCTAAATGACTCTCATTGTTGAGTCGAATAAATCTTGAAACAATGCCAAATTGATATGTATGCATGGTTGATTATTGATTGGGATGGACATGATTGATAGTGCAATGAACATGTCCTCTCATGTCCTAAAAGTTGGACATTTATTGATTATAGATCCAGATTGGTTTGATCGTCCCTTACCTTGACAAGTATTGGACGGATTTGACAATGATAGTGCAAATGTTGTATCATCACCAGCTCATATGTGATTGTTGTCAGTGAGAGAAACTCCTTAATTCTTCATAAATGCTTTGATTGAGTTGCATGGTAAAGTTTACTTTAGGTTTATTATTCTAATATAAAAATCATGCATCCTAGATAGAGTTGATTGGATAGATTGTTGAATTGATATGTTGACTATTTGAACTTATTGAGATTGATTATATTGAGCCTTAATTGTTTCTTTAGTTATCTTATATACCAGTATATCAAGATACTGATATTTATTTAGGCCTATATCATTTCATGATACAGATGATCACGACCCTGGGTTGTGGTCTAGATGTGACACGGCGAATAGGGATCCGAGAGCCCCCAAACAAGCCTCATATATCAATATTCACATCATTGTTTTAAAGATAGCATCTAAACATACATACATATACATACATATACATACATATATAAATAAATATATATATATATATATATATATATATATATATATATATATAAATGGTAGTCAAAGGAGATTTCTCATAAATCATTCGCACAATATATAGACAAAACATTAGTCAAGACAAAAGGATCTCAGAAGAGTTACATAGTATCTAACAATGCCTCTAGTCAAGAACGGGGGCCAGGACAAAACCCGAGCTCACCCTCAATAGGTAAGAACGATAAGAAGGACATAAAGAAAAGTAATTGGCTCATTCCCGGAAGACGGGACTCACCACCGCAACCTTGAAATTCGTTCTCCTGTTGGTAGTCAAAGTGTTCGGTCCCTATATGGTAAAATCATGTAGGCATAGAGTATACGTTAGTATATTTGAATGTACTAAGTATGTGGGCATGCAATGTATATGATTTACCAAACCTGCATTTCAATGTTAAGTAGCAACGCACATAATATAGAAGAATTATATATTCAATATATATATATACACAAGATGTCATGAAAGTCGTGATGCATGAAATATAGTAATGCTCATATATATAATGGGGATAGACTATAAACGACATATTAAACTCATGTGAGCTATTACATGAATCAGACCGATTAGGACCTCCCACCTGTAGGGAAAAGATTACTTGCTAAAGGTAATCTATATCACACCTTACGGACTCACCATTTCGGGGATGGTCACCTTTCTTATGGACTCGCCATTTCAGAAAGATTTGCTGCTTGTATCATTTGTATCAGGTTATTATATACGTATAATCATTCCTTACAATTCGGTCATTTCGGTAATGGTGAACGTTCCTATGTTGGCACATAGTTCAAGGAAGGGGAGGGCCCTTAGGGATAGACCTCGCACTCCAAGTCCATCGGTGCTAAGTCATTAACATCCCACTTGAATATTCATGCAACTACGTGTTTTTCGGAATTTCAATGTTTAGTTCAAACCATTCAATACACCTTTGGGCTCAAATGCCAAATCTTAGTTCATGATTGTGATACTCATGCAAGGAATAGCTCATTCGTATATATGTGACGGTGCAAGCACCCATTTTGCTCTATGAGCCTCAATTATATACATACCGGTGATCACCGTTTTGTCATAACCAACGCCTTACAAAAATTATACCATAATCATTTCATATAACATAATTGGGTTTAACCCATTTCATAATTTCCACATATCAATGCTCATGAATGTAATGCAATGCATGATGTGAGGACAGCATGGGTAACAATGATTCAAGTTAAAATCAGCCATATAAAAATGAAATTAAGGAAATTCATAATTAAATCCACATGTAAATTGTAATGTAGATCACCCATGCATAAATCAACTTTAAAGGGGACATGCATGTTCATAAATTCATAACTCAATGTAAATCATCATAATAGGGCTTAAAATAACTTAAAATCATGAATAATGTACAGCCCATACACCAATTGAATTTAATAAAATCAAATAATGAAAACTCACATTTAAAGTGACTAGAATTCATGAAATAACTTGAAAGGAATTTTGGGTCTTCTTGGTTGAAAGGGACCAAGAATCAATCCCACATACCTTGATTCGAGGAGCAGGAATTTGGCTTGAATTAACTCCAATTGAAGCCCTAGCTTGATCCTTGAGAGAGGAGAATTGAGAGGAATAGGGAAATGATCTTGAGAGGGGTAGAGTCGATTTAGGTGAATGAGTGAAGAGGGGAGGGGTTTTCAGCTGAATTAAGGGTTTAGAATAGGTAAAAGGTCATATTTCATGTTTAAAATAAACCAAAATTACATAAATTTCATTAATGGAACGGACCTAAATTTGGTTCGTCTGGGTCACACGGTTTGCTACACGATTCGTGTAGCGTCACACGGACGTGAACAGCGGTCGTGACCCAATACTTAAAATCTGTCGAAGGAAAATTTCACGAAACTTAGTAGTGTCACACGGACGGCTACACGGTCCGTGTGTTTCCACACGGGTCATGACACCGACCGTGTCACGATACTTGAAATAAATTTTGCACAACAAAGTTATGAGACGGTAATTTTATACTTAGAAAAATTTCTACATAGTAAGTCACACGGAAGGCCACACGGACCGTGTGAACGCTTGTGTGCCTTCACTTGGCCAATTTTCTCTTTGTCCCAAAGTTTGTCCCAACCGTGAATTGACCTACGTATCACTTCCACGGGAGGCCACACGGTCCGTGTGGCTTCACATGGCCCGTGCAGGCTCCTCTGAAGAGTGATGCCTGGCAGTTCACTAGGAAAAATTTTAGGACATTTGGGCAATGCCACTACGAAAAATATGGGTCCTTACATAGATACAGGTAATAGAGGCCTTTAGCAAGAGCACCATTGAAGACCTACTCCTCATTCAAAACTTGGTGAGCCCTCCTGGCTATTCAGAGGAGCCTTCTTTATGCTATCTTGATTAGTGATATTTCTTTGAGGTGGTTCGAGAATTGTCTTGGTAGCTTCTAGGCTTAGATTATAGGCTTCATAGACATTGATTAGTGATAGTACACTATTATTCATTTCCAACTTTATCCAGTGGAAACTATTATTGATATAGTGATTCAATATTTGGTTCATAGTTATTACTTGAGTATTTACTTTCACTGTTGAATGTGGTGTGATGATGAGGCCAAGTGATTCTCTTGGGGAATCAACAATGCTTCTTTAAGTGCTGGCCACACCAAGGGTACCCTCCCGGGCATGACAAACATGGTATCAAAGCACAGAGTTCAATATTCCTAAGGAGTCTATAAAGTTGTGTCTAGTAGAGTCTTCTTTATGGGTGTATTTTGCACTACACTATAAGCAAGAGGCTATAGGACATTCAGAATTATTTGACTATATTTGTATTCTAAGTTCATGCAATAAAGTTCAATTATATGAAAATATATATATAATTTGTGCATTAAACATTTGCAGATCATGCCTCCTAAGCATACCGCCACCCAAAGAGATGTTTCTGCTTTCTACGCTAAGAATACACCACCAGAGGTGCCTCCTCATATAGGAACAAGAGGCTGAGGTCGACCTGCCAGAGTCACTGGGGCTCTTCTTGTGCCTACTACTCAGCTAACTCCCACTTTAGAGGCTGATTTCATGGGAGACATCACTATGCTTACCCAGCTAATGGCCTCCCATTGCGGTAATAAGGGTTCACTGACTCCTAGCTCTAGTTCCCAGGAGCTAAATATTGCAGCAAGACCTAGGGAACCCACCAATCTTCACAGGGTCTAAGGTTGATAAAGACCCCCAGAATTTCACTGATGAGATATGGAAAGTTCTGAAAGCCATGCATGCGACTGAGATTGAGAGAGTTAAACTTGCTTCCTATCAGCTGATGAATGTCGCAAACATTTGGTACAACAAATGGGAGGAGGGCCCAGGTGAGGATGTTGAGCTTGCCGTGTGGGATGAATTTGAGAATGCCTTCCTTGATCATTTCTTCCTCGGGAGTTGAGGGAGGTGAAGAATGAAAAGATCATGAACTTAAAATGGGAGGGGTTAACTTTCAAAGAATATGACCTAAAGTTTATTCAGCTATCCAAGTATGCTCCAGAGATGGTCCATGACATGAGGGCTAGAATGAGGAAGTTCATATCTGGCTTGGGCAAATATGTGAAGAAGGAGTTCAAAGCGTCATTGATGATTGCAGGCATGAACATCTCTAGGGTTATGGTCTGACATAACAACTTGAGGAGGATAAGAAGAGAGATGGGAACATAACAACTTGAGGAGGATAAGAAGAGAGATGGGAAGGAAAACATGAGAACAAGGGCTAAAGCAGCAAGGCCTGTGCCTAGCCAGTGTAAGTAGAGTAAGGGGGACAAATCCTACTTTTAGAAGAGGTCTTCGAGTTATACACCAAACTCAGCAAGTGCACTTGCCCCGAGTAATAGGTATAATCAGAAGTCCTAGGGTCAGCAGAACTTCAGAGCATAGGGTTCTCAGTCTCAAGACAATGTGACCTTTGGTTTGAAAGGGGTCAACTTGTGAAAAGTGCAGAAAGATGCATTTGATAGAGTGTAGGGAGGGAGAGAAAGATTGTTACAGGTGTGGCCTGATGGGTCACTTCTAGAAGGAATGTCTAATATGGGGCAATAAGGCCCATTCTTCTACTACAACATCGCCAGTTAGAGGTAATCAGAGAGGTGCTACATTGAGTACAGGCAGAGGACTAAATTATCTGTATGCGATGGATAATCGATAGGATTAGAAAGTTACACCAGATGTTGTCACAAGTATGCTTTGAGTCTTTACCTTTGAATGTTATACATTGCTTAGTCTGGTTCCACTTTATTTTTTGTGACTCCATATATGGCAAGTAGATTTGAGATTCTTCTGAACTGTTTTCTCGAATCCTTTACCATTTCCACTCCAGTTGGTAAGTCTATTCTAGCTAAAAAGGTATATAGAGGTTATGCAGTATCCATCCATCATAGGGATACCTTGGTTGACTTAATAAAGTTGGAGATGATTCACTTTGATGTGATCCTTGGCATGGATTGGCTTTATGACTGCTATGTCCGTCAATTGTAGGACCCGAACCATTAAATTCCAATTTTCAAACGAACCGATCCTAGAGTGAAAGGGTAATTTTATTGCACCTAAAGGTAGGTTTATTTCCTACCTTAGGGCTGGAAAGCTAATCTCTAAGGGATGTATCTATCACCTCATACGAGTTAAGATTGATAATGTAAGATCTCCACCTTTTGAGTTAGTTTTGATTGTCAATGAGTTCCTAGAAGTCTTTCTTGACGATTTGCCTAGAGTCCCTCCTGATAGAGAGATTGATTTTGGGATATATATCCTTCTAGATACGCAACCTATTCTATTCCTCCACATTGAATGGCCACTGCTGAGTTGAAAGAATTAAAAGAGTGGTTGAAATATCTCTTAGATTAGGGGTTCATTAGGCCGAGTGTCTCTCCATGGGGCGCTCCTGTCCTATTAATACAAAAGAAAGATGATTCTCTCAGAATGTATATTGACTATTGCCAGTTGCATAAGGTGACTGTCTAGAATAAGTATCCCCTTCTAAGGATAGATGAGTTGTTTGACCAACTTTAGGGTTCCATTATTTTCTCAAAAATAGATTTGAGAGATCAGGATATAACCAATTAAAAGTGAGAGAATGTGACATTTCAAAGATGGCTTTTTGAACCCGATATGGTCATTTCGAGTTTCTCGTAATGTCCTTTGGTTTGAACAAAGCTCCTCTACCTTCATGAATTTGATGAACGGAATATTCAGACAATACCTCAATATGTTTGTGATTGTATTTATTGATGACATATTGGTGTTCTCCAGAGATAAGGAAGAGCATGCTGGCCACCTAAGAATTATTCTTTAGACTCTCAAATATAGGGAGTTGTATGTTAAGTTTTCAAAGTGTAAGTTTTGGCTCAAATCTGTAACTTTTCTAGGCCATATTGTTTTAGTCGATGGTATTCGAGTGGGCACTCAAAAGATTGAGGTAGTTAAGAACTGGCCTACGCCAACCTCTCTGACTGACATAAGAAGCTTCTTGGATTTAGTTGGCTACTAACACAGATTTGTTAAAGGATTCTCCTCCATACCTCACCAGTAACTAGACTGACTCAGAAGAAGGCCAAGTTTCAATGATTTGATGAATGTGAGAAGAGTTTCAAGAGTTGGAAACAAAGTTGATTACTGCACTAGTGTTGACCTTGCCCGAAGGGACTAATGGATTGGTGATTTATTATGATGCCTCAAGAGTGGGGTTGAGTTGTGTTTTGATGTAGAAAGGTGAAGTTGTTACTTATGCTTCTAGACAACTAAAGGTGCATGAGAGAAATTATTTAACACATGACTGAGAATTGACAGTGGTGGTGTTTGATCTCAAGCTATGATACCACTACTTATATGGAGCACATGTGAACGTATTCACAGAACAAGAGCTTGTAGTATGTCTTTACTTTGAAAGATCTAAACTTGAGGCAAAGGAGGTGGCTTGAGTTGCTCAAGGATTATGACATGAGTATTCTCTACCATCCAGGAAAGCTAGTGTGGTTTGTCGATGCTCTCAGCAGGTTATCCATAGAAAGCACTACTTATATGGGAGAGGAGAAGAAAGTGTTAGCTAAAAAAGTTCACAGACGGGCACGTATGGGAGTTCAATTGCATGAATCTAGTGAAGGTGGAGTGCTTGTACATAATAGGTCTGCATCATCTCTAGTAGTAAAGGTGAAGGAGAAGTAAGACCAAGATCCTCTTCTACTTTAATTAAAGGCAGATGTGCATAAGCAGAAGGTGATGGCTTTTTCCAATGGGGGAGATGGAGTATTGAGGTATCAAAGCAGATTATGTGTTCCTAACATTGATGGCATACGAGAGAGAATCATGGAAGAAGCTCATAACTCTAGATATTCTATCCATCTAGGGACGACTAAAATATACCATGAGTCAAGAGAAGTGTATTGTTGGAGTGGGATAAAAAGAGACATTTTCGAGTTTATTACCAAGTGCCCGAATTGCAAACAAGTAAAAGTTGAGCATCAAAGGCCATGTGGAGTAGCTCAGAACTTTGAGATTCTAGAATGAAAGTGGGAGATGATTTAAATAGACTTTGTCACAGGCTTACCGAGGTATTGCAGACAGCATTACTTGATTTGGATGATAGTTGATAAGCTGACTAAGTTTGTACACTCTTCTGCAGCAAAGATGACTAACATTACAGAGGATTATGCCCGATTGTACATAAGAGAGATTATTGGATTGCATGGAGTTTCTTTGTCTATTATCTCAGATAGAGGATCCCAATTCACTGCCTAATTTTGTAGATCTTTTTCTAAAGGACTTAGGTTCAAAGGTGAACCTGAGCACTGCTTTTCACCCTTAGACTGATGGCTAGGCAGATCGCACTATTCAAACATTGGAAGATATGTTGAGGGCCTAAGTCATTGACTTCAAGAGTAATTAGGATGACCACTTTTCCCGAATTAGTTTGCCTATAATAATAGTTTTCATTCGAGCATTCAGATGGCTCCTTATGAGGCCCTCTATGGGAGGAGATGTAGATCACCGATTAGGTGATTTAAGGTGGGTGAAGCAAAGTTGATTGGGCCAGACTTGTACACCAAGCTATGGAGAAGATAAAGACCGTCAAAGAGAGATTAAAAATTGCACAGAGTCGTCAGAAGTCCTACACCGATGTTAGGAGAAGGGACTTAGAGTTCGAAGTTAGTGATTGGGTATACCTGAAAGTGTCACCCATGAAGGGTGTAATAAGATTCGGAAGGAAGGAAAAGTTAAGTCCTCGATACCTTGGTCCCTACCAGATTGTGAAGAGAGTGGCAATGTAGCTTATGAGTTGGAGCTACCACCAGAGCTAATGACCATCTATCCAGTCTTCCATGTTTCCATGCTTAAGAAATGTTTGGGAGATCCGTCTCTGGTTATGCCTTTTGAAAGAGTTAGAGTGAAGGATAGTTTGAGTTATGAAGAGATCCCAGTCCAAACTCTTGATCGTCAACTTGGCAAGTTGAGAACTAAAGAGATTGCATTTGTAAAGGTGTTATGGAGAAGTCAATCCATTGAAAAGGCAACTTGAAAAGTTGAAGAGGATATGAAAGCTAGATACCCTCACTTATTAGTGCCTTCTAATGTTGAGATTTATGGTAATAACCCATTTCTATTCTTGATCTATTTTCCCATTTTGAGTCTGACTTGTAATTGTAATCTTGAATCCTAATGTGATTATGTTGATTGTTTGACTATTTTGAGAGTTGGATGGTATGATTGTCTAACTATTTGAGTCCATGATCTTATCCGTGCTTGAATCTATCTTCTTAGGACGGTCTTCATTCGAAGATAAAATGATCCAAAGGGGGAGATAATGTAACAACCCCTAAATTTTTCCTACTCAGTGTAAACTTGAAAGTTCTAGAAAAGTTGAGAAATGACTGAAAATTTATCACTAGGAGTGACCACGAGGGGTCATCTACGGCTCACAAATAGTTCTACGGTCCATAAATGGGGTTCGTGGTTACCCTTATGACTAGGATTTTTTTCTAAGTTTGGGACCTTTGTATGAGTCCTTTATATGAGTCGTACTTTGGTTTATGATCCATAGAATGGTCCTCGTGGTTCCAAGTCCAAGATTTTAGCTTTCTGAATCTTGAACCACGAAGTGACAAGATGACCCATAGATGAGTTTACAACCCGTAAAACTTGTTCGTAGATTGAATCTTCCAAAAAAAATTCTAAGTGTTGAAGAAGTTTAGGCGATGATGTACGACCCATAATACCTTCTACAATCCGTAGAACCATGTTCGTACTCTTCAATCCCAATTTCTAGTAATCCAATTTTTGAGACCCTTATTCTACGACCGGCCATTTACGATGTAAAGTGAACCGCAACCCATAAATGGAGTTTCATGGTTCACTCGACATTTTTTGAGGAAGGATGTTTTCATCTTTTCCCACCTTCTTTTAATTAAACCCATGATGTTTTGGAGTTAATTATGACCCTTTTTCAGAACCTAATGTGTATAACTATTCATTCTACACTTAGAAAGTTTGGGAGCACGAAGGAAGGGAGAACAAGCTACGGTTCCAAGTTTGTGACTATGGATTGTTTTGAGCTTCGATTATTCTACAAATTTCAGGTATGTAAGGCTACCTAAAAGTGGAATTGAGTTTGTCCACGCGTCCTTTAATCTACATGAGTCAAACTAGTTCATAGAGGTTGAGTAGAAAGTTCCATAATCCTAATATTCGAGTTGTCTACATCTACTTCGAGCCTTCATGCTCATCTATGAATGTAGTGATGGTACACATGTTGATTGTATGAGATTTGAGCATTTAGTTGTACTGGTTAACATGAACCGTAGTTGCATAATTCCATGAAACACAGTATGCATTCGATTAATTGTGAATATGATTTGTGAATAACCTAGTAGGTAAAATTGAGCATGACTGGAATATGAAAATATTTATATATTGTTATGTGTTGAGCATGATTGATGGGAGTCTAAATGATCATCATTGTAGAGTGTAATGAATCTTGAAAGCATGTTAAATTGATGTGTATACGTGGTTGATTGTTGATTGGGATGGACATGATTGGTCAGTAGATTTGTTGATTGATTGAACAAAGTCGACATAAAACTAATATGAAGGGTTGATTGAATTGATTGAGATGGACATGATTGGTCAGTGGATTTGTTGATTGATTGAACGAAGTCGGAATAAAACTAATATAACTGGTTGATTGAATTGATTGATACGAGCATATTGAGTCCTAGAAGGAATACTGAACATCGATATGGGCATAAGTAGATAACAACTTTAACCCATAAATTACGTTGCTAGCGCAGGATAGAGGTCATAACTCTCTTGTACCAAAAATTGGACATTTATTGATTATGGATCTAGATTGGTTTGATCGTCCCGTACCTTGACAAGTATTGGACGACTGTGGTAATGACAGTGCAATCGTTGTATCATCACCAGCTCATATGTGACGGTTGTCGATTAGAGAAACTCCTAGATTGTGGATAAATGCTTTGATTGAGTTACATGCTAGAGTTTCCTTTAGGAGCAATATTTTAACATAAAAATCATGCATTTTGGATAGAGTTGATTGGATAGATTATTGAGTTGATATGTTGACTGTCTGAACTTATTGAGATTGATTGTATTGAGCCTTATTTGTTTCTTTAGCCATCTTATATACCAGTATATTCAAGGTACTGATATTCATTTGGGCCTGCATTGTTTCATGATGCATATACAGGTAATAAAGACCTTCAGTAAAAGCACTGTTAAAGACCTACTCCTCATTCCAGAGTTGGTGAGCCCTCCTTCCTATTCAAAGGAGCTTTCTTTATGTTATCTTGATTTGTGGTATTTCTTTGAGGTAGCTCAGGACGTGTTTTGACACCTTCTAGACTTAGATTAGAGGCTTCATAGACGTTGACTAGTGATTGTTGACTGTTGGAAACATTATTGATATAGCGAGTCGATTATTTGGTAAATTTATAGTCATTACTTGAGTATTTACTTTCACTGTTGAGTGTGATGTGATGATGAGGCCAAGTGGTTCTCTTGGGGAATCTACAATGGTTCTTCAAGTGCCGGTCACGCCAAGGGTACCCTCCCAAGCGTGACAAAAACCTTTTGTACCATTTTTACTTGCATATGAAATTCATAGTATTGGTAATACATAATAGAATGTATAACATTAGTTATACATAGGCAAATAGGCTAAAACAATGTGCTCCCCCTATCCCATTATATGTAGTACTCTTTTCTTTTTAGTCTGTTTCATAAAAAAATCATATTTCCATAACTTTATAACTTTCCTTTTATCTTTTCAACCATACAAATATCTAAGGATTGTTTTAGACTAAGTTTTAAAAAAAATTCATAAACATCATGCAAAGCCAAAAAAAATGTCATATCAAATGAAATCAAAAAATACCAAATAAGATATTATTACACAAAATTAATGTATGTACTATTTTTTCTAATACACTACTCCCTCCGTCCTATTTTATTTGACATGTTTTGACTTGATGGGATGCTTAAGGAAAAAAGAAAGACTTTTGAAACATGTGATTTAAAATAATTCTAAGATATTTATATGACTGAGAATTATTTTATTAAAAAAAATTGAATTAAATTATTTTCAATTAAAATAAGATAACATTATTTTTTAACAAAAAAAAAGTACCAAATAAAATAATAAGGGAGAAGCCTTAAACATCTCTTGGGACTTCATAGTACTTTTTTGTGTTTTAAACAGAAGTACGACCCCACAGTCTGTCAGACTTCATGGTACTTAATTGTTTTTAAACCAAAGTTTTCAATTAGCATGACACTTCAAATTGGTAAATTATTGTTTGTAAACCAAAGTACGACCACACAGTCTGTCCGACTTCATTGTACTTTATTGTTTTTAAACCAAAGCTATTCAATTACCCATCACTTCAAATTTGAAGTGAGAAATTTTTGTATTGATTTTTTTTTTCATCTCTCAAATATTCCCCATCGCCATAACCACCCACAACTTTTACAAAAGGAAAACATAATATGTTGATATGATTCTTAATTTAGTTTCAATTAATAACTATTACTTTTAGTTTTATGAGCAGGCACTTTAATCATTCAAAACTTGAATAAATAGGTATATTTGTTCACATGACAATTGTGTCCTTGCATCTCATGTGTATTATGTCATGTACAACATATGTGTCTACTTGTTTTCATACAAATTTAAATGCTTATTTGTGTGTATCCAAAATTAGAGGATATAAATACCAGCTTAACCCGAATTAAAGAACATATTTACCTATTTATACTGCGTAAGAAATTACGGAGATTTGATTAACAAGGACAAGTATGTCGGGTAGGAGATAATTTTGTACCATTATGAAGCTGCGTTGTTCAGTAGTTGATCAATAAGTTTTCCGAGGGAGAAGTATGACGATCCACCTTCAATTACGCTGGCCCTGCTCTTCTCCTTCATCTCCTTTGCTTCATGTCTTACAGCGGAGTTAGATTCCATCAATTTACTTATCCCTTTTTTGATGACTTCTGCAGTTACTATTGGCTGATTTTTATTCCTCTCGCAGTAATCCAAAGTGATCTCTACTGCTATTCCTATTTCTTTCACTAACTGAAACGCATTTACCTGCTGCTCTGAGTGCAATGGCCATGTTGCTATAGGCACTCCGTACCATATGCCCTCGAGTATTGAATTCCACCCACAGTGTGATACAAATCCCCCAATTGCTTCATGAGACAACACCTTCAATTGCGGAACCCATCCTACCACTTTCCCTTTTTTCTCTGTCCTATTTAGGAATCCTTCAGGCAAGATTTCTGAATAGCTCGTGTATTCTCCAGGAAATTGCGCGTTGTTGCTCTGTGGTGGACGACGTAAAGACCACAAGAACCGGCACCCAATGTTGTCGAGAGCTATAGCGATCTCTTTCACTTGGGCCGATGGTAAGCTTCCCTGGCTCCCAAAACAAAGTAGCACAACCGAATGGGGTGGCTGTTCGTCCAGCCAATTTGTTATTTCTGCCTCCTCTGACTCCGACCGAGATTTTGATTGGTTTAAAATTGGACCAATTGGATAGATGGGTGGCAGGGCATCCTGGTCGGATCTTGATAAGTTGTTATTGTAAGCATCCAACGCGTGGATTTCTAGTTCAGCAAAAGTGTTGATGATGATTCCTTTGGCTTTTCTGTACCCACGAGCGAAACCAAGAAATCTCCCTAACCATGTGTCTCTGTCCACTAGGACCATTGGCAATACACTGGGAGGAACAGGGTATGCATAACTGGGAAATGATAAGAGAGTAGTACTGTCAGAGTTGTTGAAACTGGAAACATCTTGATGGCACTCGTCTTCAAGAAACTTGAAATGAAGCATCAATCCAAGGAAAGCAGCCGGGGAAGTGAAAAACACATAGCTTGGGATCCCAAACTCGTTGGCTACATCCATGAATGGAGTGCATAACATGTCTACAACAAATCCAGCGAGTTTCATACCTCGGCGTTGACTTATTAAGAATTCCCTGATGTGAGATTTCTGGGCTTGTACTAATCTGTGTACAAAGTGTCCTCGGGTTTTGGAGCTCCATTCTGGGGTTGGATCAGCAGCTGGTAATTCAAAGAATCGAAGGCGATCAGAGGAGGATGAAGCAGCTACAGAGTCGACGAAAGGGCCACTTACAGCATCAATGTACTCGGGGAGTTTCATAATGAGGACGGTGATTGAGAGCTGATGACTTCGGCTGAAGAAAACTTTGGCTAACTCCAACATTTGAGCAACATGGCCCATTGCTGGAGAAGGGATGAGAATCAGTTCTGCTGATTTCTCCATGTGAGCTATTGGTGCTGAAATTGGTTTTCACTGCTAATTTCTTTTTTTTGCTTATGTTTTGTAGACTTGCTATGTCGGCGCCTTTTTTTATTTTTATTTTTCTATACTCAAATAATTTAAATTTGATAAAAAATTATATATAAACTCTTTTAATTTTTTAAAATAAATTTATATATTTATAAACCACATAATGACTATTTACAATAATTAAAATTTAAAATATGTAAATACTTACAAATAAAAATAAATTTATTATAATCTAAAAAAAACACATAAATCTATATATCTATATCTATATTCATTAAAAGTGTGAAGACCCTTATAAGTTATAAATGTTATAAATGTTGTTTGAACTTTTTGTCCTTCATTAAAATATTTTGTTTTTAGATAAAATTCATTTTTTCACTGTTTTTCTTTAAATTGTTATTTAATTATATTTATAACATTGAATTTTAAAATATATGGAAAAAAGTGATATAATAAGGACTTCTTGCCATGGGAATACTTCTAAATTTTCTTTATAAACTTCTATTTCTTCCTTATTTGAATTAAGAAAATACTATGTAGTCGCAAGGGAAAATTTTTTCTAATTTACCATAGGTTCTAATTAGTAATAGAAACTATATATATAGAACCTTTATAAATACATAATTTATCAAAATTAATTTTGTAGTGAATTATTTATCTTTTTATAAGTTCATAATTAAATTAATTTTTTCTAAACTCATTTACTTTCATAATGCATCAACAAATACATTTAAAAAGCAATTTTTTCATTTTGATATATAAAATTTTATTGAAAAAAGACAATTAAACTTCACGATAATAATAATTATGAGTCAACATTTTATTTAATGAAAATTGTACTTAATTATTTAGTCATACAAATTTAGTAAAATATAGTAACTAAATGTGGAATAAAAAATTATTGTAGTTGAATTTTTCTTTAAAGATTATCAATAAAATTATTCTAGTACTTCAATAATTTTGTGTGCCATCTATATAATGAATGTTTATTTAGAGTAAACAATACTATAAATTTTAAAATTAGATATTTTAAATAAAATATTAATTGATAATGGGACATTATAACTACTTCTTGAATAAAACATTAAAAAAAAATTATATTATAATTATTTCAAATAAGAGTTAATATATATTATATTAAAAACATGAAAACTCTTAGAAATGTTGATTGGATTTTTTGTCGTTTATTAAAAAATTACGCTTTAACTACCATCGTCTTTTCATTATTTTTCTTCAAATTATTGTTATTTAATTATTACTTATTATTTAAGACTTTAAAATCAATTAAAACTTAAATATTGAAAGCTGCTTATTTGAATTGTATGCGAAGTTCAATCCTAAAATGTAGGATATTATCACCAATTAAGTGTTTTCCTTGTACACATCTTTTTCTTATAAGCAACTAAATAACTAGGCCAATTTAAATACTTAAGTTTGATAATATAAATTTCCCAACCTTCTCAGTTGCGCAGGTCTATTTCTTTGGTAAATCAATTGTAAAATTTTCTTTTTTTGCATGGTAGAAATTTTTGTGCTGGTGAAATTTAATTGGTTATAATATTTTTTATTAAATTTTTGTAGTGACTGGATTCTAGATCTCATATAAGTATGGTTTTTCATAACATTTCTATTAGGTTGTCTTTTAATTTGATTATTACTTTCCCTCTGTCACAATTTATATCACATAGTTATATTTTAGAGAGTAAAACAAGTTTTTTTTTTTATCAATTTTTTTATATCTTTTAAGTAGTTGTTAATCATTGTGACTGTAGTATATCTTATGCAGTTTTCAAGTATCTAAATTTTATTTCAAAAAGACTAAAGCTTCTATGTCTGAATTTACTATCTGAATTTAGAAGTTTAAATCTGAAAATTTCAACTGTGTCACATAAATTTTGAGATGGAGAAAATATTGATATTATTATTATTTGTGGAAACCTAAAGCTTCTATGTGTGAATTTCACAATTTAAAATTTTAAATCTAGAAAATTTAATTATATCAGACAGAAAAATTAAATTATTATTATTATTATTATTTAATTTTGGCTGATTAAACAGATTCATCCCAAACTTGATAGGTATCCTACTTGTGAATAGGTCATAACACACTGCAGAAAGTAGGCCAAAAACATCACCAATAAAGGAGTGCTTAATGCACCCACAAAAATGATCCACTACATTTAGCCGTAAAAAGTAGCAAACGAAAGTAAATTGAAAAGTCCCTAGTATTTGTAATCCATACAAAATTAAAAAGCCAATTATGTCAAAACTTTCTTAAAACAGAAAAAGAAAAGTTATTTCAGTATAATATAATGATGCACTAGATTTAGCCGTAAAAAAGTAGCAGACGGAAGTAAATTGAAAAATTCCTAATATTTGTAATCCATACAAAATTTAAAAGCCAATTATGTCAATGTTTTCTTTAAAAAAAGAAAAAGGAAAGTTACTTTAATTCAGTATAATGATGCACTAGATTTAGCCGTAAAAAGTAGCAGACGGAAGGAAATTGAAAAATCTCTAATATTTGTAATCCGTGCAAAATTGAAACCCAATTATGTTAAAAACTTTCTCAAAACAGAAAAAGTAAAGTTACTTTAATACAATATTTTTTCCCCTTTTATTAAAAGACTCAAAAATAAAATATAATAACTATTTACTATTAACTATGTAGCAAGTCCTATTATAAGAATTTAAATATAGGCTTAACTCATAAACAAACATCTAAATTTGTCCTCATTTTTCACTTAGACACCTAAGCTAAGACAACTTCCTAATAGACACCTCAACTGCTAAGATTTGATCCCACTAAACACTTATATCCTACTTGGCACTCTCCACCTAAGGACTGTGGAGAGTGCCAAGTAGGATATAAGTGTTTAGTGGGATCAAATCTTAGCAGTTGAGGTGTCTATTAGGAAGTTGTCTTAGCTTAGGTGTCTAAGTGAAAAATGAGGACAAATTTAGATGTTTGTTTATGAGTTAAGCCTTAAATATAATTGAGTTGTCCTATACTTACTTTCAATGGTGGAGCTACATGTTGTTAAAGAGTGTCAACCGATATCTTTTCATCAGAAAATTATACTGTGTAGTTAGATAAAAAAAATTAATATTTTTATGTGTATATATTATATACTGACGCTCCTCGATTTCTTCGTGAATCTACTTTTTTATTGTCACGCCCCGGGAGGGTACCCTTGGCGTGGCCGGCACCCAGAGACTATTGCTAGTCCGCAAGCGAACCACTTGGACTAATCGTCACATCATACTCAGCAGCGGAAGAAACATCCTCAAGGAAAAGACTTTAATGTAATTAAAGTAATCAAGTCTTTATATAAAATGTTAATTTCCAACAAAGAATAGTTGAAAAAAATAATACATCACATCCTCTACTCAGTGTCTATAAAGCCTCTAACTTAAACATCTAGATGGTACCATGACAGGCCATGGTTACCCAACTCAAGGAAAATAAAGTACTACTCAAGCTAGATGATAATAATATGAAAATCCTCCGAAAACAAGGAGGTCTCACCGATCAGCTGAATGCGAATAGATCCTCAACGAAGCGCTTGTCAATGATCTCTAATACCTGCCTCTGCATCATAAAACGATGCAGTCCCAGAAGGGGACATCAGTACTTGGAATGTACTGGTATGTAAAATAGCCGAGTGAAACAGAAACAAGTAGAATAATATAGGAATAACATCAACTCAACACCATACTCTATCAGAATGTCAAATGTCTATCTAAAGAAAGAATAAAGAGTAGACAAATGACCCATCAATATCTCATCAATGCATCATCAGTACATCATACTCACCTCAAGGAAACTCAACTCAACTCAACTCGACTCGACTTAACTCAACTCAACTCAACTCGACTCAACTCAAGGAACATCAACATCAACTCAAGGAACATCAACATCAACTTATCTCAGGGAACATCGACATCAACACAACTCAGGGAACTCGACTCAAAACATCACATCAACATCAACATCAGAGTCCTATCAAAATGAACCTAACTGGGAGTTTCTCTAACCGACAACCATCACTTATGAGCCAGTGATGATACAACGAAGCGATGCCGTTGCCACATCCATCCAATACCCTGCCCGGGGTAAAGGACATAACCTCAGTTGATCCACAAGAAAAAGCTCAGTCCTCATTTGGGACAAGATAGGAGCCATCCGCATTGCGGTTCAATCCTCTCTTCCTACGCGGGCCACGTAGTTAATGGGTTCGAGTAGGACTCACTCTCTACCCATTTCGGTGCTCAGTACTCCTCCCAGAACTCGACATGCTCATAAAACATCAACATCATCAGTCCCATAGGGACATAGTACATCATCATTTGTCACATAAGGACATGATATAATACCTCAACATCAACATCGGTCCCAGAGGGACATAATACCTCAACTCTTAACATCAACATCAACATCGTGGACTCAAGATACTCTTTTAGAAATTAAACTTCCAATCTTAAGACATCTTAAAATATCATTCTCATCAACATCATCATCAAGACTCTCATCAAATGTGAAACACAATCACAACATCACAACATCATCATCGTCAAGGCTCTAGACTCATTCCCTAAGTTCATTATGCATGCTTTTCAAATAATCATGTAAGGTTATACAAAATCTCATGAAAAAATGTTAACTTCAAGAAAACAAGTAGTATGATGATCATCAATATAGAAAACATGTAATTTTAAATCAAATTTTCAATGAAAAACTCTCAAGTATTCATGCGCATATACTCTTCAACCATCAACTCATCTTTGACCTCTATGGAGCACATGAGAGAAAAATCTCATGCTTTTAGTTTAGTCTTACATACCTAGAAATTTGATATTAAAATCAAAATTTAATGAATACTCGTTTCTTGGAGAAAATCCTCGACCTCGATAGTTCTTTTATAGTGGAAGAACTTGGAAGGACATTGTTTGAAGAACTTCTTTTTGATTCTTGAATTCTTGACTCAGAATCTTTAGAGTTCTTGATGAAGAACCCTAATTCATGAAAAGAATAATCAAGAAATCCTTTCTTGGGATTCTTGAATTCGCTTTCTTGAAACCCTAGGTTAGAATTTAAGATTCTATTAGGGATTTCATGAATAGATAGAGAAATTAGCTTAAAGCTTATGAAGAATAACTCACCTTCATGAAGAATCTTGAAAGTTAATCCTAACTTGATGACTTTCTTGATGATTCTTGAGCGTTTTGTGTTTAGGAGTGAAAGAGAGGGTTTTGACTTATGAAACTGACGTATTATGCATTTTGGGACCTTAAATAGACCCCCAAAGGCTTTAGGATAAAATTACCCTCAAAACAAAATAAAGGAATGTCGATTAGCTTATCCAGAAAGGATTCGCGATAGGTCCGCATCGCGGAGCCATCCAGGATGTTCGGACAGCTCTGCATGTCTACAGTAAAATGGTCATAACTTTCTACTCCGAACTCTGTTTAACGCGAAATAAGATGCGTTGGAAAGCTAACTCAATGATATTTAATTTGATATATTATGGGTCACATAACGCATTATACTTTAGGAGATATGGCCATTTGAAATTGACCCTTCCATCAACTCATATGAAAACTTAGTCGCTAGAAATTCTTTGGACTTGACTTGATGTAAAAGATCCTTTATAACTCTAAATCACATTTAATATACTTTAAATACTTATGAATTGATCCTATCATATGAAGGATGACTCAATCTTTGTTAAAAAAAATTGGGGTGTTACATTATCTTCCCCTTGGGATCATTCGTCCTCAAATGATGAGTAAAGGTAGACATCAAGGCACGAATAAGAATCAGAATTCTTCTCAAAACTCACTCAATAAATCAAACTCTCGACTCTTCATCAATCTCAAAGCATCTTTATTCAGACTCGGGAATTGACACATCAAGTCAGAAATAGACAACTCAATTTAAATCAAGAGTAAGGAAATTACATCTTACATTCTCTTCATCAAGCACGAATGGAACATCGAAACTCAATCAATTTGAATCATTTAGACACCTTGTCAATCAGTCTTTTGAACTCAGGAAGGAAGCCATCAACTCAAATCGAGAATAGGAACATCGT
The DNA here is from genome assembly GCA_029948455.1 of Solanum rostratum. NCBI lineage: Eukaryota > Viridiplantae > Streptophyta > Magnoliopsida > Solanales > Solanaceae > Solanum > Solanum rostratum. Next base: position 49,250,287 of record CM057047.1, on the reverse strand, counting down.
ATAAACAAGACTCTGAGGACACTCTCATGCTCAAGTCCCCACCTGAATTGTGCTCTTTTTCATGGAACTCTACTCCATCAATGCAAGCTCATAGCTCTTATTCAAACCCCCACCTAATCACCTCTTCTTCTTCGCATTCAAGCCTACTTGCCACTTCTACCTCCATCATTCAATGAACTCTCACTCAAAGTCACATCAACATACTCTTACCTACCTATTGTGCATCATACAATCTTGTAACACCCCAACTTTTTTTTCACTAAGATTGAGTCATCCTTCATATGATAGGATCAATTCATAAGTATTTCAATTATATTAGATGTTATTTAGAGTTATAAATGATCTTTTACATCTAGTCAAGTCCAAAGAATTTCTAGTGACTAAGTTTTCATATGAATTAATGGAAGAGTCAACTTCAAATGGCCATATCTCCTAAAATATAATGATTTAGGTGACCCATAATATATCAAATTAAATATCTTTGAATTATCTTTCCAACGCATCTTATTTCGCATTAAACGGAGTTCGGAGTAGAGAGTTATGACCATTTTACTGGAGACCTGCAGAGCTGTCTGAAGGTCCGCGACGGCTCCGCGACGCGGACCTATCGCGAACCCTTTCTGGATAAGCTAACCGACATTCCTTTATTTTATTTTGAGAGTACTTTTACCCTAAAGCCTTTGGGGGTCTATTTAAGGTCCCAAAACGCATAATACGTCAGTTTCATAAGTCAAAATCCTCTCTTTCACTCCTAAACATAAAACACTCAAAATCATCAAGAAAGTCATCAAGCTAGGATTAACTTTCAAGATTATTCATGAAGGTGAGTATTCTCCATAAGCTTTAAGCTAATTTCTCTATCTATGCATGAAATCCCTAATAGAATATTAAATCCTAACCTAGGGTTTCAAGAAAGCAAATTCAAGAATCCCAAGAAAGGATTCCTTGATTCTTCTTTCCATGGATTAGGGTTCTTTATCAAGAAACTCTAAAGATTTTGAGTCAAGAAGTCAAGAATCAAAAAGAAGTTCTTCAACAATGTCTTTCCAAGTTCTTCCATTCTAAAAGAACTATCGAGGTTGAGGGTTTTCTCCAAGAAACGATTATTCATCAAATTTTGATTGTAATATCAAATTTTCAGGTATGTAAGGCTTCACTTAAAGCATGGGAATGTCCTTCCATATGCTCCATGAGTAATGTATTGAAGTTTAATGGTGATGATGTTAGGGTGATGAATTGAAACATGTATAATTCATGTAATGTAATGAATAATTGCCATTATTTTATGTATAAACCTACATATTTTTCTGCATTGATGATGATCATCATAAAATTTCTATAAACCCTAAATCATTTTTGTGAAGTGCATATGTTTTAAAAACCTTATAATTATGATGATTTGAAAAGCCTGCATAATGAATATAGGGTGGTATGTTTAGAGCCTTGAAGAATGATAATGATGTTATGATTACTATGTTGATGTCTCTAAGTTGAGAGTTAAAGTTCCTAAACTAGTATTCCTAAAGTCTATGATGTGGAAGTAACTGCTAATGAGGTGATGATGATGATGTCAATGTTAATGCAATGAGATGATGATGATGTTAATGTTAATGCAATGAGATGATAATGATGTTAATGTTAATGTAATGAGATGATGATGATACTAATGTAAATGAGATGTTAATGATGATGTAATGTGTCCCTATGGGGACTAATGATGATGTAATGTGTCCCTATGGGACTAATGATGTTAATGTTTTATGAGCATGTCGAGTCCTGGGAGGAGTATTGAGCACCGAAATGGATAAAAGTGAGTCCCACTTGAGTCCATTAACTACGTGGCCCGCGTAGGAAGAGAGGATTGAACCTCAATGCGGATGGCTCCTATCTTGTCCCAAATGAGGACTAATGTTATGTTTTAAGGATCCACTAATGTTACGTCTCTTACCCCGGGCAGGGTAAGGGATGGATGTGGCAACGACATCGTTTTGTTGTATCATTACTGGCTCATAAGTGATGGTTGTCGGTTAAAGAAACTCCCAGTTAGGCCTCTCAGAAAAGGTTTCCCTAATAGTACTCTAATGTCAATGTTAATGTAAAGGTCAATGTTAATGTAAAGGTCAATGTTAATGTTTCCCTAATATAAATGTTAAAGTCTCATGATGATGTACGTTATGTTTGGATGATTCTAATGATGTGATTCAGCTATTTTACATGGCAGTACATTCCACGTACTGACGCCATTTGGCGCTGCATCGTTTTATGATGCAGATACAGGAGCTAGAGGACTTCAGCAGCCGCCCCGTTGAAGCCAAGTGTTTGCAACTTCTGACTATGGTGAGCCTCCCTATTTTCGGAGGAAATTTTTGTTTGATGCTATCCTATTATTTCATTGAGTCGGGTAGCCATGGCATGTCATGGTCCCCTTCTTAGACGGTTTAGATAATGTTAGAGGCTTCGTAGACATAATGATGTAGTCAAGGTGAATGTTTTGATAACTGAGCAATATTTCTTTGCTTGGGTTTTTATGATCAGATTAATGTTTGGCCATTGGCCCACTACTTTTAAGTATTATTTACTGTTTCCTTCCGCAATGTCTGAAATGAATGATGTGATGAAGCTAAGTGGTTCGCTTGGGGGCTAGAAATAGTCTCTGAGTGCCGGCCACGCCTAGGGTACCCTCCCGGGGCGTGACAGATCTCATCTCTTTCCTCCTCCCTACCTCTATCCCTACATGATACCAGTTTAAAACTGATCTCACAATGAGGATACATTCAGTCCTTCTAATCCACCCTCACTCTCAGTCTACTATCATCAACATCACTATTTGGACGTGGAGGAACTCATCATCTCCCCCTTTGACGAAACCCCCGAACTACCACCTCTCCATGCAGCATAAGCATGATTATACCTCTAAAATTTGATACTCTACATCATATCATCAATAATGGCATAATAAGCCGAAGGTCAGTACAAGTACACGTGTAAGATGACATCAGAATCAAGAACTCTTACTCCATAGTAACCTGTACTTAGAGAATACTGCTCGTCCTCATCACTCTAATACATTTGCATAATAACATCCACATATTTAAGCCTATCATAGCAGCTTACACCCTCGATCGCATGAACTCTTACCTCGGGGGAATACTAATATGGTTTTACCTATCTATTAGACTCTTCACAATTTCTCTAACTGCTCCTCCTCATCTATAACCTTAAAAGGAAATGGCATCACATCATCATCAGAATTAAGAACTTTTACTCACTCATTGAATTCTTCCATCTCAAGCTCTTCTCCTCTTCTCTCAAGCCCTAGTCTTATTCAATTGTTAGAAAAGGACTTAGAATGGGATTTTAGACCCTTTTCATGTTAAAACAACTTATATTAGCCATATAGGGTGTTTATAAGGTATTAGGAATGGACCAGAATGCCCCTTAATAATTTAGAAATTTCCAGCCTCGAAGTGACTCAGTCCGCGACGCGGACTGGTCGCGAACAGTACATTTTCTGCAAAAGTTTTCTGAATGAGTTTTCCCAATCCCGTCGAAAAGTTTTGAAAAAACGCAAGTCCCTCTCCGCGATAGGTCCGCGACGCGGCTCTGTCGCGAACCTTCATTGTTTCTTGTTTCGGAACGAAAAATTATCTTTTCACTCGGTCGCTCTAAAAATCGACTAAAGCCTTTCCCCCACCTAAATTTTTGTGCTGATCACAAACCCGGCCTCGGATTTGCCATCCGAGCATCGAAAGACGTGTTATGTGCACATCTCTCCTCTAGGGGTACTTTGGTAATTTTACCGGGCTTTACATCAACTCTTCCTTAGCTCTCAAGGTCATTACTCTAACTTTGTAAATCAATTTCCTCTACTAGGATATAAGCATATACCTCCACATGGTCAAGGAATCACTATCCCCAAGAATATCTTAAATTCTTCTGTGCTCCCATAAATTTAATTGCATAAGAATTAGTCCATCATGGAAACTCGTCATCATCTATTGATAAGCCCCAAATCAATTTAGTTACTCATGATGATTAAGATTACTTACATCAGCCTACTCCACATCGATAACTCAAATATACTATCTAGATCCTTATACCAGTCATAACTTAGAGCTTCACACATCTTTACACAATTATGGATACATATCTCAAGCCTCTTCCTATCTGTCTAACCTCATAACTCGATGAGTCTCATGAACTCACAATTAAAATTATAAGCCTAATTTAGATCTATCACATTGAAAACACTCTTTATCCCTATTCAACATCTACACTTCACCATCAATAGTATGAATACTACAACATATCAACATAACTTCCTTCTAGTCTGAGCATGCTCTACCACAATCCGACAATAACTCTTCCTCCATACTTCATCATGAAAATCATAGGGTACTCTCGACTCTTTCATCAAACTTATGGCAATCAACTTAGCACATCATTACTTACCTAATAAATACATAACTCTAATTACAAGCCTCAATCAGCCATCACTCTTGTCATCTCGTCCCTTTCTTTCCATCATCATCCTTCTAACTCTGGGATGATTCGATTCTACTCTGAATTTATAAGACCTCACAACTCATTCTTAAGTGGTAACATCAAACTCTTTAGAGACATAAGTTTCTCTCTCATGGGTCACCTCAGAAGATAGTTTTGAAAAACAAATGGGTCTAGGTACACCTAGAGATAACTCAAATGCACGATTCATATAATTAATAGTGCACTCTACCTAGTCAATCAACTTCACATCTCAGTCGGCTTCTATGAAGCCTAAACAGTCTCTCTACCATTCTGATTACTTTATCTCAAAGGATCTCATCTGTTAGAGTTCGAAAATTACTGTCTCTATCACCTCGTGGACGAGGCATAGTCAAACGGCTTAGAGCAACGCACGAATCATCGTAGGTTTCTTAGGAAATAGCTCTATCGCACGATCAGAATCTGAAAGAAGGGAAACTTTTCCTAATGTCCTATAGCCTCCCCATTATGGATGTGGCGCACTTCACACCAATAATAAGGACTCTACTAGACACGGCTTCATAGACCCCTAGGACACTTGAACTCTGTGCTCTGATACCAAGTTTGTCACGCCCCGGGAGGGTACCCTTGGCGTGGCCGGCACTCAGAGACTGTTGCTAGTCCCCAAGCGAACCACTTGGACTCACCGTCACATCATACTCAGCAGCGGAAGAAACATCCTCAAGGAAAAGACTTTAATGTAATTAAAGTAATCAAGTCTTTATATAAAATGTTAATTTCCGACAAACAATAGTTGAAAAAAATAATACATCACATCCTCTACTCAGTGTCTATGAAGCCTCTAACTCAAACATCTAGATGGTACCATGACAGGCCATGGTTACCCAACTCAAGGAAAATAAAGTACTACTCAAGCTAGATGATATTAATATGGAAATCCTCCGAAAACAAGTAGGTCTCACCGATCAGCTGAATGTGAATAGATCCTCAACGAAGCGCTTGTCAATGATCTCTAATACCTGCCTCTGCATCATAAAACGATGCAGTCCTAGAAGGGGACATCAATAATTGGAATGTACTAGTATGTAAAATAGCTGAGTGAAACAGAAACAAGTAGAATAATATAGAAATAACATCAACTCAACACCATACTCCATCAGAATGTCAAATGTCTATCTAAAGAAAGAATAAAGAGTAGACAAATGACCCATCAATATCTCATCAATGCATCATCAGTACATCATACTCACCTCAAGGAAACTCAACTCAACTCAACTCGACTCGACTTAACTCAACCCAACTCAACTCGACTCGACTCAACTCAAGGAACATCAACATCAACTCAAGGAACATCAACATCAACTCATCTCAGGGAATATCGACATCAACTCAACTCACGGAACACGACTCAAAATATCACATCAACATCAACATCAGAGTCCTATCAAAAGGAACCTAACTGGGAGTTTCTCTAACTGACAACCATCACTTATGAGCCTGTAATGATACAACGAAGCGATGTCGTTGCCACATCCATCCAATACCCTATCCGGGGTAAAGGACATCACATCAGTGGATCCACAAAAAAAACAGTAGTCCTCATTTGGGACAAGATAGGAGCCATCCGCATTGCGGTTCAATCCTCTCTTCCTACGCGGGCCACGTAGTTAATGGGTTCGAGTGGGACTCACTCTCTACCCATTTTGGTGCTCAGTACTCCTCCCAGAACTCGACATGCTCATAAAACATCAACATCATCAGTCCCATAGGGATATAGTACATCATCATCAGTCACAAAAGGACATGATATAATACCTCAACATCAACATCGGTCCCAGAGGGACATAGTACCTCATCGTCAGTCACATAAGGACATGGTATTATACCTCAACATCAACATCGGCCCCAGAGGGACATAATACCTCAACTCATAACATCAACATCAACATCATGGACTCAAGATACTCTTTTAGAAATCAAACTTCCAATCTTAAGACATCTTAAAACATCATTCTCGTAAACATCATCCTCATAAACATCATCATCAAGACTCTCATCAAATGTGAAACACAATCACAACATCACAACATCATCATCGTCAAGGCTCTAGACTCATTCCCTAAGTTTATTATGCATGCTTTTCAAATAATCATGTAAGGTTATGCAAAATCTCATGAAAAAATGTTAACTTCAAGAAAACAAGTAGTATGATGATCATCAACATAGAAAACATGTAATTTTAAATCAATTTTTCAATGAAAAACTCTCAAGTATTCATGCACATATGCTCTTCAACCATCAACTCATCTTTGACCTCTATGGAGCACATGAGAGAACAATCTCATGCTTTTAGTTTAGTCTTACATACCTGAAAATTTGATATTACAATCAAAATTTGATGAATACTCATTTTTTGGAGAAAATCCTCGACCTCGATAGTTCTTTTATAGTGGAAGAACTTGGAAGGACATTGTTTGAAGAACTTCTTTTTGATTCTTAACTTCTTGACTCAGAATCTTTAGAGTTCTTGATGAAGAACCCTAATTCATGAAAAGAATAATCAAGAAATCCTTTCTTGGGATTCTTGAATTCGCTTTCTTGAAACCCTAGGTTAGAATTTAAGATTCTATTAGAGATTTCATGAATAGATAGAGAAATTAGCTTAAACCTTATGAAGAATAACTCACCTTCATGAAGAATCTTGAAAGTTAATCCTAACTTGATGGCCTCCTTGATGATTCTTGAGCATTTTGTGTTTAGGAGTGAAAGAGAGGGTTTTGACTTATGAAACTGACGTATTATGCGTTTTGGGACCTTAAATAGACCCCCAAAGGTTTAGGATAAAATTATCCTCAAAATAAAATAAAGGAATGTCGGTTAGCTTATCCAGAAAAGGTTCGCGATAGGTCCGCATCGCGGAGCCGTCGCGGACGTTCGGACGGCTCTGTATGTCTCCAGTAAAATGGTCATAATTTTCTACTCCGAACTCTGTTTAACGCGAAATAAGTTCCGTTGGAAAGCTAACTCATAGATATTTAATTTGATATATTATGGGGCACATAACTCATTATACTTTAGGAGATATGGTCATTTGAAATTGACCCTTCCATCAACTCATATGAAAACTTAGTCGCTAGAAATTCTTTGGACTTGACTTGATGTAAAAGATCCTTTATAACTCTAAATCACATTTAATATACTTTAAATACTTATGAATTGATCCTATCATATGAAGGATAATTCAATCTTAGTTAAAAAAAAGTTGGGGTGTTACATTTATATTTTCACACTCCTTAATAAAAGTTCTGGCTCCGACACTGCTTATTGTTAGAGTATCATAATCAAATCAATTCAAGATGAATAAAAACATGACTCTTTGTAAAGACCTATTAGATCGGTTTGAGTATTAGAGTTTCTTTTTCTATAAATTATTCATCCCATATAACATTAATGGGTCTTTTGGACTATTCGATAATTTCCGTTATCTAGTTAAGGGGTAATTTTAAATAACTAATTTAATTGATGAGCTAAAGTGATAATTTAATTAATACCTTGTACTACTTATCCCATATTTATCTAAATAAATAATAGAATTTATCATTTTTAATACATAATTAGTTAAAGAAGAAAAAAATAAATGGAAGAATAAGCGAGGGTTTTGGGATAGAACTGCCGCGTCGACCTACAGGGACAACTTTATCAACCACCATGTTGTTTCCTTTTGACTGGTGGATATATAATGGGTAACTATTAGTTTAAGGTGTAGAAATTATTGGAATATATATATATAGTAATTTATTACTGTAGTGTTTTCAAATTGGTTTAAAACCGCAAATCTTTTAACATGGTAAGCAATAATTATTTAATGTTGAAGTCATAATGGGTGTTGGAATTGATACACACATATATAGGTTGTGGAATTGGTTGGTGCAGTTCATTCACTTACAGCGTCGTTGTTTTCAGTTTATTTTTATCTTAATTTATTCGTATGATTATCACATTATAATTTAAGTTTTAATATACTAGTATAAATAATTAAATATTAGGTTATTGTACTATATAAATATCATTAGAGTTATATTATTTGGAGGAACTAAAACTTAACCCTACTTGAAATTTAGGAAATTAATTATAAAATTGGGTGAGTTTTTAGGTCTAGGCTAGACATATAGCAATATAGGCTATCTGTGGACTTATTTTCTTACGAATATTATATATTTAATAGAATCAAAACATTTTGAGGCATTGAAGAAAGGAAAAGCAGTGGGTGAATTAGCTTATTACTTGACTTCGATTATTTGGTTGAGGTAAGTTATGGTTTATTCTATGTGATAGAGAGACATTTAATAGTGATTGATATTCATTGAGTATTATCGTGAAGTTTTCTATGCATTTAATTGTTGTGGTTGATATGATTGATACGTTGTTGTGACTGTTTTGTAATCCCAAAACCATGAAATCCATAATCTTGAACTTGTCTTATCAGAATTATGCCTTGAATAAAGAAGGTGTGTGAAATATTGTTAATAAAGTGAAAAATAATGACAATAAATGATGAGTTAAATCTATTTGGATCGGGTGTCACATTCCGGCACGATATTATGGAATTGAATGCCATATTTCGGCATGATTTATGTAGATTGGGTGTTACATTCCAATACGATAATATTAGGGGAAAACATACTGAAATGACTTAATATACTCAATCTCAAAGAACCCATTTCCCCAAAGAAGCCTGGTACAGTTATTTGTTGGTGTAATGACCCGTTAGGTTATTCCGATAATTAATCCTCTTGCTTTCCTAAAACATCCTTCTTGAAAAATAAAGTTCAGACTATTCGATAACTACGATTATTTAGTTTACGGATAAATTTAGATAGTTGATTTAATTGGTGGACTAAATGTTAATTCATTCAATATCCTATACTAGTTAGTCCAAAACAACAACAACAACGACATACCCAGTGGAATCCCACAAGTGGGGTCTGGGGAGGGCAAAATATACGCAGACCTTACCACTACCTCATAGAAGTAAAGAGATTATTCCCTCAGAACCCTCGTCTCAACCGATAGGCGGATTAATACTACTTAGTCCATGTTCAAGAATAATTTGAGTTAAATAAGATTGAGATTATCTTTGAAGTCATAGCACAAGGAACAAACCATTACTATGGGTACATAATTGTGACGATAATCATTGATAATTGAGGTAAGAATTTCTATTCAAGGAGAATAAAATTGTGAATTTGAGGAGTTATAGTGGTTTCTTGGATTTTTCTAATCATCGCTTTCCTTAAACACGGGCAATTCCAATTTGGTTGATCGAAAGCTAACTCCACAATTTATATAAAGATTATCACAGAAGTTAATGGTGGTGTTGAGTTTATTTAAGGGGAAAAAAATTCTATTTATTTTAAGAGTCTATATTAGATGAATATGTTAATAAAAAATATTTATCACCAAATGTTAATAGCTTTTTAATAAAAGTGTGCATGTTTGTCCCAAATCATAAAAAAATTTGAAAAAATCAAAACAAGAGGAAAATGTATGACAATTAAAGAAGCGTAATTAATACAAATTGTGTTGATAATTCATTATTTACGGGGAAAGAGAAAAAAAATATGAAGAGTAATAAGCAACCAGTGGTTGCACTAAATGTAATGTACTTTTTATCTCTCATACATTAAATAATTGTAATTCATTCTCATATACTTTACAAATCTTTAACCAAGTCTAGTAACCAATGGGCATGAAAGAACCACCGGATACAAACACAAAAGACAATTGGATTATATGTCTAATTTGTGTCTACTTCATTTATTGCTAGTCATTATTGTGGAAATACATTAGAATCTACTTTGAAATTTTTCTATCAAGTTTAACAACCAAATTCATACATAATATATACTTCAAAAAAAAAAAAAATTTATAAAACACAACACTCTCTTGTTGAGTTTGGGTTTTGGAGTTGCTTTCATGTTCGCTATGGAGAATGTCTCTATTTTAATTCACCATGAAGGTAGATGGGACGAGACAGGTCAGTTCATCATCTTTCTTAAAATAACTTTCTTTTCTTTTTTATTTTTGTGTTACAAACAAGTTACATAAAATGTGTTAGGTTGGTGCATCTATTGTATATAGTTTATGAGTTACATAAAAGCATTTAATGCTTTTGGCATTTACAAAGAAATTAAGAGGGTAATAAAAGTATAACAAATAAATTTAATGTGAAAAGGACTATCAATAAATGAAATTTACACATTAAATAGAATATGCAGTATATTTAGTATTAAATAATATTTTCGACTTTTTTCTTTCTGCGAAAAAATATTCAACAACTCTGAAGAATTTTTTATTATTCCATACATCAAATGTAAGAGTTTTGTTAGTAGATTTAAAAAATAATGATAGAATTGTTAATTTATTTTGTATGCATTAGAACTAACATATATTTGGTGGATATGAAATTGTTGAAGGTGAAATTTGATTTTATGATTTGATTTAGTTGGACTTGAAAAGATGTCATTTGGTTTCCCTCACTTAAGTTAATTTTTGGTGGTAATGTTTATTTTTTAATTACACGGGTAATAGGGTTTGTTGGTTTTTTATGCTTCCAATGTTGATTTTTTTGACTTGAAATATTGTTTGTAAAATTGTTGATAACATTATATACGTTGACAGGGTGTTGATTGTTTTTTGATAGCAATGTTTATTTTTTGACTGATGATAGTGTTGGTATAGTTGTTTTGAAAATATATGTACACAGTATTTAGGTTGATTTTTTGATAGCAATATTAGTTTTATGACTGGTAATAATTTGGTATATTTGTTGCTATCATTATATTTATAGACAATATTTTTGTTGATTTTTTGATAGCAATGTTGATTTTATGACTGGTAATAATGTTGATATACTTGCTGCTATCAATATATATCGAGAGTATGTTGGTTGATTTTATGATACCAATGTTGATTTTTTGAATGGTAATGGTGTTGGTATAGTTGTTGATAACATCATATATATATATATATATATTATTTGTGTTATGAATGTTTGATGGCAATGTTGAATGTGTGGTGGGAAAATTGATCTAATGATTTGATGCCAGTTTGGTAAAGTTACTATAAGTAGTGAGTATTTTGGCAATATGTTGATGTCAAATTTGGTTTGATTTTGGTGTTATTCTGTCAAAACCTGTCAAAACAGTAATGACATTAAAAAATGTAATAACCAACACAGGTAGGTATGTTGATTACAAAGTCGAAGGTGTCATTTTTGATATGACAAGTGGATTCCAAGGTTTGATTGATACTAATGCTTTACAAATTGGTGTTGATACTAATGCTTTGCAAATTGGTGTTGATACTACCATTTCTGAAATGGTACTCATTTATAAAATCGTACAACCGTACCATTCAATTTGAAAGTGAATGTGTTTGCACGATCACTCTTTACCTCATTGTGAACCAAAGCCCTAATTAACTGAGGTTGGCATTTCAAATGCGGTGAATCAAGCATATAACGAAAAGGGGATTCTTTAAACAAGTGCAACATATTGGCTTTAGATAAACATTCCTTAAATTTACCTACAACATTAAAATTTGTGTAGCACAAACAGCGAGATAATGGGGTCTTCGTCTACAAAAAGAAAAAAAAAACATATTTTTACAAGCTAAAAAAACTTACACATCATAAAAATAGAATTTTGATGAATAAAAAAATAAAAAAATTTAAAACCCAAAAACAAAATAGTACATACTTTTCCAGAATTGTCCACTTTTTTCCCGTTCCTTTTGTTGGGCTTGCTATCTTTAATCTTATTTGATTTAGTTCGAAGAATAGACTAAAAATAAAGTAGTATTTCAAAAGAAAAAAAATATAACAAAAACAATTAACAGATGTCTATAAAAGAATCAAGAATAGAAAATACCTTAGATTTGGCTACGCTGCTTTTACCCTCTTTGCTGATACAAAGTCTTTTCAAATTGGTACTTCGTCTTTGAAGTCACTATCATAGGGGTAGTTAGAAGATTTTTGTAATGCCCGATAAAATTACCAAAATACCCCTAGAGGGAGGGTATGCGCATAACACATCTTCAAATGCTCGTATGGAAAATTCGAGGCCAGATTTGTGATCAGCACAAAAAATTGAGTGGGAAGATGGTCTCGTCGATTTTTAGAACGACCTGATTAAAAGATATTTTTTCGATTCAAAGCCTAAAATAGTGTTGGTGCGCGATAGGAGCGCGTCATGCCTATGTCGCGGACCTGCACTTATATACTTTTTTTTGAAAATTTTCAACGGGATTGAGAAAACTCGTTCAAAAACTTTTTTCTGAAAATGCACAGTACGCGACTAGTCTGTGTCGCAAACTGGGCTTCTCCGAGCTGGAAAAAAAATTATAAATTTTACGAGGGGCATTCCGATTTATTTCCAACCCTTCCTAAACTCTATACACGACCTAATTAGGTCGTTTTGACGTAAAAAGGGTCTAAAACCCCCATTCTAAGTCCTATTCCAATAATCTAACAATGCTAGGGCTTGAGAAAAGAGGAGAAGAGCTTGAGGTTGAGAAATTCGAGAGGAGATACTTGACGTGATTGATTGATAACTTTATCCAGGTATGTAATGATAAACTAAAAGCATGAGACTGTTCTCTCATGTGCCCCATAGATGGCCATAGATGAGTTGATGGTTCGAAGAGTCTACACACATGATCCTTGATGGTTTTTCTTGAAAACATATTTAAATCCTCATGTTTTTCCTATGTTGATGATAATGATAAACTTGTTTTCTTGAATTGAACATTTTCATGAAGAATGGCGTAACCCTACATGACTATTTTTGAAAGCATGCATAATGAACTTAAGAATTGAGTCTAGAGCCTTGACTTGAGATTGTCGACTGTGATTGTGATTGTGATGAGAGAATGATGATGAGTTGATAAAATTTGATAGTCCTAAGAGTATCTATAAATGAACTCCACCAATGTGTTTATTCAATTATTCCCTAGTGATGGTTTTAAATCTTGAGTCATTGATGAGATTGATGGATGAGAGGGCTAAAGTCCCTATGAGATGTTGATTGATGAAAGGTTTAAAGCCCCTATGAGATTGATTGATGATAAGGTTAAAAGTCCCTATGATTTGATTTGGTTTGATTGGGTTATTTTATGAGCATTGAGTCATGGGAGGAGTATCGAGCGCCGAAAGTGTAAGAGTTAGTCCGACTCGCACTTGTCAAATTACGCCGCCAAACGTAGGTGAGGATTAGAACCATCATACTATATTGTGGTTCCCTCTTGATTAGAAGTCCATGAAAGCAATAGAGGACTTAGTTGATTGATGTTTACCTTAGTGCATTCCATTCGTTCCCTACCTGGCAAGTTTGGAACGACGGTGGCAATATCAACTTGACTGTTGTACATTCACTAGCTCATAAGTGATTGTTGTTGGATAAGAGGAACTCCCAGAAAGTTCCTACCTTGAGTACTCTGAGTCATGATAAGATGAGATGAGTTCCATTGAGTTGATTTGATTGGTGAGGTTGATGGGTTGATAGGTCACTTGTCTACTCTTTATTCTTGAATAGATAGACATTTGACGATTTGATTTGATCTGATGATTGTTTTGAGTCGATTACTGTTTCATATTATTCCACCAGATTCTATTTCATTCAACTATTTTATATACCGTACATTTCACGTACTAATGTCACCCGGTGCTGCATCGATTTATGATGCATATACAAGGATTAGAGATCATTAAAAGGTGCATCATTGAAGATCCAGGACATTCAACTGATTGGTGAGCCTCCCCTACTCCGGAAGATCCACTATTATTTATTTCATCATGCTTTTGAGTTAGACCCAGACTAGTCTTATATTTTGATTTTGGTAGCCATGGGTCTGTCATTGGCACCACTTGATTAGTGATAGAGGCTTCATAAATGATAGTCGAATGTTGATGTTGAGATTGTGGAGCTAGTTCTTTCTATTAGTTTTTTTATTATATTATTTTGAGGACTAGATGAGATGTGCCCATTTACTTTCTCTTGCTTCCGCTGATTTGTAGAGTTATGTGATTGAATGGATGTGATGAGGCCAAGTGGTTCGCTTGGGGGCTAGCAATAGTCTCTAGGTGCCGGCCACCTCTTGGGTACCCTCTCGGGGCGTGACAAACTTGGTATTAGAGCACAGAGTTCAAATGTCTTAGGGAGTCTATGAAGCCGTGTCTAATAGAGTCATTATTATTAGTGTAAAGAGCTCCACATCTATAATTTGGAGGCTATAAGACATTTAAGAATGGTTTCACTTCTTTCATGTTCTAAATCGCGTGATAGAGTTATACTCTATGAAAGGTTCTTCGCTAATTCATGCTCTAGGCATTGCAGAGTTGTGATCATGCCTCCCAGAAGAGCTGTTAGAGGAAGGGGATGTCCCGCCAGGTAAAATGTTAACCCACCTGATCCTCAAGGACACGAGGTGCCTGCAGACCAAGCTTTCCCTGTTGAGCAGCCCCCGCAAGATGAGGTCTCCAATGCTGAGTTATGCCAGGCTATACAAACCCTAGCCCAGGCTATTATAGCACCTACTGCGAGACAAGGAGCGGGTAGACAAGATTCCCATGACATCTTTAGAGTCCGAGAATTTTTGAGGATGAATCCATCTGAATTCACAGGGTCTGCATCTACTGAGGATCTTGAGAACTATGTGGAGGAGCTTCAGAAGGTGTTCCAAGTGATGCATGTGGCTGATGTGGACAAAGTTGAACTGGCTGTTACCAACTCAAGGGTGTGGCCAGACTATGGTTTGACTAGTGGAAGAAAGGGAGAGGAGAGGATGCCCCATTATTGACTTGGGCAGGTTCGAGGAAGCCTTCTTGGGACCCTTCTTCCCAAAAGAACGAAGAGAGGCCAAGGTAAGAGAGTTTTTGAATCTGAAATAGGGCTCTATGACCATGCAAGAGTATGGGTTGAAGTTCAACTATCTCGTTATGCTCCGGACATTATTGCTAACATGAGGGGAAGAATGGGGATGTATGTTGATGGATTGAATAGAGGACCCAAGATAGATGGGAGGGGATCAATGCTTGTGAGTGATTTGGACATTGGGCAATTGATGACATTTGTGCAATAGGCTGATGAGGAGAGGCAGCATGATAGAGAAGAGTTCAGACGTAAGAAAGCAAAGACATCCAACTATGAGGTTGGAAGGAAAGGTAATGGTAACCGAGTTCCAGCACCATCATCTACTAGTGCACCTGTGCCTAGAATCCGGAATGATTAGATGTCACAGAATGTTGGAGCCCAATGATCCCAGTCATAAGCTAGTGTGGCCCAAGGTTCACAAGGTAAACCACCATGTGGCATGTGTGGCAAATTGCACTTGGGGAGATGTCGTGAAGGGGATAATGTATGCTATAAATGTGGCCAAGTGGGTTACTATCAGAAAGAGTGTCCAAAGTAGGGGGGCTGACCAGGCTCAATCTTCTACACCAGCCCCGCCAGCTAGAAGAAGCCAGAGGGGTGCTACGTCAGGCGCAAATGGAGCTATAAACCGTTTGTATGCCATAGGTGGTCGCCAAGATCAGGAGATTCCCCAAAAGTTGTGACAGCTGTGATTCGATTCTTTACTTTTGATTGTTATTTTTTGATGGATCCTAGTGCCACATTATCATTTGTAACTCCTTATGTGGCTAGTAGATTTGATAGAACCCCTGAGAGTCTTCTTAAACCCTTTGATGTTTCTACTCCAATGGGTGAGTCTATTCAGCTGAGAGAATCTATAGAACTTGTGCAGTGTCGATCCATCATAGGGATACTCTTGTTGATTTGGTTGAGTTAGAGATGATTGATTTTGATGTGATCCTTGGCATTGATTAGCTTCACGCCTGTTATGCCTCTGTTGATTGTAGATCCTGAACCGTTAAGTTTTAATTTCTGAATGAACAGGTTCTTGAGTGGAAGGGTGATTCTATTGCACCTTGGGGAAAGTTTATCTCATACCTTAGGGCCAGAAAGATGATTTCCAAAAGTTGTATCTATCACCTAGTGCGAGTTAAATCTGATGATGTTGAGTCTCTTACTCTTGAGTCTGTCTCGATTGTGAATGAGTTTCCTGATGATCTGCCAAGAATCCCTCCTGATCAGAAGATTGACTTTGGGATTGATGTTCTTCCTGATACCCAACCTATTTCGATTCCACCTTATAAGATGGCCCCCACTGAGTTGAAAGAGTTGAAAGACAGTAGAAAGATCTGTTAGAGAAGGGCTTTATTAGGCCGAGTGTTTCTCCTTGGGGTGCCCCTGACCTATTCGTGCGAAAGAAAGATGGGTCCCTCAAAATGTGTATTGACTACAGGCAACTGAATAAGGTCACCATAAAGAATAAGTATCCTCTTCCAAGGATAGATGATCTGTTTGACCAACTGAATATATAGACTAGACTAGTCTTATATTTTGATTTCGGTAGCTATGGGTCTGTTATTGGCACCACTTGATTAGTGATAGAGGCTTCATAGATGATAGTCAAACGTTGATGTTGAGATTATGGAGCTAGTTATTTCTCTTAGTTTTTTATTAATATTATTTTGATGACAAGATGAGATGTGCCCATTTACTTTCTCTTCCTTCCGTTGTTCTGTAGAGTTGTCTGATTGAATGAATGTAATAAGACCAAGTGGTTCACTTGGGCACTAGCAATAGACTCTAGGTGCCGGCCACATCTTGGGTACCTTCTTGGGCGTGACAAACTTGGGCTAGGCCCAAGAGCGGAGAATATTTCACAGTGTTGGGACAGGTCGTTACAGTTTTGCTTCGAATAATACCTTCTCCTTGCCTTTGACAACTTTAGATTGATCGTTCTTAGAGGATTTACTCTTGAAAATATTGGTGTCTCCCGTGCCGGATTTATTTTTTACTGGAGATGGGGTAAAAGCATGGAGGTCGAAGCTTGGTCTTGAACAATGTACATGCGTAAAATCCAAATAAATCAGTTCCTGATTAGTCCTAAGGCTTTTACACAAGTTGGAATTTTTCGACAAGTAGATTTAGACATGCTTAAACTATAATGCACGAAAAAAGAAATGCAGAATCAAGTAACAATATGTAGGCAACAATGATTGCAAAAGGACGAAGAAAGAAAAAAAAATAGAAGATGGTGTGAAGAAGAAACTAAAGTGACATTCGGGTAATGAAGATACAAAAAAGAGATGTATTCAGATGGGTTACTTCAAAAGTAACCAAATGAGTAAAAGAAGTATTGGGAAAATAAAAAGATCAGAATTAATAACAAATCCCAATACTAAAAATATGTAGAGACTAAAATCAGAAACAGTAACAACAATGTTGGCTAACATG
This sequence comes from Solanum rostratum, assembly GCA_029948455.1. Taxonomy (NCBI): domain Eukaryota; kingdom Viridiplantae; phylum Streptophyta; class Magnoliopsida; order Solanales; family Solanaceae; genus Solanum; species Solanum rostratum. The sequence continues at coordinate 49,232,441 of CM057047.1, read as the reverse complement.
TATAGTTTTGTAAATAAAAAGTTAAGTTTGTAAATAAAATAGGGCATGCCCTAAAGTGTAATAAAGGCTCTTAACGGGTTTTTTCTTGCAATTTAAGTATAGAGTTATGTGAAAGTTATGTAATCATTACTCTTATTGTGAAAATTTCTTTTTGTACTAAAGGGTAGATTAGAATGTAATGGCAAATCCTTTCCATTTAATTTCAACTTAGTTCTAGTAGTTAATGGTACATTCCTTATTAAGAGTATTACGCTAGGATCTTGAAGGTCGCACACTTAAGATCATTACGACAAATGAGTGTAAATTTTCTTTTGCCGAATGCTTTCCAAGACAATGCCCCAGTGATTTGCATCATATAATTTGTTTATGTGCTATAAAATTTGGATTCTATGATTAGGTATATGAAATTAAATGTTAATATATGAATATCATTAGAAGTATTCTATTGGAAGAAATTAGGATTTAACCTTGTGCTTAAAATTTGAGAACTTGACTATAGACTTTTGGTGTTGTTAGTTTTAAAAATCTTATTGTGATCATGTATTTAACTAGATTGTGGTACTTCGAATTCTATTTAGAAAGGGAAAGCTCAAGTGTTTGAGTGATCCTGATTCAACTAAGGCAAGTGGACTTTCAAAACTTTTTGATTGTCATAGAATTCTCAAAATTTCCTTTCTTATATGTGTGATTCGTCAAATATATTTAATATTATAAAAAAATAGGGTGATTAAATGTAAATGTGAATTGGTAGTGGTGTTGTAACACTTGAATTGAAAATATGATTAAGTGATGTGTATTCTATATTGAGATATGCTGTTGTGATTGGTGATTATGAGTAGATTTATTTATGAACTTTATCTCATGCTCAGTAATTCTATGTCACACATATTTGCATTGTTTTGGATACTGATGTAAGTGAGATAGTGGAAGTTAGGGTTGAAGTCTTTACCTGTTAAGATGTGATGCCAAGGTCATTACCGATGATATTATGATGCTGTGATCTTTGCTAGTGATATTGTGATGCCAAGGTTGTTACTGTAGATGATATGATGCAGAGGTCGTTACTAGCGATGTTGTAATGTTGAGGTCTTTGCCAGTGATGTTATGATGCCTAGGTCTTGCCTGTAATTATTGCATAAGCATTGCATCTCATTCTTTCATATCTTTATGTGGCATAATGTTATTTCTGTGGTTGACTGTGTTATTACTTATGAGCTGTGGCTTGTGATTTTTTGAATTGCGATTTTGTGAAAACTATTTACATTGTGTATTGTGCTGCTGAGCTGGGCTGATTTTCTGTGCATGTTGTAGTTGTGGAGTGTCCGCATTCTATTGGACTTGCTTTGTTTTGTTAGTTAACTTATTGGGTACCGTGTTGTTTTTGGTACTCATCCCTTGCTTCTACACTTGTGTAGGTTCTTATCTGAGATAGTAAATAGTATCTTTTCTTGATCATCCGAGGCTTTGTCATGCCCTGGGCAGGTACCCTTGGCATGCTCAGCACTCAGAGACTATTGCTAGTCCCGAAGAGCACCATTTGGCCTCATCTTCACATCATACTCAATAGCGGAATGAAAATACTCAAGAAAGATAAGTAGTTTAAGTAATTACTAGGTCTCATTCAATTATAAGTTTCCGATAAAATAAAGATTTGGAACATTAATAACAACACATCAACTCCACTCTATGTCTATGAAGCCTCTACTCAACAATCTGGATGGTACTATGAGAGGCCATGGACACCCCAAAATCGAGGAAATAAACTACTCAATCAAAAACAGGAAATAAAAGGGCTCCTACGGATAACAAGGGAGGGTTCACCAACTCTGGAAGTGCATTGAACTGGACCTCAACGATGCGCAGGCTGAAGTCCTCTATCACCAGTTTCTGCATCATAAAAAGATGCAGATTCAAATGAACGTCAGTACATGGAATATACTGGTATGTAAAATAGTTGGAAAGGAAGGGACATAATCAAAGATACTCAAATCAAGTAATTCAACTCAATTCAATAAAAAATGCAAGTTTATGAAATAAAGTAATGTTTTGAAAGTAAACTCAATAGTATACAACTCATGCCAAAACATTCCATTTATATAGTAAAGCAATGCTCGTTAAAGAAACTCTAGTATGCAACTCATGTCAAATAAGTATGCAAAGTTAGGGAGTTTCTCTAACTGACAGCCTCCCACCACCTTTGTAGGTGATGCAAAACGATTACGGCTTCGTTGCTCGCCCATCCAATACTTGCAAAGGTAAGGACGCTCACCTCTGGTTTTGGATCCTCAAGCCTTGTCCATCTTTTTGGTAAAAGAGTCACCAGAGCTAACTGCACGACTATCCAATATGCGTACAACGTAGTTCTGGGGTGTTCGCCTCTTACCCAACTCGGTGCTTAAGACTATTAACAAAAACATGTACTCATACTCATCAAGTGAATAATTTACTCAAAACATATCATCAAGTCTTATTGGACTTAAATTTGAACATCAACTTTATCTCAAACTCAACATCATCAACTTTTATTAATAAATATATTTTGAAAACCATTTACATCATCATCAAAATACTTCCTCAAAACATCAGATGCATTCTTTTAAAATATGCTAAAAAAATATTTACATATCATCAACACTTTTTCTAAAATCATTATTTATGATTAAAACTTATGCTCATGTAGACTTAGTAAAAATTGCTCAAAACTCATCTTTGTTCAACCTACAAAATGACCATCGAGTCTCAATTTGAAATAATGCATAATCAAGTACAAACCTCAATTAGGGTTCATGTGAATGAAAACATTAACATGCATTTCAATCAACTACCCAACTCATGAATATCACCAATATCTTTCAATATATTAAGAACTCAATAGGACACTAGACAACTCAAGTCTTCACATCAAGAATTAGGATAAAACTCTACTCAAACTCAATTACAAGGAAATAATATGTGGGGTGCGTAGATGAACTCAATTTAATGCTATGGGTAGCCTTACATACCTGGGAAACTTAGATTCTTGAAGAATTTTGAAGAGTGGTTGAATTCCCTTGAAACCCAAGTTTTTCTCCTCTTCAAACCTTGTTCAAAGACTTGGGATATATTTTGACCGTAAATATATTGAATAGTTATGTTTAGGGGCTTATATTGGTTCTAAAACGTCAATCCTAGGCTTGGAAAGGTGAAATAAGACCAAAATAACCTTTCTTAAAAAGCTGTCAAAAGTCATCTAAGGGCCACTTTATGCCCCGTAAAATGTTGCACGGTTCGTAGGGACCCTCCCGTAAACTTTTGGCCCAATTTTGAAGTTTCTGGAATATTTTACGAGCCTATTTTATGACCCGTAGAAGATTCTACAACTCGTAGATGGGTTCGTAAAGTTTGGGGCCAAAAATTAAAGTTTCAGGACTTTTCTCCACGATTTAGGAGACAAGTCGTAATCCATTTTACGGCCTGTAAAGGGGGTTTTGTAGAATGACTCTACACTTGGCAGTCTCCAATAAAACGACCATAACATTGGACTCCGAACTCCAAATGAGGTGAAACCAGTTGTGTTGGAAAGCTAATTCAAAGGGCTTTCACCTGGTATGTCATAAGACCTCTAATTCTTTGTGTGCTAAAAGTTATGATCATTTAAAGTTTACCCTTGCATAATCCAACACTCAAAACTCAATTTATAGGAAAATTTTGAACTCGACTAAGTACTAAAAGTCTCTTATAACCCTAATTCACTTCCCACATATAAGAATGAGGCTTGAAACATAGGTATATGTGATGATAAAGTTATGGGGCGTCACAATATCTCCCCCTTGAGATCATTCGTCCTCAAATGATGAGTGAAGCAAGGATGAATTCAAGGCATAAATAACACTCGAGACTCCATCAGATCAAGGAATCACAGTCAACCAATTTGGACAGTCATCAAACTCACAATAGACAGATCTGATCATATCATGAGTAGGGATATTACCTCAGAAATTCTTACCATCACGCATGAATGGAACATTGGAGCTCAACTAGTTCAAATCATTCAAACACCTCGGTGATCAGTTTTTAAAACTCAAAAAGGAAGTCATCAACTCCAATTCGAGAAAGGGACCGTCACGATATATAAGCTTCTATGGATGACTCTCAAGCTCAGCACATCATCTCAACTGTGCTCTTTTTCATGGCACTACACTCTATCACTTGAAGCTTGTAGCTCCTATCCAAACCTCCGCCTAACCACATCCTCTTATTCTATTCAAGCCTAATTCTAAGCCTCAAAGTGCTATTCCTAAGATGATCATATTCACATAAAGATGATCATCAAAACTCAAGCTTTATACCTCCACTGATACTTTCATTGAAAAAGAACTACTCTTTCTCACCACTCTAACATATCTACCTGGATCACTCATTCGAGAGTTATCGATAGCCTTCTCCAATCACTCACACAATGACATCCACATATTCAAGCCTATCACCCTAACTACTTCAACTATAACTAAGAATTATCAAGCCTACTTTCATTTCTACCTCCATCATTGAACGAGCTCTCACTCAAAAAAATACCAACATACTTTTACTTAGAGACACTCCAACCTACCTTTACCCATCTATTGTACCTAATAAGGTCTCATTTCGCTTTTTTTTTTATCTATAATCTAAATGAAAGGAGGACATCATAGTTATCACATTAAAGAACATTCACCCTCACTCATCAATAATAACTCATTTACTATCATCAATGTCGCTATAAAATGGAAAGAAGGGTCACTGGAAGGCTTAGAGCGAAAGATAATGAGCATGATACATTCAAGAAATTTGATCTGAGAGCGTTCATAATGTGATACAATCTCATTAGCCTTTTAGGACCTATCATGCATTTATGGAATCAAACATATTGTGAAGCTCAAGTTGTATCTCATGTGATATAAGGTTGGGGACTCTGAGATTCATGAGGTAAAAGTACAACAATCACTCCTCATTCTTAGATCTCAACATGAATGTGAATCAGCATTGGGTACATGGGTCTAGGTCATAGGCATGGCACTCATACACGGAACAAATCACCTTAACCGAGTTATCAGGAATAGAAGAGACAGGAAAGTATCAATGCCTCATCCTGATCAATTCATTACTATCGAAATCTCAAGACTCACTTTATTTTATTAACTCTTTATCTCCCCCTTAGCTCGAAGGTCCACTCCCTATGTCTGCGAGCCAGTTCTCTTTACTAAGCTATAAGTATAGCTTTCGTGTTATGCTATCCATAAGAACACCTTAAACTCCCCCATTATACTCTACTCAAGGATATAAAATCACTATTGGAACTTTCTGCTGACTACTATTAGCTTCCTTCTAGCCCTATGGCTATTTTTCTATACTTACTGCTGCTTGGCATACATAATCACTTCCTATAACTCATATTGTCTAACCTCTTTGTTTAATCTTCTACCATTCAACTCCTAAGATCCAATATATTTGACTAAAGAAGTCTTGGATTGTAACGCAAAACTCATCGTCACTTATACATAAATCCCTATCAACCTAATTACCAAAAGTGACAAGAATGCTTACACCAACTTACTCTACATTGACAACTCGATTATCACCTACTCATTCATTATACCTCCTTATTTGGCTAAGCTCACAACTCTTTGAATCTCATGTGGATCTCACTTCGAAATCATAAGCCTAGTTGAGATCTATCACCTTGAAAGCATTTCATACCCTTCATCAAAACTGACAGAGTCATCCATGAGATCTAGTCTACAGGTTGTGGTTCAACCTGCGGACCGAGACTTGGCTTATAGAAATAGGTGTTACAAAATTCCAACTACTGGAATTACTACTTCTAATCTACGAACACTCAGGACAACACATAGTTTCTCATATGGACCGTAAGTCCTCTCGTAGAAATATTCTAGACTTAGAAAAAATTTGGTCTCTCAGGGATCTTTTCTACAAACCACTTGATGAGTCCTGGTTTCTTATACGGTCCGTCCTATTACCTCATAAGCCAACTTCCAAAAGTCCCTCACCTTTTCATTTTCATGGTTTCAATCCGCGAAGCTTTCTTATGACCCATAGTATCACTTAAGGTCCGCAGACTAGCTCGTAAGATCCAACCAACATTAGAATGATTAACTTTTAGTCCTCCCAAGCTATCAACATGTAGGTTCTTAACACACTAACACAACCTCTACCTAGTTTGAGCCACTTTAATTCATCCTAAAAATAACTCTTTCTCTATACGTCCCTAGGGGAAAACATCAACTAATACTTACTATTCTTTTATCGAAACTTATGGGAATCGACTCACCACATTACTTACCAATTGACACATAACTCTAGTTATAAACCTCAAGCAACCATACTCTTACTATCTGGTCTCTTCATCTTTCTAACTCTATGATGAAAATTCTACTTATGGTTTACAAGATCCCAAATCACACTCTTAGGTGCTAACATTACACTTCTTAGAGACATAAGTTTACCTGTCATGGATGACATTGAAAGTATGTCTGGGGTAGGAGAGATAGGGGTTCCTTATTGGTTAACTGAACTAAGTCATTCATGGCACTCTATGATAAACTAGCACATGACACTCTCCATAGGAGTAGACATATTGAAAGGTTCAGGGAGACACTCGAGAGTCCTATCAAAACTACAAGCCACGTAAAGAGACACAATCGATGGGGTGGAACCAAGATCTATCAACACATAACAATCAAGAATAAGAGCTTGAATCATACCTACCAAAATATCCTGGAGTGTTTTTCTGATTTAGGTGACTATCATGGCACACAACTGGTCTATGGCCTCACTCATGCTAGATGTAGCACCTCTCTGATTTTCTCTAATTGGTGGTGTTGGTGTAGAGGTTTGAGCTTTATTGGCGCACTTTGGACAATCCCTCTGGAAGTGACCCTCTTGGCCACGCTTATAACACTCCTTAGCACCCTTTCGACAATTTTCCAAGTGAAGCTCGCCACATCTTCCACATGGTAGCTTTCCTTTAGGACCTTGAGCTACACTTCCTCGGGATGAAGGGTTGTGAACCCTGAAAGGTTTGTTCCTCCTTGGCCTGAGATTATATTTTTTATTAGATATGGGTGCATTCATTGGTGGCAGCGCATAACTCGAAGGTATCTGCAGGAAGGGGGACTTGTTCCTAGTTTCTTGCTTATGTATTTTTAAGTTAGCCTTTTTGCTCCAAGGTTCCTCTCACTCATCCTCTTTGTTCTCTTCTACCCATCGAGTATGTGCTGCAGGATGAGTAGTGGGCTTAAGCTCCTCTGGTCATATTGTGGTCTTTGTCCCAAATTGCGAGGGCATCTATGGAGAGGAAACTTTAGTGCTGATATCATTTTTCGGGTTTATAATGCGTTTGGAAAGCATGGTCCGCAAACGTGGAACACACGAGCTAGAAGAGAGCTTTGTAGAGTTTTAACTCTAACACATAAACTCTGAATACAAGGATGGGTAACATTTCCTAATGTCCTATACCTCCTGCTTATAAAGTGTGATGCACAACACACCCATAAACAAGACTCTACTAGAAACGACTTCATAGACTCCTCAGGACACTTGAACTCTGTGCTCTAGTACCAAGTTTGTCATGCCCTGGGCAGGTACGCTTCGCGTGCTCGGCACTCAGAGACTATTGCTAGACCCCAAGAGAATCACTTAGCCTCATTGTCTCATCATACTCAATAGCGGAATGAAAGTACTCAAGAAAGATAAGTAGTTTAAGTAATTACTAGGTCTCTTTAAGGATTTGGAACATTAATACCAATCCATCAACTCAACAATCTAGTGGTATCATGACAGGCCATGGACACCCCAAAATCGAGGAAATAAACTACTCAATTAAAAATAGAAAATAAAAGGGCTTCTCCGGAAAACAAGGGAGTGCTCACCAACTCTGGAAGTGCACGGAACTAGACCTCAACAATACGCGGGCTGAAGTCCTCTATCACCAGTTTCTACATCATAAAAAGATACAGGTTCAAATGGACATCAACATTACTGGTATGTAAAACAGTTGGAAAGGAAGGGACATAATCAAAGATACTTAAATCAAATAACTCAACTCAATTTAGTAGAACATGCAAGTTTATCAAATAAAGTCATGTTTTGAAAGTAAACTCAATAGTATGCAACTCATGCCAAAATATTCTATTTATATAGTAAAACAATGCTCGTAAAAGAAATTCTAGTATGCAACTCATGTTAAATAAATTATGCAAAGTTAGAGAGTTTCTCTAACCAACGGCCTCCCACCACCTTTATTGGTGATGCACAACAATTACGATTTCATTGCTCGCTCGTTGAATACTTGCCAAGGTAAGGACACTCACCTCTGCTTTTGGATCCTCAAGCCTTGTCCATCTTTTTGGGACAAGAGTCGTCAGATATAACTGCACAACTATCTATGCAGGCAACGTAGTTCTGGGGTGTTCTCCTCTTACCTAACTCCGTGCTTAATACTACTGCCAAAATCATATATTCATACTCATCAAGTGAATAATTTACTCAAACATATCATCAAGTCTCATTAGACTTAAATTTGAACATCAACTTTATCTCAAACATCAACATCATTATCTTTTATCAATAAATATATTTTGAAAAACTTTTATATCATCATCAAAATACTTCCTCAAAACATCAGATACATTATTTTAAAAATATGCTAAAAAGAAATATTTACATATCATCAAGACTCTCTCTCAAATCATTATTTATGGTTAAAACTCATGCTCATGTAGACTTAGTAAAATATGCTCAAAACTCATCTTTGTTCATCATATAAAATGACCATTGAGTCTTAATTTGAAATAATGCATAATCAAGTACAAACCTCAATTTGGGTTCATGTGAATAAAAACATGAACATGTATTCCAATCAACTACCCAACTCATGAATATAACCAATATATTTTAATGTATAAAGAACTCAACAGGACACTAGACAACTCAAGACTTTAATTCAAGAATTAGGGTGAAACTATACTCTAACTCAATTACAAGGAAACAATATGTGGGACGCGTGGATGAACTTAATCCAATGCTATGGGTAGCCTTACATACCTGAGAAACTTAGGTTCTTGAAGAATTTTGAAGAGTGGCTGAATTCCCTTGAGACCCTAGCTTTTCTCCTCTTGAAACCTTATTCAAAGTTCTGGATATATTTTGAACGTAAATAGATTAAATAGTTATGTTTAGGGGGCTTATATAGGTGTAAAAACATCAATCCTAGGCTTCGAAAGGGTGAGAAAAGAATAAAATAACCTTTCTTAAAGAGCTGTCAAAAGTCATCTACGAGCCATTTTACGCCCCGTAAAATGTTTCACAGCCCGTAGGGACCCTCACATAAACTTTTGGCCCAATTTCAAAGTTTCTGGAACATTTTACGAGCCTATTGTATGACCTGTAGAAGATTCTACGACCCGTAGATGGGTTCGTAAAAGTTTGGGGCAAAAATTGAAGATTCAGGACTTTTCCATGATTTAGTAGAAGGGTTGTAATCCGTTTTACGGCCCGTAAAGGGGGTTTTGTAGAATGACTCTGCACTTGGTTGTCTGTAGTAAAATGGCTATAACTTTTGACTCCGAACATCAAATGAGGTGAAACTAGTTACGTTGGAAATGTAATTCAAAGGCTTTCATTTAGTATGTCATGGGACCTCTAATATGTTGTGTACTAAGAGTTATTATCATTTAAAGTTGACCCTTGCATAATCCAACACTCAAAACTCAACTTATAGAAAAGTTTTGAACTCGACTAAGTACTAGAGGTCTCTTATGACCCTAATTCACTTCCCACATATAAGAATAAGGCTTGAAACACAGGTATATCTGAGGATAGAATTATGGGGTGTCATAGGCTTCATAGGAGATTTAGAGGTGTAGCTGTTGTTATCTGACAGACTCTCTTATTCCTGTTTCTTTTATGCTTTGTCCCACTGATAGTGGCTTGTACACGTGACAACCCATCCTTGGGTGTTATTTAAACTTGTGAAGATTCCCATTTTAAGTTATTTACTCTACTTAGTTTCTTTTGCACATTATTGCTTTTCTTAGTTGGATATAGGCTTTGTCTGGTCCGTGAGAAAGTTCCATCACGTCCATTTTTGGGTCGTGATAGATGCTATTAGAGCCCCAAATTCATAGGTCTCATATATATAAACCAAGTCTAAATAGAATCTCGAGGATCACAAAGACGTTTGTACTTATCTCTGAGTGGTAATGAAAACTATTAGGAAACTTTCTATTTATTCATCCCCTTTTATCGTGCGTGTTTAACATTGCTGGCACTAAGTAATTATATGTTGTTTTGACAGATACCAAGGATTAGAGCTTCTATTTTTGGTGGTAGAGGGGAGATGGTTACTAAGATCGCAATCAGAGGTAAGGAAAGGGGCTAGCTAGAGGTCATGCTTATAGAGTGAAATCATTGAGAGGACGTGCTCAAGGAGCAACACCAGTTAGAGAACAAGCTAGAGGGGCTTCTCTAGAGCCACAGATAGAGGTTGGTGGAGACCAGGTTCCTCAGGAGCCCACATATTTACCATTACTTTAGGACACCCTATTGAGGATGATGAGTATACTTGAGCACTTTGCTCAAGGGTAGTGCGTCAGGGACACAAGGAGTTTCTCAGATGATAGTGGGAGAACATGATCAGGTGGGTCAGCCACCAATGGTTTCCATATTGACTATTGGGGCATAGACCACGCCCGATGTAGTTTGGGCAGCAGATGACCAGCTTAGCTATAAGAGATTCTAGAAGATGATACAACCACAGTTTCAGGGCGGTAGGAGCAAGGAGAATCATGAGTATTTGACTTTGTGCCATGAGATGCTAGAAGCAATGGGTTTGGTCAATCAGTGTGGGTCCATTTTGCTGCACTCCAACTTTATGGATCAACTAGAGAGTGGAGGAGAACTTATGTAAGGTCCAGACCAATTGGATCCCTTGCCACGAATTGGTGTTTGTTCTCTAGTGCATTTCAGGATCACATTATTCCTCGGATTGTACGAGAGGAGAGTTGATTAAGGTTTGAGGACTCGAGGTAGGGTGGTATGACCATTATTAAGTACAAGGCTCATTTTTGTCAATTATCTCGGTATGCCTTAGCTTTCATTCTAGATGAGGTGGAGAAAGTCCACAGATTTTGAGGAGTTTGAATTTCTCCATTACATCTTATGTATTCAGAGCATGTCTTGAGAGGGATTCCTTTCAGTATATTGTGAGCACTCCCAAAGAGGCAGAGTTGCTGGTTTGGGAGGTGTTTGGGGATCCCAAGAGGGCGCATACTACTGGTTAAATTTTTGGTACTTCATGAGGAGGCAGAGGTTTGCATAGAGGTGGTGGCTCTTTTAGGCATCATGATCCTATACATGCATTTATGCCAGTAGCTGAGGGTGGACAAATGTCTTGAAGGTCCCACAGTTCTACCCGTGGTAGCCATAACAGTTCATTTGGTGGACAATAGTTTTCTACACCGAGTTCTTCTTTTAGGTGTTGGGATCTAGGCCACTTGATTCAACGCTGTCCCTTTTAGACTCATTTAGGACCCTATCGTACTTATTTAACAGCTCTAGTAAGAGATTTGGCTCCTCCGGCCAGAGGTCGGGGCAGGGGTTAAACTACTAAAGGTGGTAGGATTTCAGATAGTGGTGCTTTGGTTCCACGTGGTGGAGATCAAGGTGTTGCTCAGACTGGGGATGGAAAAGGAGCTCAGTGCTATGCTATCCTGGGTTATCTAAGGCTGAGGCTTCAAATCCAGTTATTACAGGTAGTGTTCCAATCTGTCATCACCCTGCATCTGTGCTATTCGATCCTGGATCTACCTACTCTTATGTGTCTACCTACTTTTAGTCTGAGTTTGATTTATTATGTGATCGCATGTTAGTGCCTGTGCGTATTTCTACACTAGTTGGTGATACTTTAGTGGTACATTCAGTGTATCGATCATGTCTTGTCTTTCTATATGGCTATGATACCTGGGTAGATATGATTATTTTGGAGATGGTAGACTTGGATGTTATCTTGGGGATGAATTAGTTTTCTCCTTATCATGATATTCTTGATTGTTATGCTAAACCTTAATTAGGTATGCCTAGTGTACTGAAGATTGAGTAGAATGGCAATAGTGGTTCTTATCTTAGAAAAGTTATCCCCTATACCCATGCTTAGAAATTAATTGACGGGGAGTGTTTTTCTTACTTGTCTTTTATTTGAGATACTAGTATTAAACCACCTTCTATGGTGGTTTAGGAGTATGTCAATGTTTTCCCTACTGATCTTCCAGGTGTTTCTCTCGACAGAGATATTGACTTTGCAATTGATCTAGAGCTGGGCATTAAGCCCATCTCCATCCCTCCATATTGAATGACTCTAGCTGAGTTGAAAGAATTGAAGGAGAAAGTTTATGATTTGTTGAGCAAAGGGTTTACATCTTAGTATGTTAGCTTAGGGTGCTCCAGTCTTGTTTGTAAAAAATAATGATGGGCCTATGAGGATGTGTATTGATTACAGGTAGTTGAACAAGGTGATTGTCAAGAACAAGTACTTTCTTCCCAATATTGATGACTTATTTGATCAGCTTTAGGGAGCGACTTTAGTCTCTAAGATTGACTTAAGGCCCAGTATCATCAGCCAAGGATTAGAGCATTAGATATCCCTAAGACAACATTTCAAACCCGTTAAGGCCACTATAAGGTTTTGGTGATGTCCTTTGGGTCGACTAATGCCCCTGCAACATTGATAGAGTTGATGAAGAGGGTGTTTCATCCATACTTAGATTCTTTTGTGTCAGTATTCATTAATGACATCTTAATGTATTCCAAGACTGAGGTTGATCATGTTGTCACTTGAGGATAGTGCTACAGAGGTTGAGGGAGGAAAATTCTCCAAGTGTGAGTTCTGGCTTAATTCAGTGGTATTCTTAGGGCATGTGGTGTCCAATGAGAGGGATTAGAGTTGATCCAACTAAGGTTAAGACAATTAGAGGTTGGACAAGGCCTACTTCAGCTATTGAGATTTACAGTTATATGGGGTTAGCTGGGTATTATCGGCAGTTTATTCAGGGTTTTTCTTCCATTGTAGACCCATTAACCAGATTAACTCAGAAGAATGTAGCCTTTCATTAGTCCGATGAGTGTGAGGTAAGATTCTAAAAACTCAAGACTTTGTTGAATTTAGCTCCCATTTTGACACTACCTGAGGCAGGTATGGACTTTATGGTGTATTAAGATGCTTTAGGAGTTGGTTTAGGTGGTGTGTTGATCCAAAAAGGAAAAGAGATTGCCTATGCTTCTTGACATTGGAAGGCCTATGAGAAGAACTATCTTATCTATGACTTAAAGTTAGCAGCAATGATTTTTTGTACTTAAGTTATGGCGTCATTACATGTATGGTGTACATTGTGAGGTCTTGATTGATCATAGGAGCCTTCAGTATATATATTCAGTCAAAAGGATAAAACTTGAGACAGCGTAGGTGGATTGAGTTGCTGAAGGACTATGACTTGTCCATCTTATATCATTCGGGAAAGGCTAATGTGATTTGAGTTGAGGAGTGACCTTTGGCAGGGATGTTCAATGACTAGCCATTGTCTAGTTAGGTTACAACTTTTGGATGAGGGTGGTGTACTTGATTTCATTGAAGCTCGTTCGTCCTTGATAGATTACATTCATAAGTTCCAATTTGAGGATGAGAAATTGTGCCTAATCAAAGACAAGGTGACCAGAGGAGAGGCTAAGGAAGCGATGCTTGATCCTGTTGGTGTTTTTAGGATTGGAGGTCGAGTTTGTGTCCCATCGTGGGTGACTTGATTAAATTGATTCTTGAGGAGGCTCATTGTACTCGTTATTCTATTCATCTAGGAGCGACAAAGATGCATCATGAACTGCGTTAGCATTATTGGTTGTGTGGCATGAAAAAGGACAGCTCAGATTTTGTGTCCAAGTTAAGTGTGAGCACCAACGACCTGGAGGTGAGTTTCAAAGGATACCCATTCCTACATGGAAATGGGAGCAGATCACCATGGATTTTTTTGGTGAGTTTGCCCATTACTATTGGTGGTTATAACTCTATTTGGATAGTTATGGATCGATTGACCAAGTCTATCCATTTCATTCCTGTCAAGGTTATGTATACAATAGAGAAGTTGGTTGGGCTTTATATCAGTCATATAGTTAGATTGCATGGTATGCCTATTTCTATCATTTCTAACCGGGATTCACTCTTCACTTCACATTTTGGAGGGCTTTGCAGCATGGTCTAAACATTGACTTGGAAATTAGGTTCTATATGAAAAATGGAGTTCGTGGGTAAAAATCCCACTAAAATCGAGTTTAAATCAAAGGAGAAATCATCATTTAAAACTTTTAAAATCATAGACTAAAAATTCCCAATTTTGGATATTCAAAATCATGAAATTCAAGACAATCAAGATAAAAGTCATGAAAATTGATTAAAAAGAGGTTAGAAACACTTACCCAAAGAATCTTTCAAAAACCTTCTTTATGAATCACCCAAAAAGCTTGAAATAATTGAAAATGTATAAAAATAGAGGTCTATCAGTTTAAATATTGTCAAGGTATAACTTGTACTCCGTGAACGTGGGGAGAGTCCACGAACGTGGAGGGAAAAGTCAATAGGGCTTTGTGAACGTGGGTGGGGAGCCCACAAACGCGGAGAAAAATCACAGGCTGCTTCGCGAACACGGATCGATTCCCGTGAATGTAGAGTTTTATGCTCCCCAGGCCTCTGCAAACGCGGAGAAGAAAAATGATGCACCATAAGTCCTTTGCATCAGCAATTTGAGCTATGATCAGAAACTCAGAACGACCACTTAAAACTTGTCTAGAATCATGATTACACAAACCAAATAGGTATCCACACCAGAAACACCGATGTGAACTCAACAGAATAATCAAAATTCAATTTCAAAATCTCTTTGCCATAATTACCCATGCAACTCATATAGACTAGTTTAAAACTCAAAATACCAAAACTGCCTTTAGCAACTTGAACTAATATTACGAGACCAATTCTAGCATTTG
This sequence comes from Solanum rostratum, assembly GCA_029948455.1. NCBI lineage: Eukaryota > Viridiplantae > Streptophyta > Magnoliopsida > Solanales > Solanaceae > Solanum > Solanum rostratum. The sequence continues at coordinate 49,217,378 of CM057047.1, read as the reverse complement.
TTTCACCATCCGGAATTACTGAAATTGTCAGAATTTTGATCCTAGCTTCTAAACTTCGGATGTTGACCAAAGTCTAATTTTGGTTCCGAAAATAACTAAAAACACAACTTCGGGCCTAAAAATATCATTTTAACTCTGAATTCAGTTTTATAACTTCTCATAGACCAGTTTTGATATTTTGGAGCTAATGAAATCAACGGATCTCCGATCAGACATCCAATAATCAGAATGATATAGAAACTCACTTTTTCAACAACTTAAAAGCTTCCAAAATACCAAAACTCATATTTTCAACTTTTAAAACACAAATTTCAGTTTCAATCACATAGATAGTTCAAAATAGGTCCAAAGCAACTTATGAAAGGGCAAAATAATAATTTTTATAAATAAGCTCAAAAATAACCAACCAGGTCATTAGATTACGAAATTAAATGCCACGTTCTAACATGATATATTTAGATTAGGTGTCACGTTCTGACTCGATAATATTAAAAGAAAGCATATTGAAATGGCTTAATATACTCAATCTCAAACAACCTATTTTCCCAAAGAAGTCTATCGTGGAAGTCTGAGTTCTCATGTATGTTCTTGATATTATTGATTTATTATGTGGTGGTTGTTTATTGGTGGCCACCATTAAGTGCTATGGTTGATTTCGTGATATTACTTACACACATTGATTTCAATTTTGAGTTGGCCGATGATACCTACTCTATACATGTTGCCATGTACTGACCCCTACTTGTATTTTTCTTTGTGTTGCTTTTGTGAACTACGACGAGTGTTTCATCGACTTTAGTGTCGCGCCCTATTTTTCCTCGCGGAGAAATAAGAACCTGGACGACGTCGTGGCAATGACTCTTTTGGGATTTTCATTTTTAGAGTCGCCACCTAATGATTGGGTGCATTAGGACACCATTCTAGCCTAAGGTCAAGGTCCAACCAGAGAGGAGGGTTCGGGCTCAAATTACCTCGAAGGGAAGGTGTTAAGCATCCTTCGAGGTCCGCAAAAGGCGGATCCCGACCGTATCTCGTATTTATGTGGGGGGTGAAAACACAAATAGAAGTCTCACATATTTTAATATTTCTAAATTAATGCTATGTGACAAAAGTTTGAACACCAAATAATAAATACTTAAACAAGTTGGGTTATTAATTCTCGGATCAGACGCACTTGGTTTTGTTACCAAGCCCCAGGACGAAAACCAAGGGTTCTATCCTCTTGGGGTTAAGCGTATATCATCCTTTCCGAGGCCTATCTACCCCTAACCCCCTCCTAAGTTCTTTTTATTAATTAATTTAAGAGGCGCATTAAATAAAAATGAAAAATTTAACGTTTCCTAAAAATGCCTAGCGCCCCCCTTAATGTCCAAGAGGCGTTGGACTTCTATTTAGGTGGTTCTAGGCTCAACTTAGGTTTCCTATTAAGGACTCGCGGTAGACAAAATAATTAAGATGAACATGCAGCAAGTGAGAGTCAAGAATGCCTCTTTTACAAAGTACAAAATCTAGGTTTTTCTTTTTATTTTAATAGCAAAAGGAGTTATATCTTGATACTTCCTTATAGGTATAATTAGAACTTATAATAATGTTTGCCAAAGGAGAAAACATAAACATAATCGAACCTATATTTGATTTCTAAAAGTATAAACATATCAAAGAAATGGGCATAATTAGAGCCTATACTCATGGTTTCTAAAAAGGAGAAACGTAGACATAATCAAACCTATATTTGATTTCTAAAAGCATAAACCCGCCTAAAAAAAAAAACACTATTGGCATGATTTCTAAGAAAATAATTAAACCAATAGGCATGATTTCTAAGAAAATAAGTAAACCCATAGGCATGATTTTTAGAAAAACAATTAAACTTATAGGCATGATTTCTAAGACAATAATTAAACCTATAGGCATGATTTCTATGAAAATAAGTAAACCTATAGGCATGATTTTTAGAAAACATAGGCACGATAAAAACATATATTTATAAAAACAACAACAACCTATTCATGATTTCTAAAAAAAAGCATAGACATGATTAAAATATATAAAAACCTATCTTCATGGTTTCTAAAAAAAACTATTCATGATTTCTAGAAAACATAGCCATGATCAAAATATAAATACGATCCTATATTCATGATTTCTGAAAAAATCTAATTAAACTATAGGCATGTTTTTTAGGAAACGTAGACATGAAAAATAAAACTATATTCATGAGTTAAAACACATATTCAAGATTTCTAGACACATAAAATATGATTTCTAAGTACAGACTTAGGCATGATTTCAAATCAAGTAAATAACTTTAACCCTGATCAAGTAAATCCTAAACATAATTTCAAGCAATCCTAAACATGATGATAAACAAACCTTAGACTTATAGTATGCAAAGACCAAATGTTATGAAAAGAGAAGAAAACCTAAGTGTGATATCTATAATTTACGATTTTATTTTATTTTTATTTATCTTGATTTTATATATTTTTTTTTAGAAAAAAAAAAAAGAGTCAAGCAATGTCATTTGTAGCTCTTATTTATTTTTATGATTATTATTTTTTTTATCCTAGATTGACTTTGCCTATGTGAGTATCGGGAACGAATGAAATAAATAAGTAAATTCTCCCCCCTCCCCCCCCCCCCCCCCTTTTTTCGCTATATCCCCGATCTTCACTATTTTGTTACAATCTTTGCAGAATATTAAAATACAATCAATCAGGATAACAGAATGAAAAGAACTTCATGATTTATCCTCCTCCTGCTCCGACAACTCCTCCTGTCTAGACTCGGATCCCTGCTAAAAAGAAATAAGTAGTATATGCAAAATAACGCAAAATACTAACCAGTTAAAATAACAGTAAAACCAGCCACAAGAGAGCCTCGAAAATAATCTTGGAAAGCTTTGAAAAAGATCTTGGAAAGCCTTCTTTTATCAGAGAAAGGAGGGCAGAAAGCTAGAGAGGAGAATGAATAAAGCTAGAGAGGAGAATCAATCAATTCTGCTCTCCCTCCAGTCCGACTCAGTTTATATACTACTAGATAGAAAGAGTCTAAAAGGTAAAGAAATCAACCTCCCATAAATAAGGATTAACAAAAAAAGTTAATTGAGAATAAGGGATTATTTATTTTCCGAAAATAAGCTAATGGTCAGTCAGACAAAGAAATATAAGGTAAAAAAAATCACTGGAATACAATAAATTGACAATCAACAATTCTGAGCCAAAAATAAACTTGATTTACCATAAATTGATTATGAATTTACCCTACACAATAAATGGAAAGAATTGATTAAGGAGGAGAATCTCAATCAATCTGCTCAATTATAAAACCACAACCAAGAAAATCCAATGTACGGCCAACAGGGATTCGTATTCGGTCATTACCAAAACAAAGAATAAAAAAAACTCACTAAAGCAAACAGTATAATCAATCAAGATAATCAAGAATACAAGAATATCATACCAACCGAGACAAAATACACGAAGACTCAGACATTAAAGCAAATTAAGATGAATTTGGTAGTTAAATATATGAGAGTTGACAGAGTTATACCAAGAACGAGTCCGCACGTATCCGTCCCGGGCTAAATTTAGCGTTTTAGATCGATAATCATTTTTGGACCCTTTTCATACCACTTTTCATTTCGGTGAGTGACGTTTGCTGGCTGGCTCGCCGGCGACTGTTCGCGGTGGCTGCATGGGGTTTGTTTGTGTTGTTTGGTGGTTTTCGGGGGCTGTGGGATGAGGAAGCAGCGCCGCTGTGGCGCGTGGGAGAGGAGAGGAGAGGTGCGGCGGTGCGAGGCTGCCGCTGCTTTGGTGGTGGGGTTGTGTGAGGGGCGCCGGCGGAGAGAAGAGGGAGATGAGGGAGAGGGAGAAGAGAGGCGTTTCGGGGAAGAGGGAGATGGAGGAAAGAGGCAGCGGAGAGAGACAAGGCGGCAGCCATGGCTGCCGGTGTGGTGCGGCGCCGGCCGCCGCCTGGTGGAGAAGAGAGGCGGCTGTGGGGGTTAAAAATGGAAAGAAAAAATTAGGGTTTGTGCTTTGGGGGGTTTAAATAGAGGGACAATGGGTCTCGGGTCGGATCCGGGTTGAAAGTGGGTACCCGAATTTGAGTAATAGCCACAGTTTGTAGGAAATTTGAAATTAAGCCACAAATTCGTAATCTGAATTTAAATACTAGCCAAACATCGCAAAAATTTTAAAATTAGGCCATAAACTAATAAATTGAGTTTAAAAGTTAGTCAAAAAATGTAGGAACTTAAAAATTGAGCCACAAATTAGTAAATTGCATTTAAATACTAGTCAAAAATTGTAAAACTTTAAAATTGAGGTGCTAAAAGTGTAAAATTTTACAAATGAGTGGCTAGAATCGAAATAAATCAAGTAAGTTAGTCAAAATTGAAATAGGATTTCAAAGTTTTGGTCAAAATTGACATGGTCTTTATTTAAAAGGTCACGACTCGAGCCCAATATGGGTAAAACGCGTAATTCGCCAAAAATGTATTGAAATAATATTTTGGATGACGCGATTCGAAAAGAAACAATGTCTAATAACGACTATGTGTTGTTTATTATTATTATTATTATTTACTTATTTTATTTTTTAGATAGTGACAAATATAGGCTGACAATCATTTTTTTTTAAGAATAAATAAAACGAAAAATACGTCAAGGGTCGGTCAAAATCGGGTGTCAACATTTAGCTCGCCCTTAGCTCTAGCCGATCTCTAGTACATCAAATTCTAGGGTGAGTTATCCTTCTAGCTCGTGTTGGATTCTACCAGTTATGACATGATGTCCTTAATTTTCGGACATAAACTATTTAAATTATCTATTTTGGTGTTGATACTTTTAGATTTAATATTTAAGACTAAATGTCCTTGATGTGATGACTTTTAAATTTTGGGGAACGCTATACACTAAACTTAGTGGTTTTGTTATTCTTACTGTATAAGTTGAGCTTCCGATTATTTTAATATTTTATAAGTTGAACAGCTATATAAGTTGGAATTTGTATTATTGGTTCATCCACCTAGGAAGGTAAGTGTGAGTGTCACTCACGACCCATTTTGGGTTGTGACACTCTCTCTTTTATGTAGAGCAAATCACGTTTAGGTTGAACTATTATAATTCTTGTTGGAATGCCATATTTTCTATTGGTATTTTGATTTCTTCATTACACAATTCTTTCTTGAAAATTAACTTCATGTATCTATTTCAACTTGAAACAACATATGAGATCTAACTTCTTGCTTTAGTGGTAGACACAATTACTTAAATAACACACTACATATCATTAATTACGAACTTTAGTATAAATTTTGTTCTTACTTGAAATAGTTTTACTTTTGTTTTATCCAAAAGGGTAAAAAAAAGAATGAAGGACTATAATTTCTATTTCTTTCTCTTCCATTGATTTATGCAGTATTTCTCTCTTTCATTCGTTTCTTTAATTCTTTCTCTCTCCTAATAATTATCCAACAACTCCAAACTCCACTACAAATAATTTATGAATTAAATTTGTATCAACATATAAATTAATTTGGATAGTGTTTGAATGTTTGGAACTCATGTATAATTTTTTTTGACATCATTAATAAAAGAAATAAATACTAACAACAATTGTAACACCTTTTGAATTCAATACATAATATATATTGTAGACATATGTCAATCCATGTGGTGAATATATAACTTAAAAATTATATATTAGCACTGTTAACAAGAGAAAATATATAAAAAATAATTATAATATATTTTGAATTCAATATATTATACATATTATAGACACGTTTTGTCACGCCCTAAGTCCCATTAAGACGGACTGACACCCGTTGCCGACAAGGCTCGGGAGAACCAACATATAAATATGTACCTGCTATGAACATTTAAGAGGTTTCCATATTCAATATGTTGTCAGAAGAAAAAAAACTGTATTAACAAGCCAAAAGTAAATGCATAAGACTAGGCCGTTGGAGCCACGATGTCTACAGTATGCTACTTGGCCACACTTTAATTTACATAGTCTACAAAGCCTCTAGGTAAAGAGCAATATCCATATGGGTCGGGACAGGCCCCGCCTCATGACCAACTATACAATACAAAATGCAAGTTCTAAACACACAAGCCCCGAAGCAACCTGGAGCTTAGTAATAGTAGCTGGAAAGTCCTGTACTCTTACTGGGGAGATCTAGTAACTCCTGTACCTGCAACATGAAATGCAGGTCCCCCGTAAGGGCCGTCAGTACGAAATAATGTACTGAATATGTAAGGCAAGAAATACTGTATATATGAAATAAAAACTCAAATGATATCACACACTTATGTGTAAGGATGAAAAGACCACCTTTAGTCATACTGTGGAATCATGTACTTTATGTCTTTTTATTACTTTACCTTTCTTTACTGTATAATCTGTGCACAATATATCATGTAAATGACCAGCTGATCAGTGGTAAATCAATAACGGAATCGACCCATGCTAGGCTATTTTTTCACCCCTGGGATACCCCCCGTAATATGGGATCGAACCATGCAAGGTGATTCTTCCACCCCTGGGATACCACCCATTAATAAGCAACTGTGAGTTATCTTTTATTTACTTTCTAGATGATTCTTTTGGTGGTCATAACCTTTAGAACTGTAGGAATATAGGCATATGACATATAAACAACCATACAAGATAATACCACAATGAAAAGAGAGATACACAACTAATGAACCGTATAGGAGATTAAACAACACGTGGATTTTGTTTGGGTAAAAGGAACTCATATATCCTTGGTATCCAAGTACGTATGCAGGTTTGACCATGGCTATGTATGGGAATATATGAACATGGTAAAGAGTGGAGACACGGTTAGCAGCCATGTCGAAATTTGTATGTGCCTTTATGTGCTAAGGAAGAACTTAGATTTCATGCCAAGTAATAGGAAATCAAGTTGCCTTACATACCTCGCTGTACTATGTCGTTATTACCTTGGAGTAGTATCCTTTTCCTCCAAACACTTATCTATAATACAGTAGGTGATAAAACTAATATTAGCAGCCAATAAACACATCTCGGTAATTCAATTTCACCCAAAAATAATATCCAGGCAGCAAGCTCGGAATTAGCAACCAAAGAGTATTCTTTCAACATTTCCACCCCTAATCATATTTTCTAATACATGTTCTCATATACTTGTCTTATCCAGCTTGTTTTAGTCACACAATAGTGTTACCATAGTTCATAAAGTACAACATACAACAATTCTACACAACACGCAAATAGGCAACGTAACATTACATCCTTTCGCTACATATCGGCGTCAACAATTCCAAATCTGTTTCAACCTCAACCAAACTGTCCTCAACATTTTTACAGACAAATACAGTCTTAAAACTGTACAAAAACAGTCCCCCAAGTGGATGGAAAACATGAGACAACCATTCCCAATATTCAATCCACAAATTCCTCCTAAGAGCGCAATTTAGGTATCATATAAGAACTCATTTTCGCGGAAGATAAAAATGGTGCAGCAGCCTTCTTACACCACTACAGAACCAAACCTTGTTAAAAACATACATATTACTTCTTAATCCATCCAACCAAGAAGAGAAAATCCTCTTAATTAACAAGAAAAGTGGACAACAATCTTTGGAACACATGTTGTCCCAAATTCCTGCACAAGTACAACCAACATACTCTTCATGTTTCTCATAGAAAAATTACACCAAACCATAGGTATTTTTACTTACCCTAGCCCTCAAGGATTAGGTACTTTTCAAGAACCCTAGAGGTGAGCCTTGGCTGCTTTAGAAAATGAAGAGAGAGCAAGGTGAAACTTGGAGAGAAATCTTATTTTTGGCTTGAGGAAATTACTAAAAGTTGCTAGTTTTGGCTCCCCTTTATATGGCCACTTTTGGCCGACTTTCTTTTGGATTTCCAAAATTACTTTATTAAGGTTATGATGCAGCAACTTGGCCTTTTCACTTGGGCCTTATTGGGCTTCAATTGGATGGGCTTTGCTGCAAATTTTCCTCCTTTATACCCACTTAGTTTGGACCCTAGTTGTGAATTGGGTTGTGAATGTAATTTGGACCTTTTCCTATTCAACTTGCGCTAAAAATGTTGTACTTTTATGATGCTAAACCATGGGCCCAAATGACATCCTTAACTCGGGGTTCATTCGTTGTCGAACTTGAACAAATTCGATGCTGGGCCTTGTCTCCGTTTACCTAGCCTATTTAAGCTAAGCACGTAGGTGACTCACCTGCTAGCTTCCTAAGTCTCACAAGCACCTCACTTATTTTACTTCATTTAAGGTCACAATCTCCTTAGCTTGATTTAAAAATTATATACACTAGGTCATCCTAAGCGTTAGACGTACGTATACCCCTTTAATCTAAAATTCACGCATTTTCAAAATGTGTGCGGATTTGACCCTGCCATATCATGTTTCATCTGCGTTGGACTAGTACATGTAAGATGTGGGGTGTTACATACTCCCCCCAGGAACATTCGCCCCCGAATGTAAGCATAATTGAATAGGTTAAACAAGTTTGAACTTTCATGTAAACAGACTTTTGAAAACATAATAAGAATTCATATTCACGTACCTACTAGTCCCTCAACTCTGTATCTTGGACTTCCTCTGTAGCTTCAAATAAATAAGGGTATTTAGACCTCATTGCTTCCTTAGCCTCCCAAGTTATCTCTTCTACCTGCTGGTTCCTCCAAAGCACTTTTACTGAAGGTATTTCTTTATTCCTTAGCTTCCTAACTTGACAGTCTAGGATAGCAATTGGCACCTCTTCATAGGTGAGATCTTCTATAACCTGCATATCTTGAATAGGAGTGATATGAGATGGGTCACCTACGCATTTTCGAAGCATTGAGACATGAAAAACTGGATGAACCATTAAAAGCTCCTGGGGTAGCTCTAATTCATATGCAACCTGTCCAAACCTTTTAATAATCTTATATGGCCCTATGTAACGTGGGATTAGTTTCCCTTTCTTACCAAATCTCATAACACCTTTCATTGGGGACACCTTTGAGAATACCCAATCTCCTACTGAGAATTCCAGTCCTCTTCTTCTAGCATCCGCATATGATTTTTGACAACTTTGGGCTGTTTCTAGCCGTTGTCGTATTACCTTGACTTTTTCCATGGCTTGTTGGACTAGATCTGGACCAAGCAAGGTGGTTTCACCCACTTCAAACCATCCTATAGGTGATCTACATTTCCTTCCATACAAAGCTTCATACGCTGCCATCTTGATGCTTGAATGGTAGCTGTTATTATAGGCAAATTCAATAAGTGGCAAATGGTCCACCTAACTACCTTTGAAGTCCAATGCACAAGCCCGCAACATATCTTCAAGTGTTTGAATGGTGCGTTCTGCTTGACCATCTGTCTGCGGGTGGAAAACTGTGCTTAAATTCACTTGTGTCCTTAAGATCCTTTGGAAGGATTTCTAAAACTTGGCAGTGAATTGAGCCCCCCGATCAGATATAATGGAGATTAGGACCCCATGTAGCCTAACTATCTCTTTGAGGTATAGCTTTGCATACTCTTCGGCTGTAAATCACTCCTAACTGGCAAGAAGTGTGCTGACTTTGTGAGTCTATCAACTACCACCCATATGGAGTCAAAACTTCTGAAATGAGCGAGGCAACCCAGTAACAAAATCCATATTAATCATATCCCACTTCCACGTTGGAAGCTCTATACATTGCATATAACCTCCCGGCTTTTGGTGCTCTACCTTAACTTGTTGGCAATTCGGACACTGAGCCACAAATTCTGCAAGGTCCTTTTTCATGCCTTCCCACCAAAACATTCCCTTCAGGTCATGATACATCTTAGTTGATCCTGGATGGATAGAATATCTTGAATGATGGGCTTCTTCCATTATTCTCCTTCTTAGTCCATTTATGATAGGAACGAATAATCTATTTTGGCAATAAAGTACTCTATTTTGGGTAATTTCAAAGCCCTTCATTGTACCTTGATCCACCTTCTCCTTAAGTCGTCGTAGAATAGGATCTTTGAACTATTTTTCTCTTACCTCTATTACTAATGAAGATTCCGCAGCATTATGCACAATAACCCCTTTGGAGTTTCAATAAGGCGAACTCCCAAATTGGCTAGTTGACGTAGATCCTTAGCGACTCCTTGACTTACCACGGTCTGATCCTCAATATTCACAATTGCCTTGCGGCTCAAAGCATCGGCTACCACATTTTCTTTCCCTGGATGGTATAGTATATCAACATCGTAATCCTTTATTAGCTCCAGCTACCTCCCTGCCTTAAATTTAGGTCTTTCGATTTAAATATGTACTGTAGGCTCTTATGATCCGTATATATGTCAACATGAACTCCATACAAATAATGGCGCCATATTTTGAAGGCAAACACAACATCTGCTAGTTCAAGGTCATGTGTGGGTAGTTTTTATCATGTGGCCGCAGTTGTCTCGAGAGAAATTACCCTACCATGTTGTGTCAGTACACACCCTAAGACAACCCCTGAAGTATCGCAATACACCGCATACCCCTCTATGCCTTCTGGAAGCACTAATACAGGTGCAGAAGTTAGCTTGCTTTTCAACTCTTGAAAGCTCCTTTCACATGCATCATTCCATAGAAATTTGGTCGCTTTATGTGTCAACTTTTTTAGAGGTGCAGAAATAGAAGAAAAACCTTCAACAAATCTTCTGTAATAACCTGCCAACCCTAGGAAGCTTCGAACTTCTGTGGGTGTTGTTGGCCTTGGCCAATTTTTCACCGCCTCTATCTTTTGTGAATCAACCCTTATTCCTTCATCGGATACAATATGACCCAAGAATGCCACTGATTTTAACCAAAATTCACATTTGGAAAACTTGGCATACAATTGCCGATCACGAAGAACTTGTAATACCTGCCGTAGGTTATTTGCATGGTCCTCTTCTGATCTTGAATACACCAAAATGTCATCTATAAATACTATCACAAAGACATCCAAGAATGGCTTGAATATCCTGTTCATTAAGTCCATAAAAACTGTTGGTGCATTTGTCAGCCCAAATGACATAACAAGAAATTCAAAGTGACCATAGCGTGTCCTAAAGGCTGTCTTGGGTATATCTTTCTCCTTCACCCTCACTTGGTGATAACCTGACCTCAAATCAATTTTAGAAAAACATTTGGCACCCTGTAACTGATCAAATAAATCATCAATCCTGGGGAGGGGGCATTTGTTTTTAATTGTCACCTTATTCAATTGTCGATAGTCAATACACATTCTCAAGGTGCCATCCGTTTTACGTACAAATAACACTGGTGCACCCCAAATAGACGCACTAGGTCTTATAAAATCCTTCTCTAGCAAATCTTTTCATTGCTCCTTTAATTCACGTAATTCTACCGGAGCCATTCTATATGGAGGGATAGAAATAGGTTGAGTGCCTGGAAGTAAGTCAATGCCAAAATATATTTCTCGTTCTAGAGGTAAACCTGGAAGCTCTTCGGGAAATACATCAACAAATTCATTTACTATGGGAACAGATTGAAGAGTTGGTGATTCTGCTTGCATATCCCTTACTCTAACTAGATGACATATATATCCCTTTGACATCATCTTCCTTGCCTTAAAATAGGAGATAAACTTACCCTTTGGTGCCCCAACACTGCCTTCCCAATCAAGGACTGCCTCATTTGGAAAGTGGAAATACACTCTCTTAGTTCGGCAATCCAAAGTAGCATAGCAAGAAGCTAACCAATCCATACACATTATAACATCAAATTCCACCATATCTAGCTCAACGACGTCAGCCAATGTGTCATGGTCACAAATGGTTACTACACAGTTATAATAGACCCTTCTAGCTATAATAGATTCACCGGTTGGTGTAGACACTTCAAATGGCTCGTTCAATAATTTAGGTGTTCTTTTAAGTTTCCCAGCCACTAGTGGAGTGATATATGACAATTTAGAACCAGGGTCAATTAATGCACACACATTATGTGAAAAGATGGACAATGTACCTGTGACCACATCAGGTGAAGCTTCCAAATTTTGCCGACTCCCCAGAGTATAGGTGTGATTCTGGGCTGCGCTGGAGCTAGCTGCCCCTCTACTACCTCTACCATGGCCTGTAGGTGTTTGTTGACCCCTACCTAATGGAGGAACAGATGATGATGATGCAACAGCTGACCCAGTAGTTGTGCTATATCACCTATACGTCTTCTTGGGTAATCTCTCATCATATGCCTTGGTACACCACACCAATAACAAGCATCTGTCTCAACACGACATGTACCTAAATGACTCCTCCCACATTGTTTGCAAGGCTGCCTAGGAGGAATCTGCTGGCTGGCCGAATATCTTGTTGTCCGTGCACCTTGTCCCTCACTTCTTTGATTAAAATGATTACCTCTAAGCCCTTGAAGTTGCAGTGGAGCACTGACTGCAGAGTAGGAGGATGATGGTCTAGGTGGTTTATTAGGAAATCGGGGCCTAAACTCACCTTGGGGCGGTACAAACTGCCCTGTAGATCTGGCCCTCTTGGACTGCCCCCTTTCTAAATCTTGTGTCCTTCTTTGCCTCTGATCCTCTAGTTTTTGTGCAAATGCTTGCATCCTCGCTATATCCATGTCTTTATTCAAAGAAGCAATGGTGCAGTCTCTGACCAGATGCGGATCCAACCTATCTACATTGCGATGAACTCTATCTGCCATAGTAACAACTACGTTAGGAGCATACCTGGACAGGGAATTAAATTGAAGGCTATACTCCCTCACGCTCATATTCCCTTGGTGGAGATTCAAAAACTTATCTGCCTGGGCCTCTCGGATCTCGTATGGCAAGTAACGGTCAAGAAATGCCTCTTTGAACTCCTTCCAAGTAGTTGGAGGTGCATCTATACCCTTAGATTGCTTCCAAGCTTCATACCACAATATAGCCACACCCTTCAATCTATATGCTGCCAGTTCCACAGCTTCTGTGCCGCTTATGTACATAACATCTAAAGTGCGTTGGATCTGATGGATGAAGTCTTGTGGATCTTCATTAGGATCTGACCCGGTAAAAGATGGAGGGTCCAAATTAAGGAAGTCACATATCCTCGTGCTAGCTGCCTTACCTGCACCACCTGCACCTATAGCTGGATCTTCTTGTCTTTGACTCTGGCCAGCATCTATCCGAGTCAATAATTGGACCACATTTCTCAAATCCTGCACGGTAGCATCGGCAGGTGGCTCTGGGGGAGTTTCACTACTTCCTGGTTCGTCAGGAGCAGGAGGTGTTGGAGATGTTTGTGATAGAGACTCATCTGGGGCCTTATTTCGTCGTCTCATCCGACTGGGTACACCAACTACCACTTCCACTTCCTTCCCTTTGCCTTTGCTTTTCCTTGTTTCAGACATACTTGCTGTACAAAATGATTTAGAGGTTAGAAATAATCAACCTATAACACTTGGCTCTATGGCACGATCTAAAGAATGAAAAGAGAGTGACAACTCCAAAATGCCACGTAGCCTCTTGCTTATAAATGTGGTGCACAACACATTCATAAACAAGACTCTACATAGACACGGCATTGTAGAATCCCTAGGACGACCTGCTCTGATACCACTTCTGTCACGCCCTAAGTCCCATTAAGGCGGATTGACACCCGTTGTCGACAAGGCTCGGGAGAACCAACATATAACTATGCACCTGCTATGAAAATTTAAGAGGTTTCCATATTCAACATGCTGTCAGAAGAAAGTAAATTGTATTAACAAGCCAAAAGTAAATGCATAAGACTAGGCCGTTGGAGCCACGATGTCTACAGTATGCTACTTGGCCACACTTTAATTTACATAGTCTACAAAGCCTCTAGGTAAAGAGCAATATCCATATGGGTCGGGACAGGCCCCGCCTCATGACCAACTATACAATACAAAATACAAGTTCTAAACACACAAGCCCTGAAGCAACCTGGAGCTTAGTAATAGCAGCTGGAAAGTCCTGTACTCTTACTGGGGAGATCTAGTAACTCCTGTACCTGCAGCATGAAATGCAGGTCCCCTGTAAGGGCCGTCAGTACGAGATAATGTACTGAATATGTAAGGCAGGAAATACCATATATATGAAATAAAAACTCAAATGATATCACACACTTGTGTGTAAGGATGAAAAGACCACCTTTAGTCATACTGTGGAATCATGTACTTTATGTCTTTTTATTACTTTACATTTCTTTACTGTATTATCTGTGCACAATATATCATGTAAATGACTAGCTGATCAGTGGTAAATCAATAATGGGATCGACCCATGCTAGGCTTTCCTTTCACCCTTGGGATACCCCCCGTAATATGGGATCGACCCATGCTAGGTGATTCTTCCACCCCTGGGATACCACCCATTAATAAGCAACTGTGAGTTATCTTTTATTTACTTTCCAGATGATTTTTTTGATGGTCATAACCTTTAGAACTGTAGGAATATAGACATATGACATATAAACAAACATACAAGATAATACCACAATGAAAAGAGAGATACACAACTAATGAACCGTATAGGAGATTAAACAACACATGGACTTTGTTGGGGTAAAAGGAACTCATGTATCCTTGGTATCCAAGTACGTATGCAGGTTTGACCATGGCTATGTATGGGAACATATGAACATGGTAAAGAGTGGAGACATGGTTAGCAGCAATGTCGAAATTTATATGTGCCTTTATGTGCTAAGGAAGAACTTAGATTTCATGCCAAGTAATAGGAAATCAAGTTGCCTTACATACCTCGCTGTACTATGTCGTTATTACCTAGGAGTAGTATCCTTTTCCTCCAAACACTTATCTACAATATAGTAGGTGATAAAACTAATATTAGCAGCCAATAAACACATCTCGGTAATCCAATTTCATCCGAAAATAATATCCGGGCAGCAAGCTCGGAATTAGCAACCAAAGAGTATTCTTTGAACATTTCCACCCATAATTGTATTTTCTAATACATGTTCTCATATACATGGTTCCAGCTTTTTTTAGTCCCACAATAGTGTTACCACAGTTCATAAAGTACAACATACAACAATTCTACACAACACGCAAGTAGGCAACGTAACATTACATCCTTTCGCTACATATCGGCGTCAATAATTCCAAATCTGTTTCAACCTCAACCAAACTGTCCTCAACATTTTTACACACAAATACAGTCCTAAAACAGTACAAAAACGGTCCCCCAAGTGGATGGAAAATATGAGACAACCATTCCCAATATTCAATCCACAAATTCCTACTAAGAGCGCAATTTAGGTATCATATAAGAACTCATTTTCGCGGAAGATAAAAATGGTGCAGCAGCCTTCTTACACCACTACAGAACCAAACCTTGTTAAAACCATACATATTACTTCTTAATCCATCCAACCAACAAGAGAAAAGCCTCTTAATTAACAAGAAAAGTGAACAACAATCTTTGGAACACATGCTGTCCCAAATTCCTGCATAAGTACAACCAGCATACTCTTCATGTTTCTCATGGAAAAATTACAACAAACCGTAGGTATTTTTACTTACCTTAGCCCTCAAGGATTAGGTGCTCTTCAAGAACCCTAGAGGTGAGCCTTGGCTGCTTTAGAAAATGAAGAGAGAGCAAGAAGAAACTTGGAGAGAAATCTGATTTTTGGCTTGAGGAAATGACTAAAAGTTGCTAGTTTTTGCTCCCTTTTATATGGCCACTTTTGGCCGACTTTCTTTCGGATTTCTAGCATTACTTTATTAAGGTTATGATGCAGCAACTTGGCCTTTTCACTTGGGCCTTATTGGGCTTCAATTGGATGGGCTTTGCTGCAAATGTTCCTCCTTTATACCCACTTAGTTTGGGCCCTAGTTGTGAATTGGATTGTGAATGTAATTTGGCCCTTTTCCTATTCAACTTGGGCTGAAAATGTTGTCCTTTTATGATGCTAAACCATGGGCCCAAATGACATCCTTAACTCGGGGTTCATTCGTTGTCGGACTTGAACGAATTCGGTGTTGGGCTTTGTCTCCGTTTACCTAGCCTATTTAAGCTAAGCACGTAGGTGACTCACCTGCTAGCTTCCTAAGTCTCACAAGCACCTCACTTAATTTACTTCATTTAAGGCCACAATCTCCTTAGCTTGACTTAAAAATTATATACACTAGGTCATCTTAAGCGTTAGACGTACTTATACCCCTTTAATCTAAAATTCACGCACTATTAAAATGTGCGCGGATTTGACCCCGCCATATCATGTTTCATCTGTGTTGGACTAGTACATGTAAGATGTGGGGTGTTACACGTTTCAATACATCTGAAGAATATATTACTAAAATATTTTTAAGTTAAATGTATGGTAAGTATTATATGTGATTTTTTTCAAATATTTCAGTACAAATATAAATTAATTTATGTTGTTTAAAATGGTTTTTTTTTGGAATAATAATAATCGAATTGCTAACAATATGTTAATATTGAATTCAAATCGTACTACAACTATACTTTATATTTGATACAGTTTTAATGCAACTGCAATATAATCTTTTAAAATTTCACCTCTTCTTCTCTGGTGAATCACCACTTCTAGACCATTGCTGGACGATCGGTAGCTCCAAGCAATCAAATGACAATCATCACACAGTTCATCCACACATAAACCAACCATCAAGTTTTTTTTTCTCCAATTTTTTGGTGCATTCACCACCACTTACATCTAACACTAAAAAGAAAAATTAAGTAATTTTCTTTCATTAAAAAACTAGAGTTTACCATACACAAATTATTGTGTATTTTACAAATTATTATCAACCAAAAATATAAAAGGATTTCTATAAATATATTTCTTCATTACAAGGGATCTATATATATATCTCACACACACAATGTCTGGACCACCTTAGATCAGATAAAGGAGTATGTGAGAAGCCATGTTTCTAAAAAGAAACTCTGCAGCTTCCTTTCCACTCCTTATCTTCTACCAACGATGCTGCTGCCATGGCGTCCCAACCACCGGTTTGAGCTAAAACCTTATGGGTCTACAACTTTCTGCATATGATGTGCGTGTATTTCTCGATTATTATCTCTCAAAGGTGGTTCGTTCTTGAATCCTTCTTTCCCAGTCTTGCTTTTCTACTGAACTTTGAGGCTTCTCAGGTGTCCCGTTCGGTGAAGCTTGAATGATGAAAGACCTAGGTACCAATAACGCATACCAGACCATGTCAGAAAACTTCAACTTGCTTTAATTCCGATTTCAAAGTATGTCCTTTCTATTGTCCTGCAACCTCTCTCTAGGTTGCCAAGAGAAGAAGAGGAGTCGCTCACGGGACATAAATCATGGGTCCTCTACATATGCCTGTGCTGAGCTCCATCCTGGTTCCTCCTTTTGCTAGTTTTTGCACTTTTTGATAGTTGACTTATCTTAGGATTAGTTAGTTTAGTTTGACTAGGCATTGCTATGTAAATATGTGTGTTATGCCACATTCTAGTCAACATCTTAACTGCCATGAACTTGTGTGGTGTTGTCTTTAATCTGTTTGGTTTTAATCCTTAGTGATGGGATTTTTCTCTTGCCTATATTTAATATCTTGCATGATGTGCTTGCTAGTTGATCAAAACAAAGAAATACCTGCTTGCATTCTTGTTGAATTACCCAATTTGCTATGTGGTCAGCCGGCTGATTGCCTTCTCTGAATGTATGCTGAATTGATATGTCCATTTGGTGTTTAATATCTGCAATGTCCTAAAAAATATGTCATATCTCCTATGGAATCTTCCATTCACCTTGTAGGACTTTCACAATGCTTAGAGAGTTAGACCCTATTATTATGTGATTTAGATTACTTCTCCTGCTGTATTCCAAACTGCTGTTATCTCTGCCACCATGTTGGTGGCTATCCCTATCAAATTAGCCTTTGCATAAACCAAATATCGATGCCCATCCTTTATATTAAAGCCATAGGAACTCACCCCTGGGTTGCCCTTACTAGCTCCGTCAATGTTGCATTTCTACCAACCCCTTTCAGGGTGATTCCATTTCACCATTTTGTAGTAAAGTCTTGGTCTGGACTCTTGAATTTGTTCTAGGCTCTCTAACCACCTTCTAGGAACATTTCTCCATGTTGGGAATTTCAACCTTATTAGCAGATGCAAGGTTATTTCACAATTATCCTGAAGCATTGTATAAGTTACTTGCTTCCCATGCCTGATCTGATTCCTCCTCTTTCAAATCTCCTATATGAGTATTGCAAGAACACATTTAAGGATTTCCCTAGCCCTTTCTTTGTCAATAGAGTACCACCAATTTGTTAGGACTTCTGCAAATCTATGTCCTTCCACCCTCAGACCTACACAGGTAACAAAATGTCTCTACAACTTTTGTGCAATGGGGGCTGTTAGAAATAGGCGTTCCATTGTTTCCTCCACTCCCTTATCACAAAAATAGCATCTAGAAGCCACAGAAATTTTAAACCTCATCATATTATCATATGTGGGAATTCTGCCCTTGATAGCTCTCCAAAGATAAAAGGCTATTTTCTGAGGAAGCCCCTTAGCCCAGATCTAATCAGCCCACTCCACCTTTATTCTCTTTTTTCTGATAATCTGGAATGCAGACTTGGAAGTAAACTCCCTGTGGTATTTCCTAACCACCAGGGTTTGTCTATTGCATCCTTGGTGGTAGGCTTTATACTGAGAATGATCATCTCTATCATTTCTGGGGATAGAGTATCCTCCAAAATATCAGATCTCCACCTGCCCTCAGCTACCTCCAGGAATTCTTTTACCTCAACCTCCTCCTCTACTGCCAGTACCCCATCAATGTAATACAGGGCTCTTAGCCTGGTCCAGTTATCAAACCAGAAGCTAGCATTGCCTTCCTTTAACTGCCACTGAATGAAAGCCTCTATCACATCTCTTACAGCTACCATGCCCTTCCATATGTGTGAAGCACCTGTACTCCACACCATTAAAGGGTGTTTCTTTTTACAATATTTGTTCCCTATGTAGGTTCACCATAATGTACCCACTGAAGTTTTGAAGTTCCAGCATAGCTTGACATACATTGCTTGTTCACCTTAAATAAAGATCTAAAACCTAATCTTCCTTCTTCCTTTGGGTAACACAAGACTTCCCATGCCACCCATTGATTCCTTCTATTCACCCCTATGTTACCGCAGAAGAATTTGGCAAACACCTGATGAAGCCGTCTTATCATCCTTTTTGGGGTGTCATAGCAAACAATAGGTATAGAGGCATAGATTGCGGGACATAGTTAATCAAAGTGTGTTTTCCTCCAAAGGATAAGTACTTGTTTTTTCAAGATAGGATTCTCTTTGAGACTTTTCTCATCATATCTTCAAAGTAAGCACTATTCTTCCTCCCATAGTAAATAGTACAATCCAAGTAGGTTATAGGAAATTCATCCTGCCTTATGCCGGTAAGCTTTCTTAACCTAATTGAGAAGATTAGTGGAGTTTTCTCATGTAGGTAGAAAAAGATTTTATTTTTGTTGATGAGTTTCCCAAAAACCTTCTCATACTCTCTCAAGATATGCATCATTTTGATTACATAAACCCTATCCCCAGAATAGAATAGTATCATGTCATCAACATAGGACAAATGGTTTATTTCTAGACTTCACTTAGGGAGCCCATAACCGATGAAGTTCCTATGTTGGTGAAGGTTGTTCAGACTCCTAGAAAGTACCTCAGCAACTATAATGAACAAAGTAGGATATAGAGGATATCCTTGCTTTAGCCCCCTAGTGGATTGAAATAGTCCGTGTGATTGTCCATTAATCCGTATTGAATGTCTAACAATTGGACACCATTCTCCACACCATATCAATGATAACCCCAGATAATCAAATTTCCTTAAAACTTAGTGAGGAATATCCAAGAAACCCTGTCATATGCCTTGTCCATGTCTAGTTTCACCACTACATTGGTGTGCTTTTTTCTCTTGTTAATATCCCTTATAATTTCCTGAGCTAGCAACACATTCTCAATAATGCTATTCCCTTTCACAAATCCAGATTGATTTGGTGAGATAATTTTAGGGAGCACCGCAATCAGCCTCTCATGCAAGATCCTTGAAATTACTTTATCAATAAAGAAACTCAAACAGATAAGTCTCATGTCTGCAAAGATTCTAATTACTTCTTTTTTAGGTAACAACACCATGTTTGTGTGAGTTACATACCTTGGTAATTGTTGTCCAACCAAAAAGGCTCTCACCACACTGGTAACATCCCCAGCTAGGATATCCCAACACTTTTGAAAAAATGGTCTTGTGAACCCATATGGTCCTACAACACTCTCCCCATTCAATGCAAATACTGCCTGCTTCACTTCATCCTCATCCGGTAAATGCACCAGCACCCCATTCTATTTTGGGGTAATAAGCTTTGGTAGGATGTCTACCATTAAAATGTCCTGGTTGCTAGCTTTCTCTTTGAATTGCTCCTGGAATATTCTTACTGCTTCTTCACCAATATGAGATTCCTCTGTCAATGTTTGTCCCTACTCATTAATAATTTTAGACAAATGTAGCTTTGTCCTCTTCCCTTGCACATAGGATAGAAGGAATTTTGTATTCCTATCCCCTTGTACAAACCATTTCATCCCTGCTTTCTATTTCGGAAACTCCTCCTCCAGGGTGAAAAACCTTTTAAGTTTTGCCTCTGCTTTATTCAGTTCTGCGCTATTTTTAGGAGAAGGCAAGATTTCAAGTTGAGCTTCTTTCACCAAGATGATATCTTCCAATGTAGCTATTTGAACAAGTATATTCCCATACTCCACTTTGCTCCATTCTGATAAAGCCCTCTTTACTCTCTTTAATTTCACATGTAACTCCAGAAAAGGGCACCCAGAAAAGTCTACTACCCGGTTCTTCTCTACCACCTCATTTTACTTTTTTTGTTTTCACCAAAAATTTAGAAATCAAAATTGCTTTTTTGATTCCTTTGCTCCTGATTTACATGTGACATGAATAGGCGCATGATGAGACCCTTTCCTAGGTAGATGCTGCACTTCGACCATAGAAAACACCTCACATAACTCTTGATCAAATAGCACCTTATCTAGCCTCTCAAAGATGCACGCCTCATTTATTTTGGCATTCCACCAAGTGTATTTACTTCTGAAAAATTAGCCCCCGTTTGTGCACAAGAACTAATACATTGGGAAAAATCTATAGCTTCTTGTGGTGTGAAATCCAGCCCTCATAATATTTCCTCCTCATTAAGAATGACATTAAAATCCCCACCCACCATCTAGGGACAACCTACTGTATCAGTAGCTTGCAAATCTTCCCACAACTCTAATCTCTCTATTGCACTACATCTTATATAGACTGATGTTACAAAAAGGACCGTCCTCCTTTCTGAAACTTCATGGTTAAGTGTTGATGATTATCTTGTAGAATATCCCCTAACCAATCATTCTAGAAAAGCAAGATTTTTCCAGAACAATTGACTAGAGCATTTTCAAATCCCAATGTTATCTTATACTGATATATCTTATCTAGCCCCTGAAAAGGTTCCATCAGAGCTATAAAAGAGTAGTGGAATTCCTATTTAGATCCATTAGTCTCCCAAAGGCATTTTAAGTATTAATGGATCTAATGTTCCAAAATAGTGCTTTGTCAATCATTGATCACAACTAGCAGTCCTTCCGCTATTACTCTTTGTCTGCACTTGTATAGGAACATTAGACTTTCCTCTTTTAATTGTCAAACAATTAGTATGTCTGGGCGATAAATCACCTGCCTTACTAACATGTTTGATGTTACCCTCTATTCCTTCTTCCTTATTTCCTTTCTACTGTCCCTCTAATTCCTGATCATCCTCACCATCTGAATCTGTCCCTTTCTCTTGTAGGCTAGGATTTCATTCTGGTTTTGTCCTCCCTGATTATTCGAAGCTTTTTAAGTAGTGTCCTAGGCATCACTGTTAAATTCTTGGTTCACAAAGCTTCTCCCACTATTTCCAGCCTTGCTCTTACTCCACGAAATAGCTTTTTCTTCCAACACTGTAGTTCTCTCTATAGTTTTTGCAGGCTGCTTTGGTGTGATAGTCTCTTTTGGAGGTGTGTTTTCCTTCTTCCCTGCTCCTTCAGCTCCCTCTTTGTTACTTTCCGCCTCAGCCTCTTTGTTTTGCCCCTCACGTGTTTGGTTTTACTATTCATCAGTTCCTCTTTTGGCCCCTAATGTGTCAAACTTATTCTTTATCCTCACTTCATTCCATACTTGGAGCACTTAATGCACTTATCTATTCTTGCCCCCTTGTTTCTTTTTTTGTTCAATGATGCCTTTCATCTTTCCTTTGCTATTGCTCTTTTGTTCCATCATCCTCCTTTTTAAGAGGAGCCTTCATATTATTTCCTTGCCGCTTCTCCTCCTCCTTCTCTCCTTCTTCTGTCCTTCTTCTTTATCATTTTCCTTCTTCTTGTATAGCTCTGGATTCTTGACATAACATTGCTCTTCATGGTGTCCCTGAGTCAAGCAAGTAGTGCAATACTTGGGAATATAGTCATTTTTGATTGAAAACCCATTTCTCCTTCACCTCTCCATTTAGTGGCTTAATCCCAATTTTAATTAATTTGGGGAAGTCTCCTAATAAGTCAACTTCAACTTTAACTCTGGCACAACTTGGCTTTGTCTTGTTTCTCGTTGCCATGTCAACTTGAAGTGGTTTTCCCACTGCTGATGCCAAGGAAAAAATGGCGGGTTCTCCAGATAAATTCGGTGGGAGAGACGGGAATGATATCCATATGACTGTAATAGATGTCTCTTCCTTCGGTTAAAACATGGGATTCTACTTGAAAGTTCTCATGGGATAGGATCGACCATGCACAGTAATATAGAATGCGGGCTTAGACGGTAAATGAACGTAGTATTCAAGGAGAGAAGCCCTAATTAATATATGTGTATTACTCAGGAAACCTATTTTGCAATCCCCTTTTAGATTGCATTGCTTGGGAATGCATCTCCATCCACCCATAGGAGAACTTTCCAATCACAACATATTGAAGATTCTACTTTATGATCATCTGCTCAACTTCACTCTATTCCTAAACAACAATTGGATCACCATGTATAAGATTTGTTTGACTTGGACCGGAGTCACAGTTTCGCAGGTAGGTTCAACACGTTCGCATACGATCTCCGAGGCACATGTTGACTAACCGCCATGGATGACTGGCCAATGGCCAACGTGGCCATAGTTCCGGTGACAATGAAGAAGTGGTTGTATCAGTAGGGTTTCTAGAGAGCGTCATCTATGCTTTTTAGTATTACCTTACCAACGAATAGAAATTCCAGATCAAAATATATTAGATTCTTAGATTAGAGAATTTTTAGTAACAATATGTTCTACCAATTATTCAATCCTAAATTATACAAAAAATAATAATTAAGATGCCTATAGTTATACAAATATTATAGTATTCACATGCTTGGTGAAAATATCTAACGTTAAAGGATGATTATTATTTGTTTCTTCGTTAAAGATTAGTGAGTTTCCTCCTTTTTAAAAAAATTCAAAGTAGAGAGAGGAGAGAGAAATTCGCTATAAAGTTTTAACTAAATATACAAATTGTAATTCCTTTAGATTATAATTGTGTAGAGTAAACACATATGATATGTTTGCCTTCCTATATAAAATTTCTTCCAACAAATTTATACGGGCTTAAAATATATTGAATTGAATCATTATATCGATATAATAATATTTATTTTCATTATTTGAATAATTTATGCATTTTGTATTAGGTTAATAGTTTTTAAAAAGGTTGTTCTTCTTACCATTTTATATTAATTGACGCAATGCACATGTGCAAAGCACGTGCTCTAAACTAAGATATATTTTTATGTATATATGTAGGAATTTCGTTCACTAAAAATAAAACAATTAGTTACTCCAATAATACCAATCAAGGGGATGATTTTTTAAAAAGAAAAAAAGATCACTCAATTGTCATAGCCCGAAATCGAGTGTGATGAAAATTGCTTTTAACTCACCGAGGCAAGCCAGCCTAAACAAATAACAACATAATAATGCGGGAACTAAAGAAAATATACAATCTAAATAGCAAGGATCAAGGTATAAGGAATATTTCAAAGTCTAAAGCCATCCAAAAAGTTGGTGTCACTTGTACAAGCCTTTTACAGATCCAAATCAAA
The DNA here is from genome assembly GCA_029948455.1 of Solanum rostratum. Classification (NCBI taxonomy): domain Eukaryota; kingdom Viridiplantae; phylum Streptophyta; class Magnoliopsida; order Solanales; family Solanaceae; genus Solanum; species Solanum rostratum. The sequence continues at coordinate 49,193,207 of CM057047.1, read as the reverse complement.
AGAAATATGTAACACCCCATTTTTTTTAAGCTAAGACCAAGTCATCCTTCATATGATATACGACTTTAATGGATGATTCTTAATTGAGCATAGATGTTAAAGTTAATTTCTTAGAGTGGGAATAAAATTAGAGATGATAATTACATCAAGTCAAGTCCAAAGAATTTCTACCGACTAAGTTTTCGTATGAGTTGATAGAAGAGTCATATTCAAATGACTATATCTCCTAAATATAATGAGTTAGGTGACCCATAATATATCAAATTAAAGATATTTGAATTAGCTTCCCAATGCATCATATTTCGCCTTAGTCAGAGTTCGGAGTAGAAAGTTATGACCGCCGCGACAGCTCCGCGTCGCGGACCTATCGCGAACCCTTTCTGGATAAGCTAGCGATGTAATTTAATTTTATTTTGAGGGTACTTTTATCCTAAAACCTTTGGGGGTCTATTTAAGGTCCTAAAACGCATAAAACGTCGGTTTTCATAATTAAAACCCTCTCCTTCACTCCTAAACATAAAAACTTAAGAATCATCAAGAAAATCATCAAGTTAAGGATAGCTTCCAAAATTCATCATCTAGGTAAGTATTCTTCATGAATTCCAATCTACCTAACCCAAATTTCTTCCTCTATTCATGAATCTCTAATAGAGCCTTAAATCATAACCTAGGGTTTCAAGAAAATGAATTCAAGAATTCTAAGAGAGGATTCCTTGATTCTTCTTTTTCAAGAATTATGGTCCTTAATAAAAAAACTCTAAAGATTCTAAGTCAAGAATTCAAGAATCAAAGATAAGCCCTTCAAGCAATGTCTTTCCAAGTTCTTCCACTCTAAAAGAATTACCGATATCGAGGATTTTCTCCAAGAAGGCTAGTATTCATCAAATTTCATTTATAATATCAACATTTCAGGTATGTAAGGCTAAACTAAAACATGGGATTGTTCTCTCATGTGCCCCATAGAGGTCATAGACGAGTTGATGATTGAAGAGTCTACATGTATGATTTCTTGATGGTGCTTCTTGAAAAATTGATTTGAAATTACATGTTTTCGACATTGATGATCATCATACTATTTTTTTTCTTAAATTGAATATTTTCATGAGAATTTGCATAACCCTACATGATTAATTTGAGAAGCATGCTTAATGCATTTGAGAATTGAGTCTAGAGCCTTGAGTTGAGATTGTTTATTATGATGATGAGTTGATGGAGTTTTGATGACTAATTTAATTTGAGAAGCATTCATAATGCACTTGAGAATTGAGTTTAGAGCTTGAGTTGAGATTGTTGATTGTGATGATGAGTTAATGAAATTTTGATGAGAGGGTTAAAACCCGTTTGAGATACCGATCGTTGACGGGGAGTGAGTCCCTATGAGATTGGTTGAGATGGAGGTTTTATGAGCGTTGAGTCATGGGAGGAGTATCGAGCACCGAAAGAGTGAGAGTTTGTCCAACTTGAACTCATAAAACTACGTCGCCCAATGTAGGAGAGACATGAAACCATCACATATATTATGGTTCCCCATGAGAGTAACGGTCCCTAAAAGCAATAGAGGACCTATTGAGTTGACTCCATATTGGGTGAGCTGATATGGTTTTTAAGCATTCCCTACCTGGCACGTTTGGAACTACTGTGGCAACATCAGGGTGATTGTTATACATTCACTGGCTCATAAGTGAGTGTTGTCAGATAAGAGAAACTCCCATAAATTTCCTACCTTACTCCGAGTCTAGATGAGAGTGGGTGAGTTCCTCTGAGATGAGTTTTGAGATGAGATGAGAGGAAGTGAGCTCCTCTGAGATGAGCTTTGATATGAGTTTGAGACTATTAATGAGTTTGAGTTATTGATGTGTCATTTGTCTACTCTTTATTCTTTCATAGATGGACATTTGACTATTTGATATGATTTGATGTTTATTTTGAGTTGATGTTGTTTCCATATTTTTCGACCGATTTCTGTTTCACTCAGCTATTTTACATACCAATACATTCCAAGTACTGATGTCCACTCTGGACTGCATCATTTTATGATGCACATGCAGGTACTAGAGATCATCAATAGGCGCACCATTGATGATCTGAGATTCGAAGTTGATTGGGTGAGCTTCCCCTACTCCAAAGGATCCACTACTTTTATTTCATCATGCTTTAGAGTTAGATTGGATTATTTCTTTTATTTGATTTGGATAGCCATGGATCTGCCATTGGCACCACATGATTAGTGATAGAGGCTTCATAGATAATGGTCTAGAGTTGATGTTGAGATTGTGAGGTAGTTCTTTCTACTAGCCTTCATTATTTTATGTATTCTTTTGATACTTTAGATGAGATGTGTCCACTACTTATAATTTTCTCTATTCAGTAGAGTTTATTTGATTGAATGATGTGATGAGGCTAAGTGGTTCGCTTAGGGACTAGCAACAGTCTTTGAGTTCCGGCCATGCCAAGGGTACCCTCCCTGGGCATGACAAACTTGGTATCAGAGCACAGAGTTCAAGTGCCCTAGGGATTCTATGAAGCCGTGTCTAGTAAAGTTTTGTTTATGGGTGTGTTGTGCACCACACTACATAAGCAGGAGGCTATAGGACATTAGGAATAATTTCCCTTCTTTCAAATTCTGATCGTGCGATAGAGCTATTTCCTAAGAAATCTACGATGATTCGTGCGTTGCTCTAAACCTTTTGACTATGCTTTATCCACGCGGTGACAGGGATGGTAATGTTCAAACTCATACAGAATGAGATCCTATGAGATGAAGTAATCAGAATGGTAGAGATACTACACCAGGCTAGAGGGAAGCTGATTAGTGTGCAGAGTTGGTTGACGAGAACCAGTGGATTATTACCTATATGAATTGTGCATTTGGGTTAGCTATAGATGTACCCAGACCATTTTTTTTCAAAACTTGTTTTCGACGTGACCCATGAGATTAAATCTCTAAAGAGTTAGTTGTTACCACTTGAGAGTGAGATGTGAGGTCTTTTAAACCCTGAGTAGAATTGAATCATCCAAAAGTTAGAAGGATGATGATGGAAAGAAAGGGGCGACATAGCAAGAGTGAGGGTTGATTGAGGCTTGTAGTTGAGTTAAGTACCTATTAGGTAAGTAATGAGGTGGTGAGTCGAATACCATAAGTTTGATGAAAGAGTCGTAAGTACCCTATGATTTCCATGATGAGGTGTAGAGGAAGAGTTGTTGTTAGAATATGGTAGAGCGTGCTCAAACTAGAAAGAAGCTATGTTGATGTGGTGTGGTATTCATACTATTGAGGGTGAAGTGTAGATGTTGAATTGGGGAAAAGAGTGCTTCCAATGTGATAGATCTAAATTAGGCTTATGATTTTTAATTGAGAGTTCATGAGAATCATCGAGTTATGAGCTTAGTCAAATAAGAAGATATAATTTAATAAGTGAGTGGCACTGAGTAGTGCGGAAGGGATGTGTGATTGAATACTCACTATAAGATCTTAATGGGCTTGTTTTTACCTAGTAGTTGTAAGTTAGTATTAGAGAGATGTGTGATAGATTCACATGTTAGTACCAGACCCTAAGCTTGAATTTTGAGAAAGTGTTAAAGAGGAGACAACATCATAAGAGTGATAGTCTGAGTTGGAGATTTGCTCTAGGAGGCTTGCCATAGTGTATGTTCGAGAAGAAGGTGTTGATTTGTGAGGAAGTGATGCTATGGGCAGGGTACAGGTGCCCTTAGGTAAGACGAGTGAGACGAGGATAGCTCAATAGATAAGAAGAGGCTTGAGATGTGTACCCATGATTGTGTAAAGATGTGTGAAGCTCTAAGTTATGATTGTTATAAGAATCTAGATAGTATATTTGAGTTGTCGATATGGAGTAGGCTGATGTACGCATTCTTTGTCATCACGAGTAGCTAAATTGATTTGGGGCTTATTGATAGATGATGACAAGTTTTCCATGATAGACTAATTCTTATGCAACCAAATTTATAGGAGCAAAGAAGTTGAACGTTAGCAGGAAAAAGAAGAGGTTAGATTGTAAGAGTTGTGGGAAATGGTTATGTACGCTATGGGAATAGCAAATATAGGGAGATTTCCATAGAGACTAGAAGGAGCTAAGAGTGATAGCATTGAAAAGAGTCTGAGTGGCTAGTTATATGTATGCGACCATAGCATAACAAAAGAGTTTAAGATATTCTTGTGGATAGTGATTCCTTGACCGTGTGGAGGTATATGCTTATAACCTAGAAGAGAAAATCGATTTACAAAACTTAGAGTAATGACGTTGAGAGCTAAGGGAGAGTTGGTGTAACGCCTAGTAAAATTACCAAAATACCCCTAGAGGAGAGATGTCCACATAACACATCTTCCGATACTCGAATGGAAAATCTGAGGCCGGATTTGTGATCAACACAAAAAATTGAGTAGGGGAAGGGCCTCGGTCGATTTTTAGAGCGACTGAGTGAAAAGATGATTTTTTGTTCCGAAACGAGAAACAGTGAAGGTTCGCGATAGGGATGCGTCGCAAACCTATCGCGTACAGGGACTTATGTTTTTTTCAAAACTTTTTGACGGGAATTGGGAGTACTCGTTCAGAAATTTTTTGCAGAAAATGTATTATTCGCGACCAGTCCACATCGTGGACTAAGTCACTTTGAGGCTGAAATTTCTAAAATTTTTGTAGGGGCATCTCGGTCCATTCCTAACACCTCCAAAACTCAGTACACGACAAATACAAGTCGTTTGAATGTAAAAAGGGTCTAAGACCCCATTGTAAGTTCTTTTATAATAATTGAATAAGAGCTATGAGCTTGCATTGATGGAATAAAGTGCTATGAAAAGGAGCACAATTGAGGTGGGGACTTAAGCATGAGAGTGTCCACAGAGTCTTGTTTATACGATGGTCCTATTCTTGATTAGAGTTGATAGCTTCCTTCCTGAGTTCGAAAGATTGATTATCGAGGTGTTCAAATGATTCAAATTGATTGAGTTCCGATGTTTCATTCGTGCTTGATGGTGAGAATGTCTAAGATAATATCTTTACTCATGATCTGAACCGATTTGTCTATTTGAGTTGATGTGTAAATTCCTGAGTCTGAATAGAGATGGTTAAAGAATGATGAGGAGTCTAGAGTTTGATTGATTGAGTGAGTTTTGAGAAGAGTTCTGATTTTATTCGTGCCTTGATATCTACCTTTACTCATTATTCGAGGACGAATGATCCCAAGGGGGAGATAATGTAACACCCCGATTAATTTTAAGCTAAGACCGAGTCATCCTTCATATGATTTACGACTTTAATTGATAATTATTAGTTGAGCATAGATGTTAAAGTTAATTTCTTAGAGTGGAAATAAAATTGGAGATGATAAATAATCTTTTACATCAAGTCAAGTCCAAAGAATTTCTACCGACTAAGTTATCGTATGAGTTGATATAAGGGTCATATTCGAATGACCATATCTCCTAAAGTATAATGCGTTAGGTGACCCATAATATATCAAATTAAAGATATTTGAATTAGCTTTCAAATGCATCTTATTTTGCCTTAATTAGAGTTCAAAGTAGAAAATTATGACCATTTTACTGAAGACCTGCAGAGCTATCTGAAGAGCTGCGACAGCTCCTCGTCGCGGACCTATCGCGAACCCTTTTCTGGATAAGCTAAGCGATGTCATTATATTTTATTTTGAGGGTACTTTTATCCTAAAACGTTTAGGGGTCTATTTAAGGTCCCAAAATGCATAAAACGTCAGTTTTCATAATTAAAACCCTCTGCTTCACTCCTAAACATAAAAGCTCAAGAATCATCAAGAAAATCATCAAGTTAAGGATAGCTTCCAAAATTCATCATCTAGGTAAGCTATTCTTCATGAATTCCAATCTACCCAACCCAAATTTCTTCATCTAACCATGAATCTCTAATAGAGTCTTAAATCATAACTTAGGGTTTCAAGAAAACGAATTCAAGAATTCTAAGAGAGGATTCCTTGATTCTTATTTTTCAAGAATTATGGTCCTTAATTAAGAACTCTAAAGATTCTAATTCAGGAATTCAAGAATCAAAGATAAGCCCTTCAAGAAATGTCTTTCCAAGTTCTTCCATTCTAAAAGAACTACCGATATCGAGGATTTTCTCCAAGAAGGCTAGTATTCATCAAATTTCGATTGTAATATCAACTTTTCAGGTATGTCACGCTAAACTAAAACATGGGATTGTTCTATCATGTGCCCCATAGAGGTCATAGATGAGTTGATGATTGAAGAGTCTACATGCATGATTTCTTGATGGTGTTTCTTGAAAAATTGATTTGAAATTACATTTTTTCGACATTGATGATCATCATACTATTTGTTTTCTTAAATTGAATATTTTCATGAGAATTTGCATAACCTTACATGACTAATTTGAGAAACATGCTTAATACACTTGAGAATTGAGTCTAGAGCCTTGAGTTGAGATTGTTTATTGTGATGATGAGTTGATGGAGTTTTGATGACTAATTTAATTTGAGAAGCATTCATTATGCACTTGAAAATTTAGTTTAGAGCTTGAATTGAGATTGTTGATTGTGATGATGAGTTAATGAAATTTTGATTGTTTTATGAGTCCCCATAAATGAACTCTACCGATGTGCCTATTCACTTATTTCCTAATGATTGTTATACAATCTTGAGTCATTGATAAGATTGATTGGTGAGAGGGTTAAAACCCATTTGAGATACTGGTCGTTGACAGGGTGTGAGTCCCTATGAGATTGGTAGAGATGGAGGTTTTATGAGCATTGAGTCATGGGAGGAGTATCGAGCACCAAAAGAGTGAGAGTTTGTCCAACTCGCACTTGTCAAACTACGTGGCCAAATGTAGGAGAGGCATAGAACCATCACATATATTATGGTTCCCCTCGAGAGTAACGATCCCTGAAAGCAATAGAGGACCAATTGAGTTGACTCCATATTAGGTGAGCTGATATGGTTTTTGAGCGTTCTCTACCTGGCAAGTTTGGAACCACTGTGGCAACATCAAGGTGATTGTTGTACACTCACTGGCTCATAAGTGAGTGTTGTCGGATAAGAGAAATTCCCATAAATTTCCTACCTTACTCTGAGTCTAGATGAGAGGGGGTGAGCTCCACTAAGATAAGTTTTGAGATGAGATGAGAGGTGGTGAGCTCCTCTGAGATGAGCTTTGATATGAGTTTAAGACTATTGATGAGTTTGAGTTATTGATGTGTAATTTGTCTACTCTTTATTCTTTCATAGATGGACATTTGACTATTTGATGTGATTTGATGTTTATTTTGAGTTGATGTTGTTTCCATATTTTTTACTGGTTTCTGTTTCATTCAGCTATTTTATATACCAGTACATTCCAAGTACTAGTGTCCACTCTGGACTGCATCATTTTATGATGCACATGCAGGTACTAGAGATCATCAACAGGCGCTCCGTTGAAGATCTGAGATTCGAAGTTGATTGGGTGAGCCTCCCCTACTCCGGAGGAAACACTACTTTTATTTCACCATGCTTTAGAGTTAGATTGGATTATTTCTTTTATTTGATTTTAGTAGCCATGGATCTGTCATTGGCACCACATGATTAGTGATAGAGGCTTCATAAACGATTGTTGAGCGTTGATGTTGAGATTTTGAGCTAGTTCTTTCTACTAGCCTTCATTATTTTATATCTATTGAGACTTTAGATGAGATGTGTCCACTATTTATAATTTTCTCTATTCAGTAGAGTTTATTTGATTGAATGACGTGATGAGGCTAAGTGGTTCGCTTGGAGACTAGCAATAGTCTCTGAGTGGCGGCCACGCCAAGGGCACACTCCCGGGGCATGAAAAAATAATACAAGTCTTAATAGTCTTTGTTTCTCAAATAAAAGAAAACTAATAAAAAAGTCCGGCAGTGTTGAGAGTAGGCTAAAGTAACAAGAAACTACCTCTCAATCTATCATGCCTCGGTCCGTAAGAGAAATGAGAACATCAACAGGATCTGGGCTCACATAGATACATGTGTAGAAAAACAAGCAGGAGTACAAAAAGTACTCAATAAGAGGACCTAATCATAGGTAGAGAATAAAGAACTAATCAAGTGGTGCCAATGACAAATCCATGGCTACCGAGTTCAAAATAAACAACTAGTCTAGTCTAACTCAAAAGCATGATGAAATAAATAATAGTGGATCCTCCAAAGTAGGGGAGGCTCACCAATCAGCTGAATGTCTCGGATCTTCAACGAAGCGCTGGTTGACGAGCCCTAATCCATGTATCTACACCATAAAATGATGCAGCGCCGAGTGGCGTCAATACATGGAATATATGGTATGTAGAATAGCTGAATGAAACCGAAACAAGTTGAATAAAATGAAATAATTATTGACTCAGAAACAATCATCAAATCAGATCAAATCAAAAGTCAAATGTCTATCTATGCAAGAATCAAGAGTAGACAAGTGACCCATCATCCCATCGACCTCATCAATCAAGTCAGATTCATTGTAAGGAACTCATCTCATCCCATCTCGACTCAAAGTACTCAAGATAGGAACTTTTTGGGAGTTTGTCTTATCCAACAATAATCACTTATGAGCTAGTGAATGTACAATAGTCAAGCTGATGTTGCCACAACTGTTCCAAACTTTCCAGATAGGGAACAAATCGGATCCACTAAGAGAAACAACAATCAACTAAGTCCTGTATTTCTTTCATGGACTTCTAATCAAGAGGGAACCACAATATAATGTGATGGTTTTAATCCCCACCTACATTTGGTGACGTAGTTTGATGAGTAAAAGTTGGACTAACTCTTACTCTTTCGGTGCTCGATACTCCTCCCATGACCCAATGCTTATAAGACAATCAACCTAGTCAAACCAATCAAATCATAGGGACTTTTAACCATATCATTAATCAATCTCATAGGGTCTTTAACCCTTTCATCAATCAATATCATAGGGGCTTTAACCCTCCCATCAATCAATCTCATAGGGGCTTTAACACTCCCATCAATCAATCTCATAAGGGCTTTAACCCTCCCATCAAAGAACATTTCAATCAACGACTCAAGATTTGGAACAACCGAATAGACAAATCAGTGGAGTTCATTTTTGGACACTCACAGGACTATAAAGTTCTATCAACTCAACATCATTCTCTCATCACCATCACAATCACAATCACAATCGCAATCGACGTCCCTCAAGGCTCTAGACTCAATTCTTGAATTCATTCATGTATGCTTGCAAAATAGTCATGTAGGGTTATGCTATTTCTCATGAAAATAGTCAATTCAAGAAAACAAGTTATTGATGGTTATCAACATAGGAAAATATATGAATTTAAGAAAAGTTTTAATAAAAACCATTAAGAATTATGCATGTAGACTCATTAGAATTTCAACATATCTATGACCTTCTATGGGGCACATGAGAGGATAATCTCATGCTTTTAGTTTAGCCTTACATACTTGAGATGAAGCTATCAACAATCAACTTCAAGAATTCCTCTTGAATTCCTCAATCTCAAGCTCTTCGTCTCTTTCCTCAAGCCTAGTCTTGTTAGATTATTAGAAAAGAATTTAGAATAGGGTTTTAGACCATTTTAACGTCAAAATGACCCAATTAGATAGTTTATAGAGTTTAGGAGGGGTTGGAAATTGACAAGAATGCCCCTCACAAGGTTTAGGAATTTTTCAGTTTCTCCAAAAAGTTTCTGAATGAGTTTTCCCAATCTCGTCTAAAATTTTTGAAAAAACTATATAAGTGTGAGTCCGCTACAGAGGTGCAACGCGCCTCTGTCGCGCACTCTCACTATTTTTCGTTTTGGGCCTAAAAATTATCTTTTGATTCGGTCGCTCTAAAAATCGATCGATACTATTTTCCCACTCAATTTTTTGTGCTAATCACTAATCTGGTCTCGGATTTTCCCTACGAGCATCAGAAAATGTGTTACATGCATACCCCTCCTCCAGGGTATTTTGGTAATTTTACTGCGCATTACATCATCTCCCCACTTGGATCATTCATCCTCGAATGATGAGTAATGGTGGATATCTGGGCACGAATAGACTCAAGACTCATCTCAACATTCAACTCAACCAATCAAACTCTCAACTTCTCATAAATCTCAATCAATTCTATTCTGACTCAGGAATAGACAATCTACTCAAGAATAGGTCAATCAATCTAGTCAAGGGTAAGAAATGTACCTTCAACGTTCTTATCATTTGGCACGAATAGGTATGGATATTTGTCCTTCATCTCTTCCCAAGCTTCCCATGTGGCTTCCTCAATGAATTGATTTCTCCACAGGACTTTGACTGAGGCTATCTCTTTGTTTTCTCAACTTACAAATCTGACGATCAAAGATTTGGACTGGAACCTCTTCATAGGACAAGTTGTCCTTCACTTCAATACTCCCAACAGGGATCACCAAGGCATGACCTCCCAAGCACTTCTTCAACATCAATACATGGAATGCCGGATGAACTCCATCTAACTCGTAAGGCAACTCTAACTCATAAGCAACCTTTCCAATGCTCTTCACAATATGATATGGTCCAATGTTGCGGGGACTCAACTTCCCCTTCTTTCCAAATCTTATGACACCCTTCATAGACGAGACTTTCAAGTACACCCAATCAGTTACCTCGAACTTCAAGTCTCTTCTCCTAACGTCGATATAAGATTTCTAGCAACTTTGGGCAGTCTTTAATCTCTCTCTGATGACCTTACCCTTCTCCATTGATTGATTGACAAGATCAGGCCCAATCAATTCCACTTCTCCAATCTCAAACCACCCAATTGGTGATCTACATCTCCTTCCATACAAGGCTTCATAGGGAGCCATTTGAATTCTTGAATGATAACTGTTGTTATATGCAAATTCAATCAATGTAAGGTGATCATCCCAATTTCCCTTGAAATCAGGAACACATGCTCTCAACATATCCTCTAATGTCTAAATTGTGCGCTCTGCCTGACCATCTGTCTGTGGATGAAAGGATGTACTCAAGTTCACTTTATGTAATGCCTGGTAAAATTAGCAAAATACCTCTATAGGAGAGATGTGTGCATAATGTGTCTTTTGATGCTCGGATGGAAAATTCAAGGCCGGATTCGTGATAAGCACGACAATTGAGTGGGAGAAAGGTCTCGGACGATTTTTAGAGCGATCGAGTGAAAAGATAACTTTTCGTGCCAAAACGAAAAACAATGAGAGTTCGCGATCACGTCGCGGATCCATTATGAAGGGTGATTTATGTTTTTCCTAATTTTTTTGATGGGGTAGAGAAAAGTCAATCGGGAGAATTTTTGCCAAAAATGAGCTACATGCAACCAGTCCGCATCGTGGACTGGGTTATTTCGCGACTGGAAAATTTCTAAAATTTTTTAGGGGCATTCTAGTCCATTCCTAGCATCTTCTAAAACCCATATACGATTTATATAAGTCATTTTCACAAATAAAGGGTCTAAAACCCATTCTAAACCCTCTTCATAACAACGGTACTACGCTAGGGCTTGAGGAGAGTAGAGAAGAGTCGAGATTGAGGAGTCGAGAGGAAGTTCCAAGGGAATTGTGCTGATAACAATCATCTCAGCTATGTAACTCTAACCTAAAGCATGAGATTGTTCTTCCATGTTCCCCCTTTGAGTAAATTGAGCCTATGATTGAAGGTGATGAGTTATATGTGAAAATCCTGAAGTAAATTGAGTCTATGATTGAAGATGATGAGTTATATGTGAAAATCCTTGAGTATTCTACTATGATTTTTCTTAATCCATGTACTTTTCTTAAATTGATGATTATCATAAACTTGATTCATGGCATAAGAGTTTTCATGAATGACTTTACAAAATTTTATGTCTATTTTACTCAAGAATAAAAGAATGAATATTGGGGATGAGTCTAGAGCCTTGACGATGATGATGTTTATGGTGTTGTAATTGTTGTCCAAATTGTTGAGAGTCTTGATGATGATGTTGATGAGAGAGATGTTCATGAGTCTTAAAACTTGAAACTAAATTCTAAAAATAATGTTTCGAGTCCATGATATTGTTGTTGATGTTGATGTTGATGTTGATGTTGATGTACTATGTCCCTATGGGGCCGATGATGATGATGTTGATGTACTATGTCCCTATGAGACCGATGATGATGATGTTTTATAAGCATGTTGAGTTCTGGGACGAGTATTGAGCACCGAAATAGGTGAGAGTGAGTCCCACTCAAACTCATTAACTATGTGATTCGCGTAGGAGAGAGGATCAAACCGCAATGTGGATCCCGAAAGAGAACTGATATTTTTTCTTGTGGATCCACGGGTGGTGATGTCCTTTACCCCGGGCAGGGTACTGGATGAATATGACAACGACATCACTTCGTTGTATCATCATCGGCTCATAGGTGATGGTTATTGATTAGAGAAACTTCCAGTTAGGTTCCTCATTAATATGACTCTGATGTTGATGTGATGGTATGAGTCTTGATGGATGTTGATGATTTACTGTCTACTCCTTATCCATGTCCTAGACGGGCATTCGTCCTTCGAGTTGAGTTGAGTCGAGTTTACTTGAGATGAGTATGATGTATTGATGATGTTGAGATGAGATGTTGATGAGTCATTTTTCTACTCTTTATTCTTGCTTTAGATAGACAATTGTCATTCCGATGGATGAGATGTTGAGTTAATGTTATCCCTATACTATTATATTTGTACTGTTACATTCACCATCTTACATACCGTGCATTCCATGTACTGACGCCACTTGGTGCTGCATCATTTAATGATGCAGATACAGGAGTTAGAGGACTTCAGCAGATGCATCATTGAGGTTCGGAGATTCTGAGTTCAGTGATTGGTGAGCCCTCCTTGCTATCCGGAGGAGCCTTTTTGTTTTAAGCTATTTCATTTTTATTTGAATTGGGTAGTCATGGCCTGTCATAGTACCTTCTTAGACTGTCTAGTGAGTCGAGTTAGAGGCTTCATAGACATGAGTTGAGATGTGATGTGTGGTATTTTCCTCTTAGAGTTGAGTTAGTAATGCTATTTACTTATCATCAATGTTGAGATAGAGTTTATTGGCCTTCGGCCCTTCTTATTGACGTAGCTCACTACCTCATTTTATTTGTTTTTGCTATGATTGATGGTTAACGACTGCCTTGAGATTGAGTGGTTCGCTTGGGGACTAGCAATAGTCTCTGGGTGCCAGCCATACCTAAGGTACCCTCCCGGGGTATGACACTTTAGTACCCAATCCGTTTTGGAACGATCTCTGAAATTGGGAGGTGAATTGAGCTCCTCTGTCTAAAAGGATGGACAAGGGAACCCCATGCAAGCTCACAATCTCCTGGATGTACAACTTGGTGTACTCCTCCTCAGAGTTGGTTGTCTTGACTGCTAAGAAGTGAGCCGATTTAGTCATCCTATCTACAATCATCCATATTGAATCATTTTGCTTTCGAGACCTTGTAGACTAGTAATGAAGTACATATTGATCATCTCTCACTTCCATTCAAGAATGTTAAACTTCCGAGCCAATCCACAGGGCCTTTGATGCTCAACTTTCACTTGCTGGCAATTTAGGCACTTTGAAACGAACTCAACAATATCCTTCTTCATTCCACTCCACAAATCTCAAGTCGTGGTACATCTTAGTAGAGCCAGGATAAATGGAGTATCTAGTGCTATGGGCTTCAACCATGATTCTATCTCGAATGCCATCCACATCCAGAACACACAATCTACTCTGGTATCTCAACACTCCATCTCCCCCTTTTGAGAAAACAATCACTTTCTATTTGTGGACCGCCTCCTTCAATTGGAGTATGAAAGGTACTTGGTCTTGCTTTTCTTTTACCTCAGCCACTAAGGATGAAACACACTCACTCTGAACATTATCTCCTCCCTCATTATTCTCCTCAAGTTGAACTCCTTATCGAGCCAATCGATGCACTACTTTAGCTAGGTTATTCTTTCCCTCCTCAACAGGGCTGCGCTACCCATTGGCAACCTGCTAAGAGCATCAGCAACAATGTTAGCCTTACCTGGGTGGTGGAGAATGCTCATGTCATAATCCTTGAACAATTCCAACTATCTCCTCTATCGCAGGTTGATCTCTTTCAGACTGAAGACATACTGCAAGCTCTTGCGGCAGTGAACACATCCACACGTACTACATCCAAGTAGTGGCCCAAGATTTTAAGTGCAAGCATTACCGCTGCCAACTCAAGATCATGGGTTGGATAGTTCCTCTCATGAACCTTGAGCTGCCTAGAAGCATAGGCTATTACCTTCCCTCTCCGTATCAACACACATCCCAATCCAACCCTCGAAGCATCGCAATAGATTACAAAGTCCTCTGTCCCATCGGGCAAGGTTAGAACCGGTGCAGTAGTTAGTCTCATCTTCAACTCTTGGACACTCTTCTCACATTCATCGGACCACTGAAACCTGACCGTTTTCTGAGTCAATTTAGTCAATGGTGCGGAGAAAAAAGAAAATCCATCAACAAATCTGCGGTAGTAGCCTGCGAATACTGAGAAACTTCTTATGTCAGTCCTAGCGGTCGGTCTGAGCCAGTTCTTAACCGCTTCAATCTTTTGGGCGTCCACTCGAATACCATCCCCAAAAACCATGTGGCCTAGGGAAACCACTAATTTAAGCCAGAATTTGTACTTCAAGAATTTCACATACAACTCATGGTCTTTAAGTGTTCGGAGGACAACTCTGAGGTGATTAACATGCTCCTCCTCATCTCTCGAATATACCAAAATATCATCGATGTATACAATCACAAACATATTGAAATATTGTTTAAATACCCTATTCATCAAGTCCATTAAGGCTGCAAGTGCATTCGTCAACCCAAAGGACATGACCAAAAACTTAAAATGGCCATATCTAGTCCTAAAGGATGTCTTTGGAATTTCACATTCCCTCACTTTCAACTGATGGTAGCAAGATCTGAGGTCTATCTTTGAGAAACAAGAGGCACCATGAAGTTGGTCAAACAGATTATCTATCCTTGGAAGAGGATATTTATTCTTTATCGTGACCTTGTTCAGTTGCCTGTAGTCAATACACATTCTAAGGGACCCATCTTTCTTTCGCACGAATAGGACCGAGGCACCCTAATGAGAAAAACTCGGCCTTATAAAACCCTTCTCTAACAGATCATTCAATTGTTCTTTCAACTCTTTCAACTCAGCGGGGGCCATCCTATAAGGTGGAATTGAGATAGGCTGGGTGTCGGGACGAACATCAGTCCCAAAGTTAATCTCCCTATCAGGAGGGACTCCGGCCAGATCCTCATGAAACACTTAAAAAATCTCATTCACAATCGGGACAACATCATCAGATTTAACTCGCACGAGGTGATAGACACAACCTTTGGAAATCATCTTTCTGGCCTTAAGGTATGAGATAAACTTTCCCCTAGGTGTAACAGAATCACCCTTTCACTCAAGAACTGGTTCATTAAGAAATTGGAACTTAACGGTTCCGGATCTATAGTCAATAGAGGCATAACATGCATGAAGCCAATCCATGCCAAGGATCAAATCAAAATCAATCATCTCCAACTCAACCAAATTAACATGGGTATCCCTATGATAGATGGACACTACACAAGCTCTAGAGATTCTCTCATCTCGAATAGACTCATCCACTGGAGTAGAAACATCAAAGGGTTCAAGAAGACTCTCAGGGGTTCTATCAAATCTACTGGCCACACAAGGAGTTACAAATTACAATGAGGCACCAGGATCCACTAAAACATAACAATCAAAAGTAAAGACTTGAATCATACCCGTCAAAACATCTAAGGAGTCCTCCTGATCTTGGCGACTACCCATGGCATATAATTAGTTTGTTGCTCCACTTGCGCCTAACGTAGCAACCTTCTGGTTTCCTCTAGCTGGCGGGGCTGGTGCAGAATATTGAGCCCGGTCAGTCCACTTTGGACAGTCCTTCTGGTAGTGACCCTCTTGGCAACATTTATAGCATACATCATTCCCTTCACGAAATCTCCCCAAGTGCATTTTGCCACACTTACCACATGGTGGTTTACCCTTTGAACCTTGAGCCATACTAGCTTGTGACTAATATCCATGGGTTCAGACATTCTGAGACCGCTGATCATACCTGCCTCTAGGCGTGGGTGCACTAGCAGATGATTGTGCTTGGAATTGGTTACCATTACTTTTCTTCCAACCTCACAGTTGGATGTCTTTTCTCTCTTACGTCTGAACTCTTCCTTATCATGTTGTCTCTCCTCATCGGCTTGTTGCATGAACGTTATCAATCTCCCACTATCCTTATCTCTCACGAGCATTGCTCCCCTCCCATCGTTCTTGGGTCCTCTATTCAACCCATCAACATACATCCCCATTCTTCCCCTCATGTTAGCAACCATGTCTGTAGCATAATGAGATAGTTGTGTGAACTTCAACCCATACTCTTGGAAGTCATAGAGCCCTGTTTCATATTCAAGAACTCTCTTACCTTGGCCTCTCTTTGTTCTCTTGGGAAGAAGCATCCCAAGAAGGCTTCCTTGAACACTGCCCAAGTCAATAATGGGGCATCCTCTCCTCTACCTTTCTTCTATTAGTCAAACCATAGTCTGGCCACACCCATGAGTTGGTAAGCAGCCAGTTCAGCTCCGTCCACATCAGCCACATGCATCACCTGGAACATCTTCTAAAGCTCCTCCACATAGATCTCAGGATCGTCAGTGGATGCAGACCCTGTGAACTCAGGTGGATTCATCCTCAAGAATTCCTGGACTCTAGACGTGTCATGGGAATCTGGTCTACCCGCTCCTTTTCTCGCAGCAGGTGCTGTGACAGCATGGGCTAGAATTTGAATATCCTGGCGTAGCTCAGCATTGGAGACCTCATCTTGCGAGGGTTGCTTAACTTGGAAAGCTTGGTTTGTAGGCTACTCATGTCCTTGAGACTCAGGTGGGTTAACATTTTGCCTAGAGGGACGTCCCCTACCTATGATGGCTCTTCAGGGAGACATGATCACAACTCTGCAATGCATAGAGCACGAATTGAAGAAGAACCTTTCATAGAGTATAACTCTATCACACGATTTAGAACATGAAAGAAGTGAAACAATTCCTAAATGTCCTA
The DNA here is from genome assembly GCA_029948455.1 of Solanum rostratum. Taxonomy (NCBI): domain Eukaryota; kingdom Viridiplantae; phylum Streptophyta; class Magnoliopsida; order Solanales; family Solanaceae; genus Solanum; species Solanum rostratum. Next base: position 49,176,087 of record CM057047.1, on the reverse strand, counting down.
TAGCCTCCATATTATGGATGTGGAGCTTTTCACATCAATAATAAGGACTCTACTAGACACGACTTCATTGACTCCCTAAGACACTTGAACTCTGTGCTTTGATACCAAGTTTGTCACATCCTAGGAGGGTAACCAAGACGTGGCCGACACCTAGAGACTATTCCTAGTCCCCAAGCGAACCACTTGGCCTCAATGACAGACCCATGGCTACCGAGTTTAAAATAAAAGATTAGTCTAGTCTAACTCAAAAGTATGATGAAATATATAATAGTGGATCCTCCAGAGTAGGGGAGACTCACCAATAAGCTGAATGTATCGGATCTTCAACGAGTGCCGATTGATGATCCCTAATCCCTATATCTGCATCATAAAATAATGCAGTGCTGAGTGGAATCATTACGTGGAATGTACAATATGTAAAATAGCTGAATGAAACCAAAACAGGTAGAATAATATGAAACAATCATTGACTCAGAACAATAATTGAATCAGATCAAATCAAATGTCAAAGGTCTACCTATGTGAGATCAAGAGTAGACAAGTGACCCATCAAACCCACAAACCCAATCAATCAATTTAGATTCATCTCAAGGAACTCATCTAATCATATCTCATCTCGACTTAGAGTACTCAAGGTACAAACTTTCGAGGAGTTTCTCTTATTCGAAAACAATTACTTATGAGCCAGTGTATGTACAATAGTCAAGCTAATGTTGCCACAACTGTTCCAAACTTTCCAGGTAGGGAATGAATCGAATCCACTAAGGGAAACAACAATCAACTAAGTCCTGTATTGCTTTCAGGGACTTCTAATCAGGAGGGAACCACAATATAGTATGATGGTTTTAATCCTCATCTACGTTTGGCGATGTAGTTTGACGAGTGCAAGTCAGACTAACTCTTACTCTTTCGGTGCTTGATACTCCTCTTATGACTCAATGCTCATAAGACAATCAGTCTAATCAAACCAATTAAACCAATCAAATCATAGGGACTTTTAACCCTATCATCAATCAATATCATACAGTCCTTAACCCTTTCACCAATCAATCTCATAGGGGCTTTAACCCTTCCATCAATCAATCTCATAGGGGCTTTAACCCTCTCATCAATCAATCTCAAAGGGGTTTTAACCCTCCCATCAAGGAACATTTTAATCAACAACTCAAGATTTAGAACATTCAAATAGACAAATTAGTGGAGTTCATTTATGGAGACCCACAGGACTATCAAATTCTATCAACTCATCATCATTCTCTCATCACCATCACAATCACAATCACAATCGATATTCCCCAATCAAGGTTCTAGACTCAATTTTTAAATTCACTCGTGTACTCTTTCAAAATAGTCATGTAGGGTTATGCAATTTCTCATGAAAATAGTCAATTCAAGAAAACAAGTTTATGATGATCATCAACATAGGAAAATATATGAATTTAATAAGATTTTCAATAAAAACCATCAAGAATTATGCATGTAGACTCATTAGACTTTCAACTCATCTATACCTTCTATGGGGCACATGAGAGGACAATCTCATGCATTTAGTTTATCCTTACATACCTGGGATGAAGCTATCAACAATCACCTTCAAGAATTCCTGTTGAATTCCTCAATCTCAAGCTCTTCTCCTCTTTCCTCAAGTCCTACTCTTGTTAGATTATTAGAAAATGACTTAGGATGGGTTGTAGACCCTTTTAACATCAAAACAACCCAATCAGATTGTGTATAGAGTTTAGGAGAGGTTGTGAATTGACCAGAATGCCCCTCAAAAGGTTTATAAATTTTTTAGCTTATAATGGCCCAGTCCGCAATGTGGACTGGTCGCGCACAATGCATTTTCTTCGAAAAGTTTATGAACGAGTTTTCCCAATCCCGTCGATAAATTTTGAAAAAGTATAAGTGTGGCTCCGCTACAGAGGCGCGACGTGCCTCCGTCGCGCACTCTCACTATTTTTCATTTTGGACCAAAAAATTATCTTTTGATATGGTCTCTCTAAAAATCGACCGAGACCATTTTCCCTCTCAATGTTTTGTGTTGATCACAAATCCAATCTTAGATTTTCCATACAAGCATTGGAATAAGCGTTACGCGTATACCTTTCCTCCAGAGGTATTAGTGTAATTTTATTGGGCATTACACATACCTCCAAACCTACAAACCTGCATCAGGAAAGGCGAACATATAGAATATAAATAATATGTAATCATAGTCTCAGTCCAAAACATCTCAATAGATCAATCTCAAATGTTTACCACATCTGAGTCAATCAACATATTACACTTAGTATAATTTATCACATTTAAAGCAAAGAATGAGAGGGAATGAAATGAAATGCCATGATATGCAAGAAAAACAATATAATGCCAAATAATCGAGATGCATGTTTTTCCTAAGATACATATCCACTGATATAATCAGATTGGAATACATGAAGGCCACACATGGACCACGTATCTGCCGAAATCATTTTCCTTCGACATTTTAACTTTCATATTTAGTCGAAATAATTGCTTTTGGATTTTCTTTTCTTTTTCTAGCGAAACGGTTTCCCTTTGGCTTTTTCTTTTCTTTCTTTTACTTTTTCTAGCCGAATAATTTTCCTTTGGTTTTTCATCATTAATGGTACATCAAATAAATATATGTCATCACAACATAGCAATCTTTTTCATAACCGAGATAATATGCATGATATCCACATAAGATTCATTCAATATTCAACAATCATTCTCATTGTTCTTCAATACTTGTATTATCATCAAAATATCACATAATAATCATATTATATCATAACTCAAGTTTTCAACAATCTCTTTGTTATCATAGCTTAGGATACTCCTCATTGATTCCACATTTCTCAAGTATTCATTTCAATTATTTCAACAAAAGCTAGATTGTGCAACTAGCTCAACATCACATACAAAGTACGTCAATAGTCATTTTCACATGACATGAGTTAAAGCTCCACAATTAGATCAATATGAACAACTTCTACATTTCAACAATTGGTATTACAAGCTCAATTCACATTATCAACTCAAAGGCCATCATCATAACAAGTACACATCAATTCAAGAGACAATTCATACATATTATCACATCAACATCCCCATTACCCAATCATATCCGCTAATTCATTTCACTAATCTCTGAATACACATAAAAAATGAAGATACCAAGTTCAATTAAACTCAACAAGGCTTAGAATCTACTTGCCTCAAATTAGCCAAATAATCAATCAAATAAGAGTGGCTTCACCTTATAATTGAATTTTAAGAACCATGTTCTATTCAAAAATGAATCCACAATCACAGTTTGAAGCTAGTGACACCAAAATCAAGAAATTAAGGAGAAAAAGGCAAAATCATTCAAAATTCCAATATAACAAATTAAGGCCAAAATCTTGAAATTTTGAGATGAAAATATTCCTCTCATAATTAGGAATCCATTAGTGAAAACCAATTCAACAATGGAGCTAAAATTAGCTCATAAGTACCATCTAGTGAAAAATTCAAGTCCACAAAAAATTTTCAACTTCAATGATTGAAATTTCAAATTTGATGTTAAAATCAAAAAATGATTAATGGGTAACGAAGAAGAAAGTTGAAATTACTTTTTTTGAGTGAAAATCCTTCAACAAATCAAGCAAATATTGTCTAAGCCAAGCTCTCAAAGTTCAAAAATGAGAAAAATGTCTAAAACTCATGACTAGGGACCTGAAATCATGTATCTGATGGCGCTAAAGTGAAACCACCAAATAAGTGGACTTTATTTTAGCGAAGTTTAATCGCAAAAGTGACCCTTTACTTTAGCGAGTCCTGCCTCACTTTAGCAAGTTCTCTTTAACGACCAAGCTCTCTCTAAAGGGAGGTCAGAGGCACCAGAACATGCAAATTTTTCAATCAATTCAAAACCTCGAAATCATCCCTCAAGATTCATTCAGAACCCCGTACACACAAAACATATATGCAACCTTACTGAATTTGACATTCTCTACTCAATGAAATTGTTGGAAATCGAATTCGAGGTCTTCATAACCCATAATATGATTAGGTGGAACTAAACTAACTTACACTACTTGAAATATCAAAATAATACTGGGACACTCAAAAATCAAGATAAGGCTCATTCTAGCACTAAAATTACCTCTCGAAACCAATGGAACCATGAAAAATCCAATCTGAGCATCGGAGCTCAAAACGTTGATCTAAGTCAAACTTAAATCAAACTTTAACTCAATTTTCAATTCTGAATCTAAAATCCACATAACAACTCCAAATTTGATTCTGACAACATTTCTAGACCAATTTACATATTTCCGAACTAATGGGATCAACAAAGTCTCATCTCTAAATTAATCAAAATTTTGAAACTAGGAAACTTAACCTTTAAAAATTTAATATTTAGCAAAAACATCAATTTTTAACAAGATTCCCAAAAACAAACTTTTAAAACCAATTAAATATGACTCTAGACCACTAATGGTTTACGATATTTTTTGATAAAAATATCGAAAATGACATTCAGGATCATTACATCATCCATCACTAAAAATCATTTTTTTCATCTAACATAAAGCAAGGGATATACCTGAAGTCTCAAAAAGATGAGGGCAACAGATCTGCATATCAGACTCTATCTCCCAAGTAGCATTTCTCACGGGTCTCTACCGAATCTTCACTTAAGCTATCTCCTTGGTCCTTAATTTTTGGACTTGTCTGCCTAAAATGGTCGCTATCTCCTCTCATAAATCAAATTTGGACCCAACTCTACTGAATCACGGGAAATCATATGAGATTCATCCAAAATATAACACCGTAGCATCGAGACATAAAAAACTGATGTAATGACCCTGAAGGTCATTTTTTACTTTTCTGACAAAATTACCATTTTGCCTCTTTCGTTAGCGGACTTGAATCATGTTTGATTAATTTTAAAAGTTAATTTTTAAGAATTTTTATAAAATTTGAGATTTTGCCAAAGATTAGATTATTGAGGTTTAAATAGCTAAATTTTGAAATTTTTAATCATTCGAAGATTCGAGTGTTGGAATGAAAGTTCGTCAGTTTTGTTAGTTCAAAAATATGAAAATTGACCTAAGTTAATTGTCAGAATTAAATTCGAAGTCGTTGTATGGATTTTCGATCCAGAGTTGAAAATTGAGTTAAAGTTAAAGTTTTGATTGATTTTGGTCAACATTTTAAGTTTTGATATTTAGATTGGTTTTCTGATTGTTCCAATATTCTCAGGAGGTAATTTTAGTGCTAAAATAGCTTTTCCATAATCTTTGAACGCCCCGGTGTTGTTTGATATTTCAAGTGGCCTAAGTTAGAATCAGACTTAATCGTGTTCTGAGTTAAGGAGTCCTCAGATTTAACTTTCGACAATTCCATTGAGTTTAAATGTCAAATTTAGTGGATTGCATATATGATTTGTGTATATAGAGTTCCAAACAATCTTGAGGTTTGATTTCGAGTCTTGAAATTTCTTGAAAAGGATTTACTATGGTCTAGTGTGCAGGCCTCACTATAGAGAGTGCCTAGCCGTTTTAGCGACCTCGCTATAGCGAGGAATGCATCGCCATAGCAATGCGTGATTATTTCTTTTGTGTGTCGCTATATAGAGACACCAGAAAGGGGTTTTCAGACCCCTGATCTCCATTTTTGAATAATTTCTCCATTTTCAAACTTTGAGATCTTGACTAGGATGACTTTTGATTGCTTTTTCAAAGTATTTTCATTGAAAAAAGTATTTTCCACTTGCCTTATAATTACTTATTAATTATTCTTTGATTTTAACATTAAATTTGGAAGATTCAATTGAGAAAATTGAGAATTTCATAAACTTTGAGATTCTCATGAAATTGGTGATTATGAACTTATTTCATCTCCATTTTCGAATTGGTTTTCACTGGTGGTTTCTTAATCATGAGAGGAACTCTTTTATCTAAAAATTTTTAGATTTTAGCATGATTTCCAGTAGTGCATATTTGGTTGATTTTGCCTTTTTCCCTAGATTGCTTTATTTTAGTGTTGTTAGATTTAAATTTTATTATGAATTTATTTTTGAGTAGATTGTGGTGCTCGAATATTGATTTGTAATGGGAAGATATTTATTGTTGGAGTGATTGATTGGCCAATTTGAGGTAAGTGAACTCTACTCCTTGTTGAGTTTAGTTGAACTTAGTATTTTCTTTCAATGTAAGAGTTGGGTATTAGTGAATTGTTCTAGTTGCTATGATTTGGGTAATGGGGATGTGGGGATGATAACATGTGTAGATTGATTAGCGAATTGATGGCTATTGTGATTGATTTTGACTTGTGAGTGGATATTGTTTATTGGGCTTGTAATGCCAATTGTTGAGAATGTAAAAATGCTTATGTTGTTGTAATTATTGAACTTTGATTCATGTTAAATGAGTTTTTCTAAGGAAGTACTTTATGTGAAATGTTGAACTAAATGTATAATTTGAGGCCTTGTTGGGATTGTTGAACTTATTGCTTGTCAAAAGTGGACTTAATTGATGAATAGTCCTAAGTTATAATGAAAAGAGGTTATTGAAAGATTTGTGTTATATTATGATGTGATTACTACTTAATGTATTGATGATTACTCAAGTTTTGAAAGAACAATCAAAATGATTGATGATTATTGAATAAATGATTCATGTGGACATCTTGCACACTATTATACTGGTGAAAGTGATTAATGTATTATGATGATATATACTTGCTTGATGTTCCATTGGTGATGAAAAGCTGAAGGAAAATGGTTTCGGCTAGATGATAATGAGATTGATTTGATATGATTATTGAATGTGTCAAAAGTGTTGACTTTTGCACAATCTCATGCCTATCTGATATGTACTTATATATGTACTTATATGATCAATTGAAAAGCCCAAGGAAAATGGTCTTGGTTAGGAAAAAAAGAAAAAAAAGTCGAAGGAAACTGATTTTGGCTAAGATATGAAAGTAAATGCCGAGGGAAATAGTTTCGATGGATACATGGTCCATGTATGGCCCCATGGGTTTCAATTTGATTATATCGTCGGATGTGTATCATAGAATAGACATGCATCATGATTACTTGACATTGCATTGCATTGCATACATTTCATAGCCTTTATTCCATTTCATATCATTTCTTTCTTGAAGTTGATATATATTCTAAGTGTAGTATATTGAATGACTTGAAGCTTATATATTGTTGAGATTGAACCATTGAAATGTTATGATATATGTTGATGACTTGAGCCTTGTACGTTGTGAAGATTGGACTATTAAGATATTGTGGTCTAAGACTATGACTATTATATTGCTTATATTATGTATGATTGCCTCCCTGAATGCAGGTTTTGTAGTATGGAGGTATGTGGTTGGGATGGAAGGAGTGCTTAGTTCTTTATTCTCTACCTGTGATGAGGTCTGCTTGTTCAATACCTTATTACTTACTCTTGTTTTTTTAAACATGTGTGTAGGTGGTGAGCCCTGATCCTACTGATGTTCTTCTTCTTCTTCTGGACCGAGCTATTGACAGCTAAAATGTAGTTTCTTGTTGCTCCAACATATTCTCAAGACTGTGGGATATCTATTAGTAGTTTTGTTCTATTTGAGGGATATTAAGATTTAATTTGTTTCTTTCTTATTATGATATATTAGAGAATGGTACCTTGTGACAACTAGTTCTGGGATAGTTTTTAGTTTGGATAATGCCTTTATGCTTTATAGCCTTATTATTTGTAATGAATGTTATATTGATTAGCTTCCACATTCTTTTGTATTGTGTTGTTGTGACCTGTTTAGGCTGACTTATCTCAGTAGGTGAAGGTAAGTGGCATCTCACTTGAAATTGGGTCATGACCAATTTTGGTGTTAGAGCCCAGGTTTATAGGTCTTACATGTGTACAATTCTAGTCGAAAAGAATCTCATGGATTGGCACGGAGACATCTGTTGCTTATCCTTGTGAGGATATAAAGACTGTAAGAAAAATTCTTTTTTACTTATTTCAATTCAGTCATGCGTGGAATCTTGAGTTAATTCTGAGTATCACGTGTTTTTTTGAAAAATAGCCACTTCTACTAAAGGAGAGGCAACCCTTGAGACTATTATTGAGTCCCTAGTTCAGGGTAGGGGTAGAGCTAGAGTTAAAAGCCAAGATAAGGGAAGAGGTCAAGGAGCAGCATCATCTAGAGACTATAAGAGGAGTATCTCCCCCGAACCTGAGCCTGAGATTGGAGAAGGTTAGGTTCTTCCTGAGTATGCAATGACACCACTGTTGCAGGATACCTTGCTGAGCATTTTGGATGTACTTAGGGCATGGCACAATCTGGTAGTACCATAGTACCTCTAGAGGTTACAAACCCGGGAAGATGGACAGGCTCCCATTCAGGGCCCCACTATTTATGCTAAGGTAGGACAACTACCACTAGATCCTGTACCGGTATAGATTGCTCCTAAGCAAATACTTGCAGTTGATGATCAACTGAGCTATAAGTGGTTTCAATAGATGAAACCACCCCAGTTTTAAGGTTGTAAGGGTGAGGATGCATATGAGTTCTTGACTATATTCCACAAGATGTTGGAGGTCATTAGCCTAGTTGATCCTTAGAATGTTAGATTTATTTCTCTTCAGCTCAGAGGCATCACTAGTGGTGGTGGAGGACATATTTGAGGTCTATACCAGTTGGATCATCTCCAGTAGAGTGGGGGTGTATTTTTATAGTCTTATTCAGGATCAATTTATTCCTTGGAGCATTCAGTAGGAGAGATGGATGAGATTTGAGAGTTTGACTTATGGTAGTATGACCATTGTAGAGTATGAGGCCTTGTTTTGTTGGTTATCATGCCACACCATATATTTGATTTCTATTGAGGTAAAAAGAGTCCACAGATTTGTGAGAGGCTTGGTTTTCCCCATCAAATCCTATGTATTCAGGTCAGCTGGCGAGGAAGCCTTCTTCCAGACTATTGTGAGTACTGCTATAGAGGTAGAGTTTATGGTTCAAAAGGAGTTTCGGGGTCCTAAGAGGGCCTGGGCTTCTAGTCATTATTTTGGCACTTCTTCAGGAGACAAATGATTTTATCGAGGTAGTAGTGCATCATAACAACAGGGTCAAATGTATGCTTCATTGCCAGCTACTGAGGGTGGTTCCAATTTATCTAGTGGTCCAAGATCTACAGGTCAGAGTGGCTACAACATTCCTCCTAGTTTTTCACATTATCATCCCACTTCGAGGTTTTGTTATGGTTATAAAGATCCTGGGCATAATCAAACAATGCCCTTCTAAAAAGCATTCTAGGCCAAACCATACCTATTCAGTAGAACCTATTAAAGATTCAGCACCTCCAGCTAGAGGTTCAGCACCATCTATTAGAGAAAATGGTAAAGCTCAGTCTGTTAGAGGTAGTCATGCTCTTGGCGGGGTTACTAGCGATGCGGAGCTTCAGTCAGGTGGTAGAGGGATAGGTCAGTCACGTGGACGTTGTGGTACTCATTGTTTTACTTTTTGGGTAGACCAAAGTTAAAGGCCTCAGATTCGATTATTTCAGATATTGTCCCAGATTCCCATCAGCTTGCATTTGTGTTGTTGATTCTGGCTCTACTTATTCATATGTTTTCACATATTTCTCTGTTGGGTTTTACTTATTATGTGACTATAGGCTTGTACCTGTGCATGTTTCTACCCCAGAAGAAGAGCCTTTAGTGGTGGATTGTGTTTACCGATAATGTCTTATGTCTTTAGCGGGTTATGATACTTGGGTGGACATAATTAATCTTGATATAATTGATTTTGACATTATTCTAGGTATAGATTGGGTGTCTCTATATGATGCTAGACTTGATTGTTTTACCAAGACGGTTACTTTGGTTGTGCCTGGTGGATCAAGGACTTAGTGGAAGGGTTCATGTGGTTTTTACCCCAGAAAGATTATCTATTATATTAGGGCTCAAAAGTTTATTGATAGGAGTTGTTTGTCCTATTTTGCTTTTATTCACGATATCAGTATCGACTCATCACCTTCTATGGAGTCTATTCTTGTTGTTTGTGAGTTGACGAATGTTTTCTCTACCGATCTCCCAATGGTCCCTCTTGACAGGGACATTGATTTTAGCCATTGATATTGATCGGGGCACTAAGCCTATTTTTATTCCTCTTTATCGTATGGCTCCTATTGAGTTAAAGAAGCTAAAGGATCAACTTTAAGACTTGTTGAGTAAGGGGTTCATTTAGCCTATTATGTCACCATGGGGTGTTCCAGCTCTCTTTATAAAGAAGAAAGATGGGTCAATGAGAATGTGTATTGACTATAGATAGTTGAACAAGGTGATTGTCAAGAACATGTACCCCCTCCTAGGATCGATAATCTATTTAACCAGCTTTAGGGTGCAACGGTGTTCTCTAAGATAGATTTGAGATCTCGGTATCTCCAGCTAAGGATTAGACTATCTGATATTTCCAAGATGACTTTCCAGATGAATTATGGTAATTATGAGTTTCTTTTCATGTCATTTGGGTTGACTAATGCACCTACTGCATTTATGGAATTGATGAATGGAGTATTTTAGCCGTATTTGGATTCTATTGTGATTATATTCATCAATGATAATTTGGTCTATTCCAAGACTGAGGCCGATCATGTTAGACACTTGAGGATTGTGCTTCAGAGGCTTAGGGAGTAGAGGTTGTATGCTAAGTTCTCCAAGTGAAAGTTTCAGCTCAGTTCGATAGTATGTTTGGGGCATGTGGTGTCTAAAAAGAGCATCAAGGTTGATCAGATGAAGATTGAGGTTGTGACAGGGTGGACTAGAACTACTTCAGTGATGAGTCAATATTTCAGACTCATTTTTGGGTTAAATTGCAAAGAAATATTACTTGGAAAGTGCGCAAAAGTGCTGAAAGTGATGAAAAGCGGTCTCGCCGGCATCCTTGGCAATCTGCTGAATGCTCAAGGAGGTCGCCTATGCAGCAACCAAGGTTCCAGGTCAAGTCAAGAGTGCAGTCAGGATCGATGTCCAAAAGCATACTCGACGATATGCCGAAGCGCACAAGTGATCACCTAAAGTTGCATGACCCAAAAGGCGATATAAAGAATATTTTAGTACATCACCGAATTGGATAGGTAGAGCAAAGAGTCATCACCTAATGTTGCAGTGAAAGAAGCCTCTTAAGGATGCACAAGAAAGCAGTCAAGTGCACATTCAGTGCATAACTGGAGTGCTCGGTGATGGTCGGCCTTGACCGCTAAATGGCATTTCGCAGCACAAACTGTCACATTTTTTGCATGGAGTATATAAGAAATTTTAGAAAGGACATTATAAATTATCTATTCATTCCCTAGCAGAACAATTACACTATAGTAGTAGTACATAGAACCTTCTTCTTAGAGTACAAGGAATGCTAGGGTTTTGAAGCTTTTGGGAATCTAATTGGAGAGGCTTAGCTGGTGATAACCACTTCTTTGTACTCAATATTGTTACCAATGACTTCTGATACTATGTGTGGTAATCAATCTTTAATTTCTAGCATGTATGGCTAAAACCCATATGTTGGCTATGTTGTTTTGATATGGGTCTTTAATTTACTCGCTGGGTTTGTGATGTCTTGACTTATCTATAGTTGATTTGGGTGAATTTATATCTGTTCCTAAGTTTAATATATGAATTTGAAGGTTGCAAACTTGGGGTTTTGTTTTTGATCTCTAATTGTTCCAAAGCTTGGATTATTAGAGTGTGGAATAGAGATAATGGCTAGAAACCTTATGGGGTTTCAATTGATATCCATATTTATGGATTCAATGGCCAAGGTAGCAGGTGTGTTGCTTGACTTCTTAGGCCAAGCGTGTCCTTGGTTGTTTGGGTGTGATATCTTAGCTGATTCATGTGAAACACCCATATATCATAGTTAATTTGGGTTACAAGAAACTTAGCCTATTCATTCAATATCAACTCATGTAGTCAAGCATCTAGACCCATTTGTTAGATTATTTCCCATATTTGCACATCCTCAACATCTTCCCTTGATAGTTGCTTAATTCGACAATGAGAACTTGTTAGCTGAACTTTATGTTGATTATTGTAACCTCTAGATCCTACAATTACTTGATCTAATGAGTCACTTTCCCCATGGACAACGATTCCCTGTGGGATTGACCCCAATCGTTAAAGTTGGGTTATTATACTGATGACAACTACCCCTTCTGCCTTTGAGTAGTCAAGTTACGCGTTTGGATTATTTTGGTGGTTGAATTCATTAATGATAGTTTTATTTGTTCCAAGACTAAGGCCATTCATGTTAGATATTTAAGGATTGTGCTTCAGAGGCTCAAGGAGTAGAGGTTGTATGCTAAGTTCTCTAAATGCAAGTTTCGGCTCAGTTCGGTAGCATTTTTTGGGCATGTGGTGTCCAAAAAAAGCATCAAGGTTGATCTAATGAAGATTAAGGTTGTGACAGGGTGGACTAGGCTTACTTCAACCATCGAGAACCATAGCTTTGTGGGTTCGGCTGGTTATTATCGGTCGATTTTTAGAGCGACCGAGTCGGAATATAATTTTTTCTTCCAAAACAAAAAAAGTGTGAGTTCACGATGGAACTGCATCGTGGACCTGTCGCGGAGCAACACTTATCCTTTTCTGTGATTTTTCGACGGAGTTGAGTTTTCCGAAATTGCACTGTCCGTGACAAGTCCGCGTCGCGGACTGTGCTATTCCAAGTTGGGGAAAATTTTCTTTAATATTTTGAGAGGCATTCTAGTCCATTCCTATACTTTCTAAACTTCCCATACGAGGAATGAAAGTCGTTTTTCTAAGAGAAGGGTTTCAAAAACCCATTCAAGAGCGTTCTTCCTAGAAAAGTCACTAAGTCAAGGCTTGAGGGGAGTTGAGGTTGAGGAAATCAAGAGAAGTTTGTGCAAGAACTTGCGTTAGCTATCAACCCAGGTATGAAATGAAGATTTTTGAGATTCTATACAGAGTTTTACTTGCTGCATATATTTTACATGAATTGATGATCATCATAAACTTGTTTTCTTGCATAATTCACTTTCATGAGTATTCTACACAAAACCCTACGACTATTTTATCAAAATGTGTAAGAATGAACTAGGGGATGAGTCTAGAGTCTTAATGAGAATGATGTTTGTGATGTTGTGATTGTGTTTCACATTCGATGAAAGTTTTGATGACGATGTTGATGAGAATGATGTTTCATGATGTCTTAAAATCGGAAGATTAATTTCTAAAAAAGTATCCAAAGTCCATGATGTTGATGTTGATGTTGATGAGGTGAGGTGATGTTGATGTTGAGGTATTATGTCCCTACGGGACAGATGTTGATGTTGAGGTATTATATTTTGTCCCTACGGGACTGATGATAATGTATTATGTCCCTTTAGGACTGATGAGGTTGAGGTTTTATGAGCATGTTGAGCACCAAAATGGGGGAGAATGAGTCCAATTTGAACCCATTAACTACGTGGCCCGCGTAGGAAGAGGGGATTGAACCGCAATGCGGATGGCTCCTTTCTTGTCCCAAATGAGGACTGAGGTTTTACTTGTGGATCCACTGAGGTTGATATCATGTACCTCGGGCATGGTATCTGATGGATGTGGCAACAACATCGCTTCGTTGTATCATCACTGGCTCATAGGTGATGGTTGTCGGTTAATGAAACTCCCAGTTAGGTTCAATTTTGATAGAACTCTGATGTTGATGTTGATACGATGTTTTGAGTCAAGTTCCCTGAGTCGAGTTGATGTCGATGTTCCCTGAGTTGAGTTGATGCCGATGTTCCCTGAGTTGAGTTTTGTCGATGTTCCCTTAATTGAGTTGATGTCGATGTTCCCTGAGTTGAGTTGATGTTGACGTTCCTTGAGTTGAGTTGAGTCGAGTTCCCTGAGTTGAGTTGAGTTGAATTGAGTTTCCTTGAGATGAGTTCGATGCGTTGATGATGTTGGGATGAGAGGTTGATGGGTCAATTGTCTACTCTAATCTCTTGCCTTAGATAGACGCTTGACATTCTGATGGAGTATGATGTTGAGTTGATGTTTTTCCCTATGTTGTTGTACTTATATTGTTATATTCAGCTATTTTACATTCCACGTATTGATGCCACTCGGCACTGCATCGTTTCATGATGCAGATACAGAGTTAGAGGACTTCAGCAAGCGCATCGTTGATGTCGGAGATTTCAAGTTTCAATCATTGGTGACACTCCTTGCTATCCGGAGGAGACCCTTCTATTTGTGTTTTCGTATTTATTGAGTTGGGCAGCCATTGCCTGTCATGGTCCCATTAGACAGTATAGTCAGGTTAGAGGCTTCATAGACATGAGTAGAGGTTTGATGTTGATGGTTTTCCTTTATGAATTGAGTAGTACTTAGTATTTACATACTATGACGATGAGACTGATGTTGGCCATTTGGCCCTTTATTTGAGGTAGCTCATATTCTCTATTTCCATTGTGTTGATGTTCAATGACTGTCCTGAGTTACGGGCTAGCAATAGTCTCTGGGTGCCGGCCACACTTAGGGTACCCTCCCGGGGCGTGACAAACTTGGTATCAGAGCACAGAGTTTAAGAGTCCTAGGGAGTCCATGAAGCCGTTTCTAGTAGAGTCTTGTTTATGTGTGTGTTGTGCACCACACTTCATAAACAGGAGGTTATAGGACATTAGGAATGGTTACACTTCTTTGATGTTTTGATTTCGTGCGATAGAGCTTGACTCTACGAAACCCCCCTTCTGATTCGTGCATTACGCGTGTGCAGATCATGCCTCCAAAATGCACTGTTGCCCAAAGATATGCCTCAGTCCCTAACACTGAGAATCCCATACCAAAGGCCCCTACCCAGAATGAGACAAGGAGACGGGGTCGACCTGCCAGAGCTACTGAGGTTCCACCGGTGCCTCCTGCTCAGTCGGACTTCACTTCGGAAGCAGATTTTAGGGGAGCCATCACTATGCTTACTTAATTGGTGGCCTCACAGAGCGGATCCCAGGCCCCTAGCTCCAGCTCCCAAGAGCCTACTGCTGCAGCCAGGCTCAGGGATTTCCTGAGGATGAACCCGCCAGTCTATACGGGGTCCACGGTTAAGGAGGACCCGCAAAACTTTATTGATGAGATGTGCAAGATCCTGAGGGCTATGTACGCGAGTGAGGTTGAGGGAGTCGATCGAGCTGGTCTCGTATCAGCTTAAGGATGTTACAAATGTCTGGTATAACCAGTGGGGAAATGGTAGAGGTAAGAATGTTGAGTCTGCTGACTGGGAGGAGTTTGAGAGTGCTTTTCTCGATCACTTCTTTCCCCAAGGGTTGAGAGAGGCAAAGGTCGAAGAGTTCGTGAATCTGAAGCAAAAGGGGTTGACTGTCAAAGAGTACAGCCTGAAGTTCTTTCAACTGTCCCGATATGCTCCAGAAATGGTCCTTGATATAAGGGTGAGGATGAGGAAGTTCGTCTCAGGGTTGGGCAGGCATGTAAAGAGGGAGTATAAGGCAGCATTGCTAATTCCAGATATGGATATCTCTAGAGTTATGGTCTATGCCCAACAGGCTGAGGAGGACAAGAAGAGGGATAGGGAAGAGCAACAGAGTAAGAAATCCAAATCGGTAGGGCATGAGCCTAACCAACAGAAGCACAATAAGGGTGAGAGAACTTTCTTTCATAAGAAATCTTCTAGCTATGCACCCCCGATGGAGAGTGCACCTGTTCAGCAAAATAGGTATGATCAGAAATCCTATAGTCACCAAAATTTGAGAGCGCAGGGACCTCAATCCCAACCTAGTGTTGCCCAAAGTCCAAGAGGAAAGCCACCTTATGGTAGATGCGGCAGGCTGCATCTTTTTGCGTGCCATGAAGGCACCAACATTTGCTTTTCGTGCGGACAGCCTGGCCATTTTAAAGGTGAATGCCCTTCTAGGAGATGGGGTGACAGAGGTAATAGAGCTCAGTCTTCTACAGCGCCCCCTGCGGGCAGTCATCAGAAGGCTACTACTGCGAATGCAGGAGGCGGGACGAACCATCTGTATGCGATGGGATATCGACAGGATCAAGAGGTTGCTCCAAATGTTGTTACGGGTATGCTACAAATCTTTTCTTATAATTGTTATGCATTGCTTGACCCAGGTGCCACTTTATCCTTTGTGACACCCTATGTGGCTAATAAGTTTGAGATTCTTCCTGAGTGTTTGCTTGAGCCTTATATTGTTTTGACTCCTACTGGTGAATCTATCCTGGTTAAGAGGGTCTATAAAGACTGTGTAGTGTCCATCTGTCATAGGGATACTTTGGCCAATTTGGTAGAGTTTGAGATGGTTGATTTTGACGTGATTCTTGGTATGGATTGGCTTTATGCTTGCCATGCATCCGTAGATTGTAGGACCCGAGTTGTTTAATTCCAATTTCCAAATGAACCGGTCCTAGAATAGAAGGGAAGTTATGTTGCACCCAAGGGTAGATTTATTTCCTACCTGAGGGCGAGAAAGTTAATCTTTAAGAGTTGTATTTATCACCTTGTATGAGTTAAATCTGATGATATCGAGTCCCCTACTCCTGGGTTAGTTTCGATTATAAATGAGTTCCCTGAGGATTTACCTGGAGTCCCTCCTGATAGGGAGATCGACTTCGGTGTAATGTACTTCCCGATATGCATCCTATTTCAATTCCACCATATAGGATGGCCCCCGCTGAGCTGAAAGAGTTGAAGGAGCAGTTGAAGGATCTGTTAGAGAAGGGTTTTATTAGACCCAGTGTTTCTCCTTGGGGTGCTCCCGTTCTGTTTGTACGAAAGAAGGATGGGTCTCTCAGAATGTGCATAGACTATAGGCAATTGAACAAGATCACGATCAAGAACAAATATCCTCTTCCAAGGATAGATGATCTATTTGACCAACTTCAGGGCGCCTCATGCTTTTCAAAGATAGACCTCAGATCAGGCTACCACCAGTTGAAAGTAAGAGAATGTGATGTTCCAAAGACAGCCTTCAGGACAAGATATGGACACTTTGAGTTCTTGGTTATGTCCTTTGGGTTGACGAATGCACCGACAGCTTTCATGGATTTGATGAATAGGGTGTTCAGGCCCTACCTTGACATGTTTGTAGTCACATTCATTGATGATATCTTGGTGTATTCGAGGAATGAGGAGGAGCATGCCAAGCATCTTAGAGTTGACCTTCAGACTCATAAGGACCATGAATTATATGTGAAGTTCTCCAAATGTGAGTTTTGGCTTAAGTCAGTGGCTTTCCTAGGCCATGTTGTTTCGGGTGATGGAATTCAAGTAGATGGCCAGAAGATTGAAGCGGTCACAAACTGGCAAAGACCGACATCTCCAACTGATATAAGGAGTTTCTTGGGGTTGGCAGGCTACTACAGCAGATTTATTGAGGGATTTTCTTCCCTTATCCGCGCCATTGAGTAAACTGACTCAGAAAAAGGTCAAGTTTCAGTAGTCTGAAGAATGTGAGAAGAGTTTCCAAGAGTTGAAGACTAGGTTGACCACCGCACCTGTCTTGACTTTGCCCGACGGGACGGAGGATTTTGTAATATACTGTGATGCATTAAGTGTTGAATTGGGATGTGCATTAATGTAGAGAGGAAAAGTGATAGCATATGCTTCCAGGCAGCTTAAAGTTCATGAGAAGAATTATTCGATCCATGATCTCGAGTTGGCAGCGGTAGTGTTCGCACTTAAAATCTGGAGCCACTACTTGTATGGAGTGCATGTGGACATGTTTACTAACCACAAGAGTTTACAGTATGTCTTCAGTCAGAGAGAGATTAACCTGCGACAGAGGAGATAGTTGGAATCGCTCAAAGATTATGACATGAACATCATGTACCACCCAGGTAAAGCTAATGTTGTTGCTGATGCTCTTAGCAGGTTGTCTATGGGTAGCACAGCCCAGGTTGAGGAAGAGAAGAAAGAGCTGGTGAAGGAAGTGCATAGGTTGGCCCGATTGGGAGTCCAACTTGAAGAGAATGACGAGGGAGGAATTAATGTTCAAAGTGAGTCTTCATCGTCCCTAGTGACTGAGGTAAAAGAGAAGCAGGATCGAGATCCTATTATACTCCAATTGAAGGAAGATGTCCACAAGCAAAAAGTGATGGTCTTCTCCAAAGAGGGAGATGGGGTATTGAGGTACCAAAGTAGGTTATGCGTCTCTGATGTTGGCGGTGTTCGAGAGAGAATTATGGCTGAGGCCCACAACACTAGATACTCCATTCATCCGGGCTCCACCAACATGTATCACAATTTGAGAGAAGTCTATTGGTGGAGTGGAATGAAGAAGTATATCACGGAGTTTGTTTCAAGATGCCCGAATTGCCTGCAGGTGAAGGTTGAGCATCAAAGGCCAAGTGGCTTAGCTCCAAACTTTGAGATTCCATAATGGACGTGGGAGATGGTTAATATGGATTTCATCACTGGCCTACCGAGATCCCGAAGGCAGCATGATTCCATATGAGTTATTGTAGACAGGATGACTACGTCAGCGCATTTCCTGGCAGTCAAGATGACTAACACTATGGAGGAATATGCCAAGATGTATATCAAAGAGATTGTGAGGTTGCATGGAGTTCCTTTGTCCATCATCTTGGACAGAGGAGCCCAATTTACTTCTCACTTCTAGAAATCTTTCCAGAAAGGATTGGGTACCAAAGTGTACTTGAGCACAGCCTTTCATCCACGGACGGATGGTCAGGCAGAGCACACTATTCAGACGGTAGAAGATATGTTAAGAGCATGTGTCCTTGACTTCAAAGGAAATTGGGATGACCATTTACCATTGATTGAGTTCGCATATAACAATAGTTATCATGCAAGCATTCAAATGGCCCCCTATGAGGCCTTGTATGGGAGGAGATATAGATCACCCATCGGGTGGTTTGAAGTTGGAAAGGCGGAGTTGTTTGGGCCTGACCTTGTCCACCAGTCTGTGGAGAAGGTGAAGATTATTCAAGAAAGATTGAAGACTTCCCAAAGCCGTCAGAAATCTTACAAAGATGTGAGGAGAAGAGACCTAGAGTTCGAGATGAGCGATTGTGTATACCTGAGGGTATCACCCATGAAGGGTGTCATGAGGTTTGGGAAAAAGGGGAAATTAAGTCCTCGCTATATTGGCCCTTATCAGATTTTGCGAAGAATTGGGAAGGTTGCTTATGAGCTAGAGCTACCTTCTGAGTTAGACGAGATCCATCCAGTGTTCCACATTTCCATGTTGAAGAAGTGTTTGGGGGGTCCTGCCTTGGTAATCCTTATTGAGAGCACAGGAGTCAAAGATAGTTTGTCCTATGAGGAAATTCCGGTCCAAATCCCGGATCGACAGGTTCGCAGACTGAGAAATAAAGAGATATCCTCCGTCAAAGTTCTATGGAGAAACCAATTTGTAGAGGAAGCCACATGGGAAGCTGAGGAAGAGATGAGGAGAAAATACCCGCACTTGTTCGTGCCCGAGGTTGCTGAAAGTGTTAGAGGTAATATTCTTACTTTTTATGTAAATTGATGTTCTGTTCCTACCTTTAGTTGATGTGTATATCCCTGATGTCTGAGTAGATATTATTGAGGTCGATGGAGAGTTGAGGAGGTGAGTTGTTGAGCCAGTATCGAGGTGAGTCTTGAGTCTATTCGTGCCAAAATACCATTCCTACTCATTATTCGAGGACGAATGATCCCAAGGGGGAGATAATGTAATGCTCGGTAAATTACCAAAATACCCCTTGGGAAGAGGTGTGTGAAAAATGCATTTTTTGATGATCGGATTGAAAATCCGAGAGCAAATTCGTGATCAACACGGAAAATTTAGTGGGAGAAGGGTCTCGGTCGATTTTTAGAGCGACCGAGTCGGAAGATAATTTTTTGTTCCAAAACAAAAAACAATGTGAATTTGCGAAGTAACCGCGTTGTGGACCTGTCACGAAGCCACACTTATCTTTTTCTGTGATTTTTCAACGGAGTTGAGTTTTCCAAACTTGCACTGTCCACGACAAGTCCGCATCGCGGACTGTGTTATTCCAAGTCGGGGAAAATTTTCTTTAATATTTCGAGGGGCATTCTAGTCCATTCCTATGCTTTCGAAACTTCCCATACGACGAATAAAAGTCATTTTTCTAAGAGAAGGGTTTCAAAAACCCATTCAAGAGCGTTCTTCCTAGAAAAGTCACTAAGTCAGGGCTTGACAGGAGTTGAGGTTGAGGAAATCATGATAAGTTTGTGCAAGAAATTGCATTAGCAATCATCCAAGGTATGTAAGGCTAACTTAAAGTGTGGGATTGTTCTCCCATGTGCCCTTTTGAGTAAACTGAGTTGAGTATTGGATGTAATGAAATTGATGTGAAGATTTTTGAGATTCTATACAGAGTTTTACTTACTGGATGTATTTACATGAATTGATAATCATCATAAACTTATTTTCTTGCATAATTCACTTTCATTAGTGTTCTACACAAAACCCTACGATTCTCTTGTTAAAATGTGTAAGAATAAATTAGGGGATGAGTCTAAAGCCTTAATAAGAATGATGTTTGTGATGTTGTGATTGTGTTTCACATTTGATGACGATGTTGATGAGAATGATGTTTCATGATGTCTTAAAATCGGAAGATTAATTTCTATAAGATTATCCTGAGTCCATGATGTTGATGTTGATGTTGATGAGGTGAGGTGATGTTGATGTTGAGGTATTATCTCCCTACGGGACTTATGTTGATGTTGAGGTATTATATTTTGTCCGTATGGGACTAATGATGATGTGTTATGTCCCTTTAGGACTGATGAAGTTAAGGTTTTATGAGCACGTTGAGCACCGAAAAGGAGGAGAGTGAGTCCCATTTGAACCCATTAACTATGTGGCCCGCGTAGGAAGAGGGGATTGAACCGCAATGCAGATGGCTCCTTTCTTGTCCCAAATGAGCACTGAGGTTTTACTTGTGGATCCACTGAGGTTGATGTCCTGTACCTCGGGCAGGGTATCGGATGGATGTGGCAACGACATCACTTCGTTGCATTATCATTTGCTCATAGGTGATGGTTTTCGGTTAGAGAAACTTCCAGTTAAGTTCCATTTTGATAGAACTCCAATGTTGATGTTGATGTGATGTTTTGAGTCGAGTTCCCTGAGTTGAGTTGATGTCGATGTTCCCTGAGTTGAGTTGATGTCGATGTTCCCTGAGCTGAGTTGATGTTGATGTTCCTTGATTTGAGTTGAGTCGAGTTCCCTGAGTTGAGTTGAGTCGCGTTTCCTTGAGATGAATTCGATGTGTTGATGATGTTGGGATGAGAGGTTGATGGGTCAATTGTCTACTCTAATCTCTTGCCTTAGATAGATGCTTGACATTCTGATGGAGTATGATGTTGAGTTAATATTATTCCCTATGCTGTTGTACGTATATTATTATATTCAACTATTTTACATACCAGTACATTCGACGAACTGACGCCACTCGGCATTGCATCGTTTCATCATGCAGATACAGAGTTAGAGGACTTCAGCAAGCGCATCGTTGAGGTCGGAGATTTCAAGTTTCAATCATTGGTGAGCCTTCTTGCTATCTGGAGGAGACCCTTCTATTTGTGATTTTGTATTTATTGAGTTGGGCAGCCATGGCCTGCCATGGTCCCATCTTAGACAGTTGAGTCAGGTTTGAGGCTTCATAGACATGAGTAGAGGTTTGATGTTGATGGTTTTCCTCTATGAATTGAGTTGTACTTAGTATTTACGTACTATGACGATGAGACTAATGTTAGCCATTTGACCCTTTATTTGAGGTAGCTCATATTCTCTATTTTTGCTGTGTTAATGTTGAATGACTGTCCTGAGAACGAGTGGTTCGCCTAGGGGCTAGCAATAGTCTCTGAGTGCCGGCCACGCCTAGGGTACCCTCCCGGGGCGTGACAAGTAGGTGGAATGTACGGTATGTAAGATGACTAAATATAACAATACAGACAAAATAATATATGGATAACATCAACTCAACATCATACTCCGTCAAAATGTCAAATGTCTATCTAAAGCAAGAGTAAAGAGTAGACAAATGACCCATCAACATCTCATCTCAACATCATCAATACATCAGACTCGTCTCAAGGAAACTTGACTCAACTCCAAGGGCCAACGCCCATCTAGGACAAGGAAAAAAAGTACATAGTAAATCATCAACATCCATCAAGACTCATACCATCACATCAATATCAGAGTACTATTAGTGCAGAACCTTACTGGGAGTTTCTCTAACCGAACCATCACCTATGAGCCGGTGATGACACAACGAAGCAATGTCATTGCGGCATCCATCCAGTATCTTGCCTGGGTAAAGGACATGGCATCAGTGGTTCCAAAATAAATAACATTAAGTTCTCTTTTGGGACAAAGGAAACATCCGTCTTGCGGTTCAATCCTTTCCCACGCTGGCCACGTAGTTAATGAGTTTGAGTAGGACCCACTTTTACCCATTTCAGTGCTCCATACTCCTCCCAGAACTTGACATGCTCATAAAACATCAATATCAAGATTTCTCATCATCAGCCCATAGGGACATAGTACATAAACATCAAGATTTCTCATCATCAATCCCATAGGGATATAGTACATCCACATCAACTCGTCTCATCAACATCAACTCATCTCATCAACATCAACTCATAGACTCGAAACATTGATTTAGAATTAAGTTTCAAGATTTTTAAAACTCAAGAACATTATTTTCATCAACATCACCATCAAGACTCTCAACAATTTGGACTACAATCACAACATCACAAACATTATCATCGTCAAGGCTCTAGACTCATCCCCCTAAGTTCATTCTTGCATTCTTTAGTAAAATAGACATAGAATTTTGCAAAATCATTCATGAAACAACTTATGCAATAAACCAACTTTTATGATGATCATCAATTTAAGAATAATACATGAACTAAGAAGAATCTCAGTAGAATACTGAAGGATTTTCACATCTAACTCATCATCTTTAATCATAGAATCAATTTACTCAAAGGGGGCACATGGAAGAACAATCTCATGCTTTAGGTTAGCCTTACATACCTGGGATAATGCTAATAACGATCTCCCTTGGGAATCTCCTCTTGAACTCCTCAATATCAAACACTCCTCTACTTTCCTGAAGCCCTAGCCTTGATAGTTTTGTTAGGAAGAGGGTCTGGAATGGGGTTTAAGACCCTTTCTTCGTGAAAACGTCTTATGTTGGTCATGTATTGAGTTTAGAAAGTGTTAAGAATGGACCGAAGTGCCCCTGGAAAATTTTAGAATTTTTTTCATACTCGAAATGACACAGTACGCGACGCGGACTAGTCGCGTACAGTAAATTGTCTTCAAAAATCTCTGAACGAGTTTTCTCAATCCTGTTGAAAAATTTTAAAAAAATGTAAGTGTCCCTCCGCGACAGATGCGCGACGTGCCTCTATCGCGAACCGCCACTTTTTTCGTCTCGGATCGAAAAATTATCTTTTGACTCGGTCGCTCTAAAAATCGACCGAGACCTTTTCCCCACTCAATTTTACACGTTGATCACAAATTTGGCCTCGGATTTGCCATCCGAGCATTGGAAGACGCGTTATGCACACCTCTCTTCTCAGGGGTATTTTGATAATTTCATCGGGCGTTATATCATCTCCCCCTTGGGATCATTCGTCCTCAAATGATGAGTAGGAGTGGCACTATGGCACGAATAGACTCAAGACTCATCTCGATACCCACTCAACAACTCAAACTCTCAACTCTTCATCAGCCTTAACAATCTCTATACAGACTCAGGAATATATAGTAGTTACTCAAATACTCCAACGCATGAGTGAACATTGACTCAAGAGTAGAGAACTCAACTCATTAGAGGGCATCATCATCTGCATCTCATAACTCTCATCAAGGCCTAAGTCTCGCTACATACCCTTACCAAAATCAAGCCTAAGTCAAAGTGCCTTCGTCTACCTCGCAAGTTAGTCACCGTCCTACAACCTATCCCATAAGGTACTCATTTTATACCTTAGACATCCTCATTAGAATGCACGAATGAAACATAAGATTGAATTATTCGAACATCTCGTCAGTCAATTGTTCAGACTCAAGAAGAAAGTCATCAACTCTTATCGAGAATGGGACCATCAAGATACATAAGACTCTATGCGTAATCTCCCAAACTTCACACCTCATCACGACTATGCTCCCCTTCATGGAACTATATCTCATCAATTTAAAGCTTATAGCTCATATTCAAATCTCTATCTAACCACATCCTCTTATTCTGCTCATGCCTAATCCTAAGCCTTAAAGTGCTATTCCTAAGATGATCATATTCCTATAAAGCTAACCCTTAACTCAAGCTCTATACGTCTTCAGGGACTTTCTCTTGGCGAATGCTACTCTCCCTCACTATTCTTATGTATCTACCTGAAACACTCACTCAAAAGTCATCAATATCCTTCTCCAATCACTCATATAATGACATCCAGGCATCCAAGCCTATCCTTCTAACCAGTTTAACCATATCTGAGAATTATCAAGCCTACTTGTCACTTCTACGTCCACCATTCAATGAGCTCTTTGTCACGCCAACATACTTTTACCTATCTATTGTGCATGATACGATCTCATCTCTTTCCTCTTCCACATCCATACACTTAATGGAAAAGGATATCATAATCATCACATCAAAGAACAATCCCTATTACTCATCAACAATGACTTATCTACTATCATCAACATCGCTATCAAGACTGGATGGAAAGATCATTGGAAAGGTTTAGAGGGAAAAGGACATAAGCATTATGCATTTCGAGGAAATTCGATATGAGAGCATTTATAACGTGATACCATCTTATTAGCCTTTTAGGACCTATAATGAATTTATGGAATCGAACATGATGTGAAGCTCAATTCGCATCTCGTATGGTGTAAGGTGGAGAACTCTAAGACTATCACTCCTCATCCTCAGAACTCAACATGAACGTGTATCGACATTAAGTGCATGAGTCTAGGTCATGGGCACGATGCTCATATGAAAGACAAGAATAAAGCATCACCTTAACTGAGATGTAAGGAGCGTAAGAGATAGAAAAGCATTAATGTCTCATCCTGATTCAACTCATCACCATCGAAAATTCAAGACTCATTTTAGTTTATTAACTCCTCATCTCCCCCTCAGCTCAAAGGTCCACTCCCTACTTTTGCGAACCAATCATCTTTACCAAGCTATAGGTATAGCTCCCACAAGATTGGGGCATCACTATCTATAAGAACATCTTACACTCTCCTATTATATTATACTCAAAGATATAAAACCGCTATTAGAATTTTAGCTCCTCCTAGCCTTACGGGCATCTTTCTATACTTACTGCTCTTATTAGCATATATAATAGCTTTCTACAACTCTTGTCATTTAACCTCTTTGTTTAGTCTGCTAATATTCAACTTCTAAGCTCCCATAAATTAATTGCATAAGAATTAATTTGTCATGGAAAACTCGTCAGCATCTATCTATAAGCCCCAAATCAACCACTACTCTCACTATTTGGCCCCCTCCTCTCTTTCGTCGTCCTTCTAGTTCAAGGATAACAACTTTACTTATGGTTTACAAGACCTCAAATCACACACTTAGGTGGTAACATTAAACTTCCAGAGGCATAAGTTTCTCTCTCTCATAGATAACATCCAAGGCAAGCTTAGGATAAGAAGGCCTAGGCTACCTCTCGATTAGCTCAACTAAGTTAGCCATGATCTTTCTGTGGTAGGTTGGCACAAAACAATTTCTATGGACCCTCTCAGCTATTTTGGTACCACCAATTCGAGTAGATGCACTGAAAGGTTTAGGAAGACACTCGGGAATCTAATCAAATTACTAGCCACTTAAGGGGACACAACAGATGGAATAACACTAGGATCTACCAAAACAAAACAATCAAGAGTAAGGACTCGATTCATACCCATCATAATATCATGGAGCAACCTTTGATCCTGTCGATTACCCATTGCATACAGTCGGTTCGTCCCGCCTGCTACACCCGTAGTAGTACCCTTCTAGTGACTGCCCACTGGGGGTGCTGCAGAAGACTGAGTTTTGTTACTCCCATCACCTCATCTCCTTATAGGGAATTCATTCTTAAAGTGACCAACCTGCCCACATATATAGCAAGCATCTGTGCTCTCACGGCACATACCTAAGTGAAGTTTGCCACACTTGCCACAAGGTCGCTTTTCCTTCGAACAGTGGGTTATGCTAGCTTGGGACTGAGGACCCTCAGCTCTGAAATTCTGGTGACTATAAGATTTCTGATCATACCTGTTTTGCTGAACAAGCACACTTGCCACCAAAGGTACATAGCTAGAAGACCTCTTCTGAAAGTAAGTTCTATCACCTTTATTTTGCTTCTGTTGGCTGGGATCATGCCCAGCTAATTTGTCCTTCTTACTCTGCTGCTTTCCATGTCCTTATTCTTGTCCTCCTCAGTTTGCTGGGCATAGACCATAAGTCTAGAGATATCAATACATGGGATTAGCAATGCTGCCTTACACTCCCTTTTTACATGCCTATCCAATCCAGACACGAATTTTCTCATCCTCACCCTCATATCCAGGACCATCTCTGGGGAATATCGGGATAGCTAGATGAACTTGAGGTTGTACTCTTTGACAATCAAACCCTCTTGCTTCAGGTTAATGAAGTCTTCAACTTTTGCCTTCCTCAACTCTTGGAGAAAGAAGTGGTCGAGGAAAGCACTCTCAAACTCCTCCCACTCAGCTGGTTCAACATACTCACCTCTACCATCTTCCCATTGGTTATACCAGACATTAGCAACATTCGTACGCTGATAGGAGACAAGCTCGACTCTCTCAACCTCATTCGCATACATAGCCCTCAAAATCTTGCACATCTCATCAATAAAGTTTTGTGGGTCCTCCTCAACCTTAGACCCCATATAGATTGGCGGGTTCATCCTTAAGAAATCTCTGAGCCTGGTTATAGTTGTAGGCTCTTGGGAGCTGGAGCTAGGGGCCTAGGGACCTCGGCTATTACTCTGGGAGGCGACCAACTGAATGAGCATAGCAATGGCTCCCCTGAAGTCTTCTTCCGAAGTGGAGGCTAACTGAGCAGGTGGTGCCTGTGGAACCTCAGTAGCTCTGGCAGGTCGACACTGTCTCCTCGTCTCTATCTGAGTAGGGGCCTCTGGTGGGGGATTCTCAACGTTTGGGGTTGAGGAATCTCTTTGGGCAGCAGTAAGTTTAGGAGGCATGATCTGCAAATGCATAACACACGAATTAGAAGAGGGTTTTATAGAGTCAAATTCTATTGCACGAACTCAGAATATCAAAGAAGTGTAACCATGCCTAATGTCCGATAGCCTCTTGTTTATGAAGCATGGTGCACAACACATACATAAACAAGACTCTACTAGACATAACTTCATAGACTCCTTAGGACTATTGAACTCTGTGCTCTGATACCAAGTTTGTCACGCCTCGGGAGGGTACCCTAGGCGTGGCCGGAACCTAGAGACTATTGTTAGTCCCCAAGCGGACCACTCGATCATCAGGACAGTTAGTCAACATCAAGCATAGCGGAGATAATGGGATAAAGCAATGAGCAGCATAATCAGTCTATATCAATAAGAAGGGCCAATGGCCAATAACTCAGTCTCAACATCGGGGAAAATAAGGACAATCACTAATTCAACTCAAAGAGGGAAAAGACCTCAACATCAAACCTCAACTCATGTCTATGAAGCCTCTACCTCAACTCAACAGTCTAAGATGGTACCACGACAGGCCATGGCTACCCAACTCAATAAAATAAAATAGCTGAAAAAGGCTCCTCCGGATAGCAACGAGGGCTTACCAATAGTGGTAATCAGATATCTCTAAACCTCAACGACACGTCTGCTGAAGTCCTCTACCTCCTGTATCTACATCATGAGACAATGCAGTACCAAGTGGCGTAAGTAGGTGGAATGTATGGTATCTAAGATGGTTGAATATAACAAGACAAACAGAATAATATAGGGATAACATCAACTCAACATCATACTCCGTCAGAATGCCAAATGCCTATCTAAAGCAAGAGTAAAGAGTAGACTAATGACCCATCAACATCATATCTCAACATCATTAATACATCAGACTTCTCTCAAGGAAACTCGACTGAACTCGAAGGGCCTATGCTCGTCTAGGACAAGGAATAAAAGTAGACAGTAAATTATCAACATCCATCAAGACTCACACCATCACATCAATAATAGAGTACTATAAGTGTAGAACCTAACTGGTATTTTCTCTAACCGAACCATCACCAATGAGCCGGTGATGATACAACGAAGTGATGTCGTTGCGGCATCCATCCAGTACCTTGCCTGGGTAAAGGACATGGCATCAGTGGATCCAAAATAAATAACATCAAGTCCTCTTTTGGGACAAAGGAAACATCCTTCCTACGGTTCAATCCTTTCCTACGCTAGCCACGTAGTTAATGAGTTCAAGTGGGACTCACTTTTACCCATTTCGGTGCTCAATACTCCTCCCAGAACTTGACATGCTCATAAAACATCAACATCAAGATTTCTCATCATCAGTCCCATAGGGACATAGTACATCAACATCTAGATTTCTCATCATCAGTCCTATAGGGACATAGTACATCAACATCAACTCGTCTCATCAACATCAACTCATAGACTCGAAACATTCTTTTAGAATTAAGTTTCAAGCTTTTTAAAACTCAAGAACATTATTTTCATCAACATCATCGTCAAGACTCTCAACAATTTGCACTACAATCACAACATCACAAACATTATCATCGTCAAGGCTTTAGACTCATCCCCTAAGTTCATTCTTGCATTCTTTAGTAAAATAGACATAGAATTTTGCAAAATCATTCATGAAACAACTTATGCAATAAACCAACTTTTATGATGATCATCAATTAAAGAATAATACATGAATTAAGAAGAATCTCAGTAGAATACTGAAGGATTTTCACATCTAACTCACCATCTTTAATCATAGAATCAATTTACTCAAAGGGGGCACATGGAAGAACAATTTCATGCTTTAGGTTAGCCTTACATACCTGGGATAATGCTAATAATGATCTCCCTCGGGAATCTCCTCTTTAACTCCTCAATCTCAAACACTCCTCTACTTTCCTCAAGCCCTAGCCTTGATAGTTTTGTTAGGAAGAGGGTTTAGAATGGGGTTTTAGACCATTTCTTCGTGAAAACAACTTATATTTGTCGTGTATTGAGTTTAGGAAATGTTAAGAATGGATCGAAATGCCCCTCAAAAATTTTAGAATTTTTTTTAGACTTAGAATGACATAGTTCGCGAGGTGGACTGGTCGCGTACCACTATATTTTCTCCAAAAATTTTATGAACGAGTTTTCTCAAACTTATCAAAATTTTTTGAAAAAACGTAACCTTCACGACAAGTGCGCGACGCGCCTCTGTCACACACCGCCACTGTTTTTCGTTTCAAATCGAAAAATTATCTTTTGACTTGGTCGCTCTAAAATTCGACCGAGACCTTTCCCCCACTCAATATTTTGCGCTGATCACAAATCTAATTTCGAATTTGCCATCCGAACATCAAAAGACACGTTATGCGCACCTCTCTCCTTTAGAGGTATTTTGGTAATTTTATCGGGCGTTACAAGTAATAATTAATTATAGTAGTTGATAGTACTAGTGATTGTTGTTGAGGATGGTAGTTGTTATTGATGGGAAACAGTTGATAATGATGGATAGCAATGATGGTAATTCATAATGATAGATGATAATGGTGATGGTTGATAATCTTTTATAATAACACAACTTTGAGTAAATCAAATTGATAAAATATTATTTTTATAAAAAAAATTAAATAGACATTTTAGTGATTTAAATTTTATTGCAATTTTACTCGTTCAGATTCATTAAGCGGTTGAAACAGAAACAAAACACACTTAATGATTAAAGTTCAAGCCTAAAAAATAAATAAGCTTAATAAATGAAATTTAATAATTTAATTTGAATTAATTTTTTATTAAACGTAGACAAATGAGACCTTAATTATTTTTTTCAAAAAAAAATATATTTAACTATATGTAGTATGGATGTATTTCCCAGTGATCATTCTACATTATTGCCACTTTCATCTGACTATTTGACTGGAGTTACGTCAAGAGTGTAACTTTTTAGGGTGTATTTGGTACCAGAGAAATAATTTGATGGGAAATATTTTTTTTCAAAGTCTTTTTATGAAAAAAGTAAGTTTGTTTTTTCTTTAATTTTAGGTTTTGTATTATGAGCGAGGAATGTGAACAGCAACAACCATATAAGAAATTTTATAATAAAAAACTTCTTGCTCAAAGAAATTAAAAATTTATGATCTATGCATAGTTTCATAAGATTTGACTCAAATCTCCACCATAAAGGATGTGTATTTCCAGATGACAACTCTGTAATCGGCAGACTAACTCCTTAGAGCTTGTTTGAAGGATGGTTTGGCATGATTTCATAATGTATGGTACGGTACGGTATCGTACAATACATTATCGTGCAATGTTTGAATAGATTGTATAAGTTGCTATTGTTTAATAATTTGTTGTTTCATTTGACTGTATGATACCGTATCATAACTTAAAAATTTACAAAAATATCCTTAATTATATAAATATTAAATTTATCAATATTTTTTTAATAAATACATAGAATCAAGTAGGGAAACATACAAGCTAATATATCTCCAATCCATACAAACAACACAAGAAAATAAAAAAGTAAGAACTTTTAAAAAAACGAACTTCAAAAAATAGACTAAAACGTGAAAGAAAAGACTAGAGATAGAAAAAAAGTTTCAAAAGTTGATGCGGAGAGAAATAAGTAATACAAAAACAATACATATAATAGAGTAAAGTTTAATAAAGAATAAAGAATAAAGAATAAATTAGAATTGTTTAAATTTAAATAAGAGTATAATTGGAAATAAAATAAGAGAACTATGAGATACCACCAATTTGGTTACATAACCATAAAATCGAACTATACCACATCATCTAATTAATAAAACAATCAAAACAAACGTGATTTCCTTAATAACCATACCATACCATAAAAAAACCATCATCAAACAAGTTGTTAATACCTTACTCTTCTTAATTGCGGCTATCCCTTTCAGGGTTCCACCCCTAATTTTCAAAGCCTTTACAACTCAAGAAACAAACATTAATTATAAAACGTCTAGTTAAATAAAAAAATTACAGTACACGAACAAAGATTCAATTTAATTAATTAGAAAACTATAATAGCAGCTTCCTCAGGAACATGTTGATAGTTGGCTCTCACAAATTAAGGCACCACTCAGAATGATAACTATTTGGTGAAAATTGAACTGAAGGTGCCGTTTAAGTTTCAAAATTAAAAAAGGTGACAAGTTTGACCTAAACTTGTCATTAATTAAAAATTAAGTATGATTAAGTTAATGAAGAGTTAAAGTGTATATTTTAAAAACTTCAGGAACTATTTTTTAAAAAAAAAAATTCTATAATTTTTTTTAAAAAAAAAGAAAAACATTTGGGACCATTTCTTGAATTTCAATTCTTTCTCCAATTTTAAACAAAACAACGTTCTTCTTCTCTTCTCCTGCTCTTCTTCTGCTTCTTCTTCTCTTGGTTCCTCCTCCTCTTCTTGTTGTTCTTCTCTTCTTCTTCTTCTTCACGATTTAGTTGAAAAAAATAGGGTTTTCTTTTACTTGTTCGTCTTCGTCGTTGGGTCGCGGAGGTGTCACGGACATGCACATGTGGAGATTTTTCTAATGAAAAAAATGCTTCGTCATTTTTGGTCGACCCGAGAGTTGAGTTGTATTTTGGGCCCTAAAACAGTGACCCTCCGCGACATGTCCGTGTCGCGGAAGCGTCGCGAACATACACTTGTTGGCCTGTTCTGAGTAAAAAATGCATCATCGATTTTTTTTTCAAATCCGTGAGTTATTTTTGTCATTTGTTTGGTTGAACTAACATGTATTACTATTTTGAAGCGTAATGCATTGTTCGGGGAATATTTCGAGGCCCGTAGCTCAAAATTCCAAAAAACAATTTGGCTCGAAACAGTGTCCGTTCGCAACCATACTGCGTCGCGGATGCATCGCGTACCAGCTATTTCCTGAGGGCCCAGGTAAGTAATTTTTCAAGTGTGGGACTGCGATGTCTCCACGTCGCGTTTGCATCGTGGACCCGTATAATTCGAGCCTCAATATTTGCATGGCCCCACCCCTATATAAACCCCCCTTCGTTAGTAAGTATTTTCTTCTACATGTCGCATTTGGGTTAGACTACCATGATTTGTAGGAATTTGCTAAGTGTGAGTGGTTTGTTTGTTACTCATTGTGCTTGCATTTGGTTATTGCATTATTTCAAGTTGGTATTGTTTGATTTGTTATTGTACTTTTCGAGTATGGATGTTATTATTTTTATAGTAATTTTGAGAAATATGTTTGATTTGTTGGTTGAGTTTTATTGGATGTTGGGTTGATTGGGTGTTTTATTCAACTTTTGGAGGTTGTTGTTGTAGTCGGTTACATTGCTTATTTCTTTATGCTTTCTCTGGAATTTGGGGTATAAGATGATTTGCCACTGGCATGTACATGTGGTAAATTTGAAGTGCATTTAAATTGAGCTATGTCCTAGAGAATTTCTTGGCCTTGTTGCATTCTCGATTGCCAAAAATTAATAAAAAGACTTCCTTCCTTGTTGGAATTTGTTTGATTTTTTTGTAGGGCTATCTATACTTAAATGGCAAGACCAAAAAGAAAAAATTGTGGATCCGAGAATGCTCCTTCTAGACGTTCTAGGAGGCTCATTATATCGGAAGATGAGCTAGATGATGATCAGTCACAACAACTACTGGAACATCTCATTGAAGTAGTCTGTGCTCAGGCTGGTGTTTGTGCCAGTCTAACAGCTGCTGCACACACCACCACCAGCTGCTGCACATAGTTCCTCTGATGCTGCACACAGCCCAGTAGCTGCTGCACATAGTTCCTCTGATGCTGCACACAACCCAGCAGCTGCTACACACAGTTCCTCTAATGCTGCAACAAAGGACACAACTGGTGACGACAGTACGTCAGCTGCTGCAGATACCCCCTCAGCTGTTGCTGGCATTCCCTCAGCTACTACAGACACTGCCACAGTTGTGGCTTTCAGGTATGATGATTAAGGATTTGACATGCCTGGGTTTCTGAATCGACACGAGAGAGGCGATATAGGAATAAAATCTGAACTTGGGAAACCATTTTCTGATTTTAAAAATATTTTAGTGAAGGAAGACTTGGAAGGCTACTTTAAGTTTGTTGTATTTGGTAAGCTATACCTAGACATAGGTGAGGAAAACATCCCAAGATTTCAAATGAAGCTGATGTATCAGCTTATTCGTCGGTGGATTAGTAGCGAGAATGTTTTTTGGGTTAGTTTTTGTGGCATGCCTGTTTGTTTTGGCATGAGAGAGTTTGCCATTGTTAGTGGGTTGAATTGTCACGTTCCACCTCCTCCTCCCTTCCAATCTAAAAAGATAAAAAAGAAATATAAAAGAATGTGTGATGCCATGAAGAAGACGCATTGCAAATCAAAAGAGATGTTTGACTTGTTGCAGTCAAGTGAAGTCAAGAGGAGTGTGAAGAATTCTCTATGTTTTTGTTTACTTTGTCCATGAGATTCTTATGGGTAGAGATGCAGGGACTAATGCGATGGATTCTTGGTTCAAGCTAGCGGCCGACCGAGATACATTTTGTGCCTATCCTTAGGGTCGGGATAGCTATGAACACACAGTGCAGTATTTGAAGAAGACGGTGACATCGACCAGAAAGTCGTCCAATCTATATGATTTTCCGTGGGCTTTTATGGTAAGTTTTATTTGTTGTATTTTTGTTGTAGTTTTTTATATTTATTTATTATGTTAATTAATAATATTTCATGGCATTGATTTATTTAGGCTTGGGCTTTTGAAGTCATTCCTTACATTTGGAAAACATTCAAAGTGTTTGACGAGGAAGTATCTTATCCGAGACTTCTTCGATGGTTGGCAGCGCCAAATAATGCTAAAGTGGAGGCGCACGAACTCTTTGATCCACCGGAGGATGAGGTAAGTATTACAGTTGCTGTAATTTTAAAACATTTCTTGTCTTCTCATATTTTAGTATTTTGTTGCTAATATAATTTTATTTAATTTGTAGATTGTTTTCCGTGGCTAATCCCGACTGAAAGGAGAAGGAGATGAACTTTTGGACGGGATTTGTGCCACTCGAGAAAAAAGAAGAAGATCCGAGGATTTTGAAGTTGGTGACAGATTTGGTCGGCGTAACGGCCATCAAAAGGGATTTTCTTGTTGATATTGGTGTTGGTGCTGGTGTTTGGGTTGTTGTTGATGCTGATGCTGCTACTGGGGTAGGGGTAGGTGATGCTACCGGGGCAGGTGCAAATGCTGCTGGGGAAGCTGGTGATGTTGCTGGGGTAAGTGGTGTTGAAACTGTTGCTGGAGTAGATGTTGTAGAAACTGCTGCTGGGGAAGAAGAAGTTGCTGGTTATAGAGGTAGATTTTCTCCTCTTGGTGGTGGAGGTGATTTTGGAACTCCATTCACCATTGGTAGATCCGGTAACTTGGGTGCTGGGACTTCTAAGGCAGCTTGTAGTACTTGTGATTGTGAAACTTGCAACGACAGGACGAATAGGATGATGGAAATGATAGTGTCACATAACGAGAAGATGGATAAAATGATGGAAATGATGTTGTTATTTAAGGAAACCTTGAATAATCCTATCCAAAAGAGGTGTCATCCCGTCATCAAGAGTGGTGTCACCTTATACTCCTATTCGAGAGCGAAAAAGGCGAAAGCAAGTTTCTAAAGCACTCATGAGTGCAAGGAAAAGGGCAAAACGTGTTGTGATGAAGGAGCAGCAGGCAACAACAGTTGTGATGAAGGAGCAGCAGGCAGCAGCAGCTGCGATGGAGGAGCAGCAAGAAACAGGTGCTGGGAAGGAACAACAACCAGCAATATCTATGGAGGATCAGTAGTTGATGTTATGATTTAATTTAATGGGTGTATTTAATGTTTGGATAATGAGTATTTTTTATGTTTGTTATTTTCTAGACTTTTTGGTGATGTTGATCAAGGATAATTATTTTATAAACATATGTATTTTCTTATTTTTCTAACTTTTTTAGAATGTTGATGATGGATATTTTATGTTATTAAAATGTCTCCTTTTATAAAGTTTTCTCCTTTTATAGAAATATTTGTTGTGAAATGACTCAGCAAGTGACGTACTTGCTGAGACAGTCTTAAGATTTGCTGTGAATGGATGGTTATGGATCATGATTGTGGATGAATATAGTGATTTTAGTCCAATTCAACACTAGAAATAAGTCGATGGTAAATATTTTGTTTGAATTTGTTATAGCAAGTTGGCTAGTTACTGGACTAGTTATCGCAATTGCTGTAAAATATCTCAGCAAGTTATTCAGTTGTTGAATTATTCTAAGAAATTACTGTAAATGTAGTAGTAGTTGCTGCGACAAAAGCCCAGTAGTTGCTGTAAAATGCATAGCAATTGCTGGTATCCAATTGGTATCTAAGATTAATAGCAATGAAATTTTATAAAAGAAATGATTTATGTCTAAAATCTAAGATTTAATGTAAGACTCGAATTGTTTGAAATAAGAATTTATCAACTTAAAGGAAATTCCGGGATTGCAACAAGCAATGTCTGAATTATACAAGCAATGTCTGAACTAGGCAAGAAACAATAGGATGGTTGCTCCTACTCATCTGGGCCAGGCAAGATCGGCTCCCCTCCTATGGCAACTAGGACCTCCTCCTCAATATCATCCTCCTCACTGTCAGATGCCATCCGTGCTTCCTTTGGGTTCATGGGGATATCATCATCAACGGGCTCCACAAAGGTAGGCCCGATGCCCAACACAGCATTTGTCAGGGCGTTGAGAGGATAGCGGGTGGCAACTTCGTCCAGCTCCTGCTGCGTAGACGGGCGATCGCCCGTCCTGTGCCTTAGCATCTCAAGCCTGTACATGCGTGCCATAATGAGCTCATCCCGATAGTTGTGCTCAGCAGTTGTGAGGATTGGCCCCGTAGCCTCCTCATGCCCCTTAATGTTGGTGACATTGTAGGGTGGGGCCTTGATCTGGGGCCAATAATCCAGCTCTTCGGTGGAGACACCTGCATGAGTGCACAATTCAGTTATGAGGCCCCCGAAAGCGTACCTGCGACCACAGTGGACTCTGGTCTTTCTCATGGTGGACTTGAGAATGGCCCCAAAGTTGAGCTCCATGCCCGTCATGAGGGCATATACCAGGCAAGTTCTATCTCACGTCACAATAGTGTAATGTTGCCCCGGAAAGAAGGAATGCATCACTATTTTGACCCAGACTCGAGCTTCCCGATTCATGTGGCCAAAGGGGAAGCTTTGGTGGTATCCTTAGCCTGCATGCCTTATCCATCTTGCTGTGGAGTTTACTCCCGCCAGTGTGTGACAGATGAGACAGTATGGGGGTTGCATCTGCAAATCATTGAAAACCCCGACAGGAACATTTGGAGTGCCCAGAATGCCATTGATGGCAAGGGGCCCTATGTTGACTTCCACTCCTCGCACAATAACCACCTCTGTGAGAGGTTCCTTCTTCATGTTAGCGTAGAATTCCCTAACCATGCTGAGGTTGCATGGCAGGGGATCATTGAAGAGGAACATGAGGTGGTAGTCCATGCACCTTTGATAAATGAGGGGGAACTCGCATGCCAAGGAGTCTGCATCAATAGGAACATCCGAGAAGTACTTGATCTTATTATGAGCCCGGTACCACCTCTGTCCCTCTCTATCCACTGCCCGGAGCCCAAAACGAGGTCGTTGGCCTCTGTGCTCAGGGGCTCGGGGTACCACTGGGACATCCCTGGTACGTCATCGGCTGCTCGAGGCGCCAGCTCCACTTGTTTGCCCTGTTTGTCTTACCCTAGAAGCCATTGATACCTGCAGTAAAACAACTTCAGTCGCTCAAAGATAGCACAAGGGCACCGTGTGCAAGCCTAGGTAATCTTGACCCCACACTTAGACCAATCCACACCGGGTGAAGAGGATACTCAGACTTCTCCACTTCACTGGTGGCACATGACACCACTGATCCCCACACAATGTATAATATAAGTTAATCTCAGCAATCACGTAATTCCCCATACAACCCATAAGCAAAAATGCAAGCACAATGAGTAACAAACAAACCACTCACACTTAGAAAATTCCTACAAATCATGGTAGTCTAACCCAAATGCGACATGTAGAAGAAAATACTTACTTGAGTTGCAGTAGAATGATGGTGAGATTAGTGTGCGTCGCGTAGAGGATTGCAACTTGAAGAGTAGGGGGGAAAATCGAGAGTGTAGAGAGAAAGGGGCGAAAATCGAGTGGAAATTGATAAAGAAAACCCTAAAAAAATAAAGAGTGGTTTATATAGGGGTGGTGCCATATGAAAATCGAGGCTCGAATTATACGGGTCCGCGACGCGGAGACATTGCGGTCCCACATTTGAAAAATTACTTACCTGGGCCCTCAGGAAATAGCTGGTACCCGATGCATCCGCGACGCGGTACGGTCGCGGACGGACACTATTTTGGGGCTAAAATCTTTTTTGAATTTTGAGCTATGGGCCCCAAAAAATTTCACGAATAATGCATTACGCTTCAAAACAGTAATATATGTTAGTTCAACCAAACAAATGACAAAAACAACTCACGGATTTGGAAAAAAATCGATGATGCATTTTTGACCCAGAATAGGCCAACAAGTGTATGTTCGTGATGCCTCCGCGATGCGGACATGTCGCGGAGGGTCACTGTTTTAGGGCCCAAAACATTTTTGATTTTTCACTATGGGCCCCGAAAACTTCAACGACACCTACACATCCTTCAAAACATTAACACATGTTAGTTCAGCATATACAACTCACAAAATAACTCCCGGGTCGACCGAAAACGACGAAGCATTTTCTCCACTGGGAACAGTCTCGACATGTGCATGTCCGCGACACCTCTGCGATGCAGTGCAGTCGTGGAAGGTCACTGTTTTGGGGCCCAAAAGTTTTTGGAATTTGAGCTAAGGGCCCCGAAAAATTCACCGAACAATGCCAATAGCTGAAAAACATTAACACTAGTTAATCCAAACAAAAAAATTTCAATATTGAATGACGGATTACCGGGAATCGGTGATGCACATTTCAGCCCTGGGATGAGCACTTTGTGAGATGAGTCCGCGACGCGTATGCATCGCGGACAACCACTTGTTTCTTGTTCTGTTTTTTTTTGTTTTGTGTGTAAAGGAAAAAAACTTACCTTACCACGGCGAAGCAGTTGTTGTAAATGTAGTAGCAGTTGCTGCAACAATAGGCCAGCAATTGCTGTAAAATGCATAGCTATTGTTGTACCCTACTATTGCAAGCTAGTTAGTAGCTATAGCAAGTTGACTATAAGTTGATAGTATCAACCATGTATAGTGATAAATTGAGTTTTGTTACTCCAATTTCAAATAAAAAGCTAAATTTATAAGTGATCTTATACATTGACGTGGCGATTGCACAAGTAATATACAATCTATTGAGCAATTGCATGTGTAAGTGATGGTAATTAAGTAAATTGATTATTAGTTGGTTGCGTCAATATGTTTTATAATATATTAGTAGTGATTTTATGCGTTGAGGTGGAATCAGTAATGATCTTATACTTTGAGATAGTACTTACACAAGTAATACGATCGCAGTTGTAAACCACACTTATTTCAATGGCTTTTTCCATTAATTCCATTTGATCATGGTTATGGATGAATATAGTTATTTTAGTCCAATTCAACACTAGAAATAAGTCGATGCTAAACATTTTGTTTAAATTTGTTATAGCAAGTTGGCCAGTTGCTGGACTAGTTGTAGCAATTACTGTAAAATATCATAGCAAGTTATTCAGTTGTTGGATTATTCTAAGCAATTGCTGGGAATTGTGCAGCAGTTGCTGTAAATGTAGTAGCAGTTGCTGCAACAAAAGCCCAGCAGTTGCTGTAAAATGCATAGCAATTGATGTACCCTACTATTGCAAGCTAGTTAGTAGCTATAGCAAGTTGACTATAAGTTGATGGTATCAACCATATATAGTGATAAATTGAGTTTTGTTACTCCAATTTCAAATAAAAAGCTAAATTCATAAGTGATCTTATACATTGACGTGGCGATTACACAAGTAATATACAATCTATTGAGCAATTGCATATGTAAGTGATGGTGATTAAGTAAATTGTGTAAGTATCTCAGCAGTTATTCAGTTGTTGACTTATTCTAAGCAATTGCTAGAAATTGTGTAGCAGTTGTTGTAAATGTAGTAGCAGTTACTACAACAAAAGCCTAGCAGTTGCTGTAAATTACTATATACGATACAGCTATTTCTGTAAATTCTGCAGCATTTCCTATGAGGTCAATAGCAACTGCTGTAACACTGTTGATAGTTTAAAATGTAATATGTTAATACCTGAAGCATTTGGTGAAAAATGTATTCAAATAATAATAATACTGATAATATTAAATAACAACAAATGTTAATTGTTGCAGAAAATTAACATGCAAAATAAAACAAGTTCACAAACACCAAATAAAAGCGAGTGTTCTTATGAAACATTCGCTCCGAGCATGTAGTTCTCTTGTGCCCAACCCTTTTGTATATGGAACATTTGTTCTTTTTGCTTGAAAATGATTGTCTGATACTTGGCCGCCGCTTCTTAGCCTTTCTTCCCACCTTTCCCGGCACAACATGTAGAGGAAGTATTTCCCTTTCTAAAATCTCCCTAGGAACTTCCCGAAATTCTTCGGATGACACGGGTTTAATTTCCTCCACGTATGCAAGAATGTATGTCTCTACCTTATAATATTGAGAAGAATACTCATAAATACGTCTTTCATAATCTTCACCATATTGACACCGGAGCGCGGCCATCACGCGCGGACAAGGTATTTTATCAAGATCAAACACTCTGCAAGTACAAGATTTGCAATGAAGATCAATCATTGCCACTACATCATAACCGGAGACAACATATCTATAATTGGCAATTGGATGAACCAATAGTTTGTTCCCTAAATTAATATTTTTGCAATGACCTCCTCTATCAAAGAGACCAAGATGATTGATGCATTGATGAACTCCATTCTTCTTTGGTGAAATTTCCCCCAAACTTCTTGTTTATTTCATCAAATAGAGAAGGAATAGGAAAATCTCTTTCAACAACAAAAAGTGAATTAATCGACTCAATTATGTTTGATGTCATAATACCAAACCTGTAAATGTTGCAGCAGATATTATAGAATTTAATAACTACTATTTTTAAAAATTAGAAAATTCTACAGCAGATATTACAGATGTTGCAGCAGATGCAGCAGTTACTGCAACAGAATCTTCATCAGCAGCAGAAATGGAACAAATGCAGTAGTTAATAACATATACCTATTTCCCGAAAAAAAATACCATGCTCCATCTGTGAAATCCAATTCGTTCAAGATGTATGGCAGCCTGTGGAATTATATCTCTAATTTGATTGAAGTGGTCACTAAACTCACTTACATCGTATGCTTGTGCAGCCTTGTAAATGATAAATGATCCTTCCATTGTAATAATTGGTTCGAATATTT
This sequence comes from Solanum rostratum, assembly GCA_029948455.1. NCBI lineage: Eukaryota > Viridiplantae > Streptophyta > Magnoliopsida > Solanales > Solanaceae > Solanum > Solanum rostratum. The sequence continues at coordinate 49,135,379 of CM057047.1, read as the reverse complement.
TCACCAAGGTGTCACATGCAACAACCATAATGAGCAGAAGGGTAGACAATTGAAACCATTTTTTTTATGCTTGGATGCCGATCCAAAATTATGCACAATTTGGGAGTATCATCTACAAAACTGCTCATTTACTCAAAAAATATCAATAAGAGGCATCACATTCGGAGTCAACAACACAAAATCAACAGGAAAAATATGTTTCTCAGCATCCTGTACAATAACAGATAATAAACGCCACCATACTTGCCTTTTAAAAATGTTTCATCGACAGCTATGACTTTTCTCATATGCCTAAAACCAAGAATCCAAGCTCCTATGGCCACAAAAAAATACTTAAATTTACCATTTTCATCGAGCTCCAATGCCATTTTGGTCCCCGGATTTACAGTGCTAAGCATATAATGATATGCGTCAAGCACCACATATCCATGCTCGTGTGTTCCCCTTATCAAGGATTTTGCGATTTCACTTCCCTTCTAAAGTTTCCAATAATTGACCTTGCATCCCAATTCAACACGAAGTGAGGTTTTCATATCTCTAGTGGACGGCCATTTACCCTCGAGAAACTTATCTTTGAAGCATGCACCAATTACTTTGGTCGTAGCATGTGGATTGTGGCTCGTCAGATTTTGAGAACCACAAGTGTGAAACTTTTCATACTTTCTAATGTAAAATCTGTCACAACTTTTAAGCTTCACCGCTCTCAGCCACCACTTATACTCGGGATGTACACACTTGACGCAATATATAAGATGCGAGTTTATCACTTTTTTTAATCTAAAGTCTTTCTTCAAATAAGTCATTTTCAACGTAATATCTAAATCTTCCTTATTCTTAAATATCATACCATTATAAAAACCTGTTTCATCATCTTGAAGATGATTTGACTGTGTTGATTGTGTATTTGCTGGTGTGTTGCTCGCAACTTCTGGGGTCGGCGTCTGCTCACCTCCACTTGCTCTATCTGGAATGTCCGTAGCCATCACAGCACATTCATCATTCAGAATTTCTAGATTTTGATGTGAATTTTAGTTCTCCACCACCCTTTCAACCATGTATACCCGTAGAATGAGTCTTCCTTCATCTTCAAAATAAATTCGTAACTCACTTGATTTTTTATTCTAAATGGAGCCACTCTCTGTTTTTCGCCACAAGAACGCATGTAAGTGATGACGATATATTTCGGCTCACAATTTAATTCACAGCTAGAAATAATTTGATTTACAAAATCCTCATACGCGATATCTCGATTCACAATCATCGCTATCGTCTCGGTCATTTCTTTGCCTTTCCAACGCCAAATAAAATGATTGTTGGACTCAACCCATTCACCACGACAATCAACTCCTAATATTATTTCGTCTCCCATTGATGATCTTGAAGGTACCTAAATAAGTAATAATTAAAAGCGCAACATGAAAAAACTGTACAGAAATACAACAATTGTTGTATTCAATTCAGCAGCTACTTCATCATATGAAACATCACATGCAGCAAATACACAGTACATTCAACAGTAATTTAAAACTGCTGCAAAAGTGGTGAACCAGTTGCTAAAAAACTATTTCCACTACTATTCTATATTGTGCAACAACTGTTGAATCTATTACATCATCTGCTGCATCGTTGCTGAAAATAGCTCAGCAGTGAAGAATTGCAACAATGGTGGAAATAACAATAAAAACACAAAACTCAGCTACTGCACCCAGTACAGCAGCTGCTGCACCCAGTCCAGCATTTGCTGCATCGTCGCTGAAAATAGCTCAGCAGTGAAGAATTGCAACAACGGTGGAAATAACAATGAAAACACAAAACTCAGCTACTGCACCCAGTACAGCAACTGTTGCACCCAGTCCAACAATTGTTGCACCCACTCCAGCAATTGCTGCACCCAGTCCAGCATCTGCTGCATCGTCGCTGAAAATACCTCAGCAGTGAAGAATTGCAACAATGGTGGAAATAACAATAAAAACACAAAACTCAGCTACTGCACCCAGTCCAGCAGCTGCTGCATCGTCGCTGAAATTGGCTCAGCTGTGAAGAATTGCAACAATGACGGAAACAATAATAAAAACACAAAACTCAAATAAATAGCACCACATTCACTTTTATCGGTCATAATAATGATTAAAACTTACCTTTCAAGTAATTTCCAAGGCTATACGAACAAATGCCCCAAAAAAATTGATTTTTTTCCTTCCAAATTTGAAGCCCCAATGTTGTATTGGGAAAACAGTGACGACGACGGCAACAACAACAACAACAACAAGAAGCAGCAGCGGCAATGTTGGGGATTTTGGGGAAATTGAAAAATTAGGGTATTTTTTTGTGGGTTAAAGTGTATAAAGAAATACTTGGGGACCTTTTTGAAAATAATCAAATATCATTAACTCTTAATTATAATTTTGTCATCTACACCCAATTCTTAAAACTTTTGTCACTTTTTTTTTAATTTTTAAAAGCTTTTTATCACCTTTAATTAAAACCTCCAACTATTTGCGGAAAATAAATCTTGATCTATGTGAATAGCATCCAAGATACTAACATCAACTATAATATTTTATATAGGAGGGGTGATGATTGAAATCCTCTTGTCTTCTTGTATCAAGACTCATTGAAATTTGGTTAAGAAATCCAATCCCAATTGGACTTGATTCTTGTATGCCGATCATCAAATTAAACTTAGATCAACAATCTATGATATATCATTCTACCATAGACGTAGATATCTATATGATATCTTACATTCAAAAATTATGATTGTGAAAATAGCAGAAAACAATTAAAACCTTCAATTGGACGAATGGTCCTTAAACTCTTTGATCAAACTCTCCAGAAAACAGTAAGATGATCCCCCTTCTAACAAGGCCCTCCTGCTTTTCTCTTTTAGTTCTTCCATTTTCTTTCTGATACCATTCTTCTCCTCTGAACTATCCAACATCAATCGCCTTATGGCATTCTTTATCTCCTCTGCTTTGACCAAAACAGGATTCTCACTCCGATATTCCATCTTTATATCCACAGCTATCTCCAAATCAACCACCAACTCGAAAGCGTTTACTTGTTGCTCTGCATACATAGGCCATGTTGCCATCGGAACTCCAAACCACATGCTTTCCAGTATCGAATTCCAGCCACAGTGCGTTATGAATCCTCCAATCGACCTGTGAGATAGCACCGCCACTTGAGGTACCCATCCAATCACTTTCCCTTTCTGCATAGTTCGGGTCAAGAAACCATCTGGCAACACTTGCTCCGGACGCGCAAGATCGTCCGAAGTACCTATTTCATCCATAACCTGAGGCCACCGTAATGACCACAAGAAACAGCAGCCGCTATGGTCAAGGGCTATTGCAATTTCCTTCAATTGTTCCTCGTCAAAGGAACCATAGCTCCCAAAACAGAGGAACAATACTGAAGAATCTTGTTGCTCATCTAACCAGCTGTTGATACTCTCATCTGGTTCTTGATTCAGGTTGATTATAGGCCCAATTGGGTATAAAGATGGAACCCCATTATCACTATCGAGGGATTTGGTTGGATGAGACTCAAGCTCGACAAAAGTGTTAATTATGACCCCTTTTGCTTGTCGTATCATTCGAGCAGTAGACAGAGGTAGGTGCAAACGGCCAATTTTATCCAACATAGCATTTGGCAAAACCTTAGCAGGAAGAGGATGGACATAAGTCGAAACGGGAAGTAACGTCTCGGAGTCCTTGAAATCGGAGATGTCACAATTGTGTTCATCTTTAAGTGTTTGTGCATAAAACATGAGGCCAAGAAAGGCAGCACTGGAAGTAAAGAATACGTAGCTTGGTAAACCTAGCTCTGTTGCTACTTGTATCATTTTGTCACTAAACATGTCAACGATCACACCAGCCAGTCGAGTAGTACTACTGGTTGTCATGAAGTTTTGAATTATTGCATCTCTTACTAACCGCTTGGAATTATTAAAGGTCTCCACAAGAAGAGCTTCTTGATTTGAAAGATTGTTAGTTTGAGATTGAGGAGGAGATGAAAGGTGCAAGAATCGGAGACGTGGAGAGGTAGAACCGTCCATTGACTTTGTATAGGTATGTACCCGGGTTTGAATTGGAAGATCAATAATGAAGAAAGTAATTGACAGCCAATGGGCTCGGCTGATGAGTAACTTGCCAATTTCCACAGCAGCGACGAGGTGACCCATTCCTGGCCCGGGAATGAAAATCAGCTGCTCACTGCTCTCCATGTTTGTTACTCATCTAGCAAAACAACTCTGACAATTTAAAGCACAGAATTCAGAACAGAGAAACCCCAAAGGCGTTGCGGTCATTCATTACGTCTGATGTCGTGGATACCTCCGCAGCCAAGTGGAATTAAAGAAAACAGATAATAGAAACAATGGAACAATTATATAAAGATACATCTCTTATATATGTGGGTGGGTGTGGGTGGGAAAAAAAGTTGATTCCAAATTAAATTTTTATTTAGTTTGATTTTATTATTTTAACAAAATTGATAGTATTTGAAATGATTTTGATTTTGTTCAAAAAAAAAAAATAATGACGGACAAGTTATATTCATATTTTATTTTATAATCATGCGTACTTAATAAATTATTTTTGTAAATAATTTTTTATACAAAAAATGTAGCAGTCTAACGAAAAAGTGTAAGGCATGATGCATCTTTTGTTTAAGCAATAATATCGGTAACTTATGCATTATTTCATAATATTTTTGGTTAGTACTTTGAATTAGCTAAAAATATAAGCAACAAGTTAAACATAATTTAAGTTTTGGTATAAGAATCGTAATATCCAAAATAATACTCCCTCCATCCCCATTTAATTATCATAGTTTTCATTTTTTTAGAGTCAATTTATTTAGACTTTGACTAATATGAAAAAAGTTGCAATCAATAATATTTTTCTTATAGTTTTTGAATATTTAAAATTTTTATTTTGAAAATATCAAATTAATTTAATCTAATTTATCTTTAAAAATTAGTCTAATTGACTTTCAAAAAGTATAATAATAATTAAAATGGGACGGAGAGCATATAAGATAATCCATTTCGTTTGAATGAATTATTGTCCTTTTTTGTTTCCTCTTATAAACGAATCATTTCTTTTATTTTAATAATTTATAAACTAATAAGATTAGTTTAGTTTGATTTTGACTAATAATATATGCAAATTGGCCGATAGATATTCCCATTTATAAATTAAAAAAATTGATTTTTGTTGAGTGTGAATTGTCAATGTGTTTTGTCAACAATATTGTCCAATTGTCAATGTATTTGTCAACAATATTGTCCCCTTTTAAGAGGAAAAATGAAGGTCAGCAAATGTGGGAATGAGGAATTCCCACACACATTCTTCTTCTTCTTTGGCTATAAATAGCCATGGTTTTGCAATGTACAGAGACGAATAGACATATATAATTTTCCCTGATTTCTCTCTTCTTCTCAGTTTTAAGCTTTTGATTCTCCTTACATATATTCTATTTAATTCTAGATTTATTTCATAACACGTTATCAGCACGAAGCTCCGCCCATTTCAAGTCATTGTAAACAGGTAAAAGGGGTAAGAATTTATTTTATTAAAATGTCTAATATTTCAAAAGTTGAATTTACTGTACTTAATATTTCTGGATCTAATTATTCATCATAGGCACTAGATGCTGAACTACATTTAGAATCAATGGGTCTGGCAGACACCATTAAAGATGAAAATAAGGCATCCAGTCAAAACCGTGCCAAAGCTTTAATTTTTCTCCGCCACCATCTTGACGAGGGACTAAAATTACAATATTTGACAATAAAAGATCCCCTGAAATTGTGGAAGAATCTAAAAGATAGGTACGACCACCTGAAGTTGGTCGTCCTTCCACAAGCGCGTCATGATTGGTTAAATCTAAGATTATTAGATTTTAAAAATATAACTGCGTATAATTCAGCGATGTTTAGAATTATATCACAGTTAAATTTATGCGGAGAAGAAATAACTGAAGCTGACAAGCTTGAAAAAACATACTCCACATTTCCACCCGCGAATATGCTCCTGCAGCAGCAATATTGCAGTATGGGTTTTACAAAATATTCTGAATTACTTTCACACCTTCTTATTGCTGAAAGGCATAATGAATTATTGATGAAAAATCATGATAGTCGGCCCGTTGGTTCTTCGCCACTCCCTGAAGTGAATCAGGCGAATTATAACCAACGAGAAAGAAATTATGGCCCCAGAAGTGGTCGTGGTCGTGACCGTGGCCGAGGTCAAAGAAGAAATCATGATAGTCGTCTCGCACCGAGGCACGATCAGCAATCTAAAAAGAAGGAAGAAAAGCCAGAAGCTTATCCAAAGAAAAATTCAGAAAGTATATGTCACAGATGTGGAGGCAAAGGGCACTGGTCAAGGACATGCCAGTCATCTAAACGTCTTGTTCAACTATATCAGGCATCATTAAAAAGATCCGAAAATCCAGAGACAAATTTTTTGTCTGAAAATAATATGGAACATATGTATCTGGATGTAGCGGACTACTTAAATTTTCCAGAAGAAAATTTAAATATTAATGAAAATGTGAACGATGATGAGCATGATAATATATAAAATAATTTTCTTTATTTATATGTGCACTTATGTTTTTGTATCCCATGAAAATGAAAAAATAAATCATAACATGTTATACTTATTATGATATATTTAACTTATGCAAGACTTTTCATTAAATAAACATGAGGTCCAAATAAATATTTACTTTATTATTTCTCTCTTTGAAGAATGGATATGCCTCAAATTTTTTTTGGATCAATAATCAATCGCGAAGATATTTGTGTTATTGACAGTGGAACGACTCATGCAAATTTTAAAGACGAGAACTATTTTTCTTTTTTACTTAAAAAAAGGGCAAATGTTACTACAATATCTGGTAGTGCAAAAATAATTGAAGGCTCCGGAAGAGCTACTATTTTCTGCCTAAGGGGACAAAAATCGTTATAGAAGATGCATTTCTCTTCTAAATCCCCAAGAAATTTGCTAAGCTTTAAAGATATCCGCAGAAATAGATATCATGTTGAGACACTAAATGAAATGAATATTGAATACCTTGGTATAACTAAGAGTGTCTCAGGCCAAAAATATATTTTAGAAAAATTACCAACTTTATCGTCTAGCCTATATTATGCAGAAATTAGTGCAATTGAAGCACATTCGATCGTAAATCAGAAGTTTACTGATCCAAAAACTTTTGTGCTATGGCATGATCGAGTAGGTCATCCTGGATCAATAATGATGAGACGAATTCTTGAAAATTCAAGCGGTCATCCATTAAAGAACCTGAAGATTCTTATGAATGACGAATTTTCATGTGCTACTTGTCATCAAGGCAAATTAATTGCCAGATCATCAACCCTGAAGGTTGGCATTGAATCCCCAAAAGTTTTGGAACGTATACATGGGGACATATGTAGACCTATTCACCCACCTAGTGGAGTGTTTAGATATTTTATGGTCCTAATAGATGCATCATCAAGATGGTCTCACGTGTGCTTTTTATCATCCCACAACCTGGCGTTTGCGAGGCTACTGGCACAAATAATAAGATTAAGGGCGCAATTCCCAGATTATCCAATTAAATCCATTCGTCTGGATAATGTTGGAGAATTTACATCCCAAGCTTTTGATGAATATTGCATATCAATTGGGATAAAAATTGAACATCCGGTAGCTCATGTTCATACTCAAAATGGCCTTGCAGAGTCATTTATTAAGCGCCTGCAATTGATAGCTAGACCACTGCTCATGAAATCAAGATTACCCATTGATGTGTGGGGTCATGCTATCTTACATGCAACAGCACTTGTACGTCTCAGACCGACTAATTATCATAACTATTCTCCATCACAATTAGTTTTTGGTCATGAACCAAATATAGCTCATCTACGAATTTTTGGTTGTGCGGTATATGTGCCTGTAGCACCACCGCAATGCACTAAGATGGGCCCTCAACGGAGGTTAAGTATATATGTTGGGTTCGACTCACCCTCCATAATTCGCTACCTCGAACCGTTGACAGAAGATTTATTTACTGCCAGATTTGCAGATTGTCGGATTGATGAAACAATTTTCCCGCAATTAGGGGGAGAGAAAAAGGAACCCCAGAGAGAAATTGTGTGGAAAGTTTCATCACTATCTCATTTTGATCCACGAACACGCACATGTGAACAGGAGGTCCAGAAGGTCATCCATTTGCAGACAATAGCAAATCAAATGCCAGATGCATTTACTGATTTGAAACGGATAACTAAGTCACATATCCCTGCAGTGAATGTGCCTATCCGGATCGAAGTCCCAAAGGGACCAACTGCCAGTATCACAGCTTCTGAATCCCAAACACGCCTGAAGCGTGGTAGACCAGTGGGTTCAAAGGATAAACATCCTAGAAAGAGAAGCATAAAGAATGATAAAAATGATACTACAAAAGGACTTCCTGAAGAAGATCCAAACTTGAGAAATCCTGATATTCCTGAAGAAATCAGTGAACCCGAGACTCAAGTGAATAAAGAACTTCCAATAAGTTCTATTAGTGATGAGATAAGTTTAGATCGATCAAAAATTACAGTGGATAATGTTTTTGCATATAATGTTGCACTTAGCCTCATGCAAGACAATGAAAGTCTTGAGCCTAAATCTGTCGAAGAATGTCGACACAGAGATGATTGGCCAAAATGGAGAGAAGCTATTCAATCTGAATTGAATTCACTCTCTAATCGTGAGGTATTTGGACCTGTAGTCCAAACCCCTGATGGTGTAAGACCAGTTGGCTATAAATGGGTTTTTGTGCGAAAACAGAATGAGAGAAATGATATCGTAAGATACAAGGCACGCCTTGTTGCACAAGGATTCTCTCAGAAGCCGGGTGTCAACTATGAGGAAACATATTCACCTGTTATGGATGGAATAACCTTTCGATATCTCATTAGTTTAGCTGTACATGAAAATCTTGAAATACATCTGATGGATGTAGTTACAGCTTACCTCTATGGTTCACTTGACAGTGAAATTTACATGAAAATCCCAGAAGGATTCAAATTGCCCGAAGCATGTACTAAGTCTCGGGAAATATTCTCAGTCAAGTTACAAAGATCATTATATGGTCTGAAACAATCAGGGCGTATGTGGTATAATCGCCTTAGTGAGTACTTGATAAATAAAGGATATATAAATAATGTCATTTGTACATGTGTTTTCATTAAGAAAACAGGATCGGAGTTTGTAATACTCGCTGTTTATGTTGATGACATAAATCTCATTGGAACTCTTGAAGAGGTCCAAAAGGCAATTGAATATTTAAAGAAAGAATTTGAGATGAAAGATCTTGGAAGGACAAAACTTTGTCTGGGTCTACAAATTGAACATTTAGCAGACGGGATCTTTGTTCATCAATCTGCCTATACTGAGAAAATCTTAAAGCGCTTCTATATGGACAAAGCACATCCGTTAAGTACTCCAATGGTTGTTAGATCACTTAAAGTGAATAAAGATCCATTCCGTCCCCCAGAAGAGGATAAAGAACTTCTTGGTCCAGAAGTACCATACCTCAGTGCCATTGGTGCACTCATGTATCTTGCTAATTCAACCAGACCTGATATAACATTTTCTGTTAATGTGCTAGCAAGGTATAGTTCTTCCCCAACGTGAAGGCACTAGAACGGTATCAAGCATATTTTGCGATACCTGAAAGGTACAATTGATATGGGTTTGTTTTATACTAACAAAGGCTGTGCAGACCTTGTTGGCTATGCAGATGCAGGTTATTTATCAAATCCACATAAAGCCCGATCTCAAACCGGCTATCTCTTTGCATATGGAGGAACTGCTATATCATGGCGATCTACAAAGCAGTCAGTTGTTGCTACTTCTTCAAATCATACTGAAATAATTGCAATTCATGAAGCTAGTAGAGAATGTGTGTGGTTGAGATCAATGATACATTTCATCGAAAGAAAATGTGGACTGAAAAATGATGTCATGGTACCCACGGTCATATTTGAAGACAATGTTGCGTGCATAGCTCAATTAAAAGGTGGCTTCATAAAAGGAGACAGAACGAATCACATTTTACCGAAATTATTCTTCACACATGATCTTCAGAAGAAAGGTGATATTGATGTACAACAAATTCGTTCGAGTGATAATCTTGCAGATTTATTCACCAAGGCATTGCCAACATCAACATTTGAAAAGCTAAGATATAAGATTGGAATGTACCGTCTCCAAAGTATCAAATGAAGTCTCCATCATCAGGGGGAGTAAAATACGTGCTGTACTCTTTTTTCCTTATCCAAGGTTTTATCCCACTGGGTTTTCCTGGTAAGGTTTTTAATGAGGCAACTAATGATGCGTATTAAGATCACCTAGAACTTTCCTTTACATGGACAATTCAGGGGGAGTGTTGAGTGTGAATTGTCAATGTGTTTGTCAACAATACTGTCCCCTTTTAAGAGGAAAAATGAAGGTCAGCAAATATGGGAATGAGGAATTCCCACACACATTCTTCTTCTTCTTTGGCTATAAATAGCCATGGTTTTGCAATGTACAGAGACGGATAGACATATATAATTTTCCCTGATTTCTCTCTTCTTCTCAGTTTTAAGCTTTTGATTCTCCTTACATATATTCTAGTTAATTCTAGATTTATTTCATAACAATTTTAAATATATTCTATAATTTTTTTACGAAAGGAAGTCGGCGCCGCTCTGTCACCGGAGCAGCAATAATAATTTTCACCTGTCTCACTCACTTAGTCTTGGTTAAATTCACCACGAAATTAAAGAAATAAAATAAAGGTTTTCTTATTTATATTATTGTGTGTATACTATATTATTAAATATATTTTTTAAAATAAAATAATGTTAAATTTTTAAACAAAAAATGTATTTGAAGACATGTTCCTCTTTAATTCTATATCGATTTATATTAGAGTTCATCAGCAATTTTGAATTTAAATATTTTGATTTATCTTAAATTCAATTATTATAGTTTATCTTATAGATATTTATAAGACTGACCCATGTGGTCTTTAATTAAACAAAAAGTATTAGATACAAAGTCTAATAAATACTAATTAAACAGTAGAACGACTATTTGCTCTTATTTCCTAAAATTGATGATGCACTCTAATATTCCTCTTTAATAAAATTATAGTCATATCACTCTTTATATTTAAAGTAAGTAAGAATTGTCTTTCAATATAAGTTTTAACCAATTTCATTTGATCAGGAATGAGTTTGTTCATCAATTATTTATATTAAAAATTAATCGGATACAATTTTAATAGACATTAAATTTTCTTAATAGTTTGAAAAAATATATTATAATTTTGAGCAAAAATTTTAAATTGATATATAGTAGTCATCTAAAAAGCAAGCTAATAGTGCATGATTTAATAAATAGATACGTAGTAGTTTTTCTAACTAATGTAATTTAGGGAGGATTCTATATTTTGATTAATATTGTTGAATTTCTAATATTAGTGAAGTCCTCAATGATGCTTGGATTACATTCAACCTTTTACTTGTTATTATATTGAAATTAATGTTCACTTTTATTTGTTTCGTTTATAAAATTAAAAAATAACTATTACTTAATTTTTAATTTATTGTTATTATTAGTTATAGTTATTTTTTAATTTATTTTATACATATTGAATTTATTATATTCAATGAGTGATGAAATTGTTATTTCATTTACAACGAATATAATATATTTTAAGTTAAATAATTAAATAATAATTATTTTTAAAAAAATAGTAAATGAACAATTTGTTTACTATAAGGTCTTTTAATGAAGGACATAAAATTCAATCAATATTTATAAAAATCTTCATTCTTTCATATATACATATAATTATTTTATTATTATCTTAAAGATAAAATATTAATATTAATTATTATAAATATGATACCTATTTCATATATCTGCATGTGATGAATATTTTCAATGATTTTGATGTATAATCAGTACACATCAGTACACTAAATTTCTCAATTAATACTAAAATACTACAATTAAAAAAGCTCAAACAAATAATAATAATGATAATAAATAATTCTTAAAGTCCCAACCCTAAATATTGCTAGTCTTTTCTCTTGATTTTCTAATTGTTTGCCACCAAATTGATTACTGCAACCGATTTCGTTAATTAACACAATAATATTACACTAAAAAGGCAATAAAATCATCAGATATTAAAAATTAAAAATACTTGTTAAAAAAGAATAAAAAGCAAGCATCAAAATAATCAATACTTTATCATAAATAATTGATTTAACCTACATATATGATAAAAAAAGAATATAATTGAATTGACCTACATATATGATAAAAAATTGTAATTGATTTGAAGTGTCAAACTAAGTTATGACAAAACATGAAATATTAGATCGTTCAATGACTATCTTATCATTGTTGGTGAAGGTGTAGGTCGACATCCGAGCAAATCTCTAGTCACTTGCCTACAAGCACCTCTAAAGTTGGCAATAAGATAAGTAAGTTAAGGAATAACATAATCCAACAAAATTTAGCGAAACATATTGTAAAGTCATATATACGTATCGAAACAATAATAAAGATTTAGATGCTGCAAACAAAAGAAATACACAAAATTTTAAAAATCGTTCATTCACAATAAGTATTCTATCAATGCCAAAAGAGAGAAAAATGATAACTGAATGTAACGTCCAGTAAAATTACCAAAATACCCTTAGAGGAGAGGTGTGCGTATAACGTGTCTTCCCATGCTTCGATGGCAAATTCGAGGTTGGATTTGCGATCAACATGATAAATTGAGTGGAAGAGTGCTCTCGGTTGATTTTTAAAGCAATCAGATCAAAAGATAATTTTTTTATGCGAAAACGCGAACGAGTGAGGGTGCAAGACAGGTGTGCGACGCGTACCTACCGCGGACCAACACTAGATTATATTCCAAAATTTTTCTACAGAATTGGAAAGCTTGTTCGGAAAATTTTCGATGAAAAACACCAAAAGTTGACACTGTCCGAGTCGCGGACCCCATGTTCCGAGACATGCACTGTCCGAGTCGCGGACCCAAGTTCCGAGACAGACTTTTTTCGAATTTCATGAGGGGTATTCCAGACCTTTTCAAACCCTTCCTAGGGCCAAACCATGATCAAAATGGGTTGTTTTAAGTGTGAAAAGGATTTTAAACTCCATTCTAAGTCCTTTCTAAGTCATTGAAGAAGACTAGGGCTTGAGAGAAGAGAAGAGGAATGTGAGATTGAACAGTTTAAGGGAGAATTCTTGAAGGTTGATTGTTAAAGCTTCACACCAGGTATGTAAGGCTGAACAAAAGCATGGGATTGTTCAATCATGTGTCCCATAGATGGTCATGGAAGAGTTGAGAGTATAATGAGTCTACATACATAATTCTTGATAGTTTTTTTGAAGTTTTGCATATATACTACATGCACTTTCATATGTTGATGATCATCATAAAACTTATTTTCTTGAATCAAGTACTTTTTGTGAGATATTGTATAAACCCTATACGTTAATTTATGAAAGCATACATGAATGAACCTAAGGATGGAGTCTAGAGCCTTGACTTGAGTGTATTAATGATAATCTTGATGTGAGTATGAGGTTGAGATACTGCCACTTGATGATCCTATGAATCTTCATAATTGAGTTCTTGAGTGCTATCTAAATGACTTCTTCTAAATGATGATCTAAGTCCTTGAGTTCTTAAATGGAAATTGAGTTAGTTGAGATGAATTAAAGTCCCTGAATTTAGAGTTTGAGTTAATGAGTTGATGAGAGTCTTTATGAGGCTGATTGAGATGAGAAGGAGTCTTATGAGCATTGAGTTTTGGGAGGAGTATCTAACACCGAAATGGGTAAGAGTGAGCCCCGTTCGCACTCATTAACTACATCGCCAAGCGTAGGATGAGGATGTAACCATTACATCACATGGTCCCCTCTTGTGGAGGTAAGGTCCCTGAAACAATAGAGGACTTGTGGAGGCTAGATTCCTTGTGGATCATACTGCGTTCCTTACCTAGCAAGTACAGAATGGTTGTGGCAACATCAACGTGAGTGTTGTACAATTACTAGATCATAAGTGATTATTGTCGGATAAGAGAAACTCCCAGAAAGTTCCCACATTGAGTATTCTGAGTCAAGTTGAGTTGAGTTTGAGTTGATTGATGAGGATTGATTTGGCTGATGGGTCACTTATCTACTCTTTATTCTTGCTTTAGATAGACATTTGACATTCTGTTGAGTATTATTTTGAGTTGAGGTTACTTTTATATTATTCTACTTGTTATCGTTTCATTCAGTTATTTTACATACCGTACATTCCACGTACTGATGCCCTCAGCGCTGCATCATTTCGTGATGCAAATACATGTGTTAGAGATCGTCAACAGGCACATAGTTGAGGATCCGAGATGTTCAGTAGATTGGTGAGCCTCCCTTACTTCGGAGGATCCTAGCATTTATTTTATCTTGCTATTAGAGGTATACTTGATTATCTTTACTTTATTTTGAGGTAGACATGGGTTTGTTATTAGCACCATATGATCGTGATAGAGGCTTCATAGACTAGAGTCGAATCTTGATGTTGAGACTTGTCGAGCTAATTTCTTTATACTAGCCTTTTTACTTATAACCTTACTTTGAGATTGGATGAGATGTGCCCATTACTTTCTTTTTGCCTTCCGCTGATTGATAGAATTTATTGAATGAATATGATGAGACCAAGTGGTTCTCTTAAGGACTAGCAACAATCTCTGGGTGCCGGCCACGTCTAAGGTACCCTCTCGGGGTGTGATTTGCAGAGAAAGATATAAAGAGGTTGATGATTTTATAATAAGTTAGGTATATGTTAGGATGTATTAAGAAATTGATTCTAAGTTGAATTATAATTCTTTTTTTATAGAAGATTTAAAATAGACAAGAAGAAGAATTCATAAATAAAAAAAAAATTGGACTACTCTATGATTTGGATTAAGGCCTGGTGTATGAATTGTGAAACTCCTCTGTTATTATTACCTTATTATAACCAAAGAACATTACAATAATTCTTTTAACTTTTATTTGTGGTTGAAAATTTATTAATAATATTAATTTTTATTTGTAATTGAATTTTACCAATAATCTATTCTATACTATAATAAAAGTGTGAAGGCCCTCAGAAATATTGATTGAACTTTTTGCGCTTCATTAAAAGACACCTTTCTAGACAAAATCGTCTTTTCACCTTTTTTTTAAAGAATTATTATTTTGATAATATTAAATATAAATAAATTGAATAAAGAAAAATCCCTACACACAAAATTCTTTTCCAACTAAAATAGATGGGTGTAAAAGGAAATTAGTCAAGAAAAAGAATTTAAAAGGGAAAATATGAAATTAGTCAAAAAGAAAAAAAATTAAAGGAAAAATTAAATTTTAAAAAATCTCTATACAAAAATCTTTTTCCAACTAAAATAGACTTGGTGTAAAAGGAAATTAGTCAAAAGAAAAAAATTAAAAGGAAAAACACGTGCAAAGTAGTGAAAAAGAAAAAAACATAAAGGGGAAAAACTTCCATTTTTGTAGGGAACACGGTTTGGTTAATTTTATTTTTTTACTTTTTTTTTCTTTTAAGGTAACACAAGTTTCCTACTTTGAAGAGGAAATTGTGTATCCAAATAATGCTTCTAAAAAAAATTAAAAGGGGAAAATGTATTAATTATTTGAAAATAAATAAAAGTTCTAATTTCACCATGAATCCTAATTATATGATAAAAAGTTTTGTCCTAAATATAATAAAATATTATTTTCTTTTCTTTTTGATTTATGACTTCTCTACTTCTATAAAAACACTTCAATTTCAACTTTTGATTCATTCACTCCCTTCATTGATCTGTGCTAAGTGGTGCTAAATTTTATTTTACGGTTTTCCCGAACATCAATTTGATTATCAAGTTTACTTATTGTAACTACCTGACCCAACACTCTGAAGTATTGTCCATTATTGGCTCTAGCCAATCACGGATTTGTTCCTTTAGACTCAACCAAAAGGCGTCTCACAGTATTAGGTCCTATCCTTCATTTAAATAGCCCAGAAATCTCCCTCTCTTTTCCAATGTGGGATTTGCCTAAGTGAGCCAGGCGTTACATATCGCTGTCCCTGCATTCACCCCCCATAGGGACTCAACGTCCTCATTGAAGTTTGCTGTAAGGACCCGGATTCTCAAATGGATTTATCGGACCTCCTGGTGTCGTCTCGAATGAAAATTTACCCAGTGTCGCTCCATGGAAGGCCCACACGGCCCGTGTGAAGCCACACAGACCGTGTGGCCTCCAGTGGAGGGGTACTTAGCCACGTTTTCAATGGCGTGGACTCGATGGGGAATTTCAAGCCAAGTGTGGGCACGGCCACCCACACGGGTCGTGTGGCGTGTCATGGGCCGTGTGGCCCACCGTGGAGCTCACAACTTTAAAATTGTTCTAAGTATGAAATCACCCTCTCGTAACTTTTTCGTGCAAAAGTTTTCTATGTGATGTTTTATGGCTTTTGGCACGATCCATGTGGCGTTACACGGGCCGTGTAGTTGCCCGTATAGAGCCCCTTAACCTCGGAGAAATTCTAAGTATGGGCACCGTGAGATCCGTCTAAGTGCCGCCTCACAGGCACTGTTCACGGTCCGTGTGATGGCTCATGGACCATGTAGGCACCCGTGTGTTCCTGACGGTTCATTTTCCTACCCGTTTCATTAATGGTTTTTAAGTAAATTCAAATCACTTGAAGTGTGTTTAAGGCATTTCTGCCCAGCTTAAACCCCGAAATCAGTTGAGGCAAGTCCATCTTTATTCATTCTCTTGAGAACACTCACCTGCTAAGAAATAAATTCCTAAACCTCCTCTCCAAGCTTCCTTCTCAAGACTCAATCTAGGGATTCATTGGGGCTCTTCTTCAAGCTGATTTCCTCTCAAGCTCATCTTTTAGCACTAAGGTATATGGGATTGATTATTGGTCCCTTTCAACCAAGGAGTCCCAAACTTTTTCAACTAATTCTCATAAGGTTTTGCTTACTTTAAAAATGGGTGATGAGGATTATTGGTTGTTTAACTCAATTGAAGTGTGGGTTGTATTTATTTGATAGTTGTAAGCTATTTTAAGCTCCTCTATAATGGTTTGCATTGAAACAATGAATTCATAAAAGTGCATGTCCCCTTCAAGACTTGAATTGCGCATGGGTAATTCATACTATGATTTAAATGTTGATTTTAATAATGTTTTCTAGCTGAATTTTGAAATGTATTATTGATCTAACCTTGAATCTACATTGCCATGTAATTTATGTCCAACTCACAGCATTGCATTCATGTACATGGAACTTTATGAAGAATTTTGAATAGGTTAAGCCCAATTATGTCTTATGGAATGATTTTGATACGATTATGTGTTATGACAAGATTGTGATCACATACATGTCTTATGATTTTATCTCTTTGAGCATCTTGGGTGCTTGCACCATCTTGTATATGTAAATGAGTTATTCCTTGCATGAGTACCATGATTTTGATTTATGATTTGGCATTTGAGCCTAATTTTGCATTGAATGGATTTGGAATGAATATCATATCTCTTGAAAGCACGTATATGTATAAGTATTCTCGTGGGATGTTTTGACTTAGCACCGATGGATTGGGGGCATTAGGGCTATCCCCAAGGGTCCTCTCCCTTTCCTCAAACTATGTGCCAACATAGGAATGGAAGCCATTATCGAAATGACCGGGTCATAAGGAATGGTTATTCATTTTGCTTTGATATGATATGATTTTTGAAAATCCTTCTAAAATGGTGTGTTCCGTAAGAAAGGTGACCATCCATCGAAATGGGGGTCCCGTAAGGTGTGATGTAAATTACCTTTGGCAAGTAATCTTCTCCCTACCGATGGGAGGTCTTTATCGGACTAACTCATGTAATAGCTCGCATGGGTTTGATTTGTCGGTTATAGTCCATCCCCACTATGTATGAGCATTATCGCACTTCATGCATCACGAATTTCATGGCATATCATATACTATTTTTCCCTTAGATATATGACTCCTTCTATATTATGTGCTCTTGTCATCTAACGTTGAAATGCAGGTTTGATAAGTCATGTGCATAACATGCCTGCATACTTAGTACATTCAAATGTACTAACGCATACTTTATGTCTACATGATTTTACCATGTAAGGACCGAGCGCCCCGATCATCCACCTTTTGACGAATAGTTCAAATCCGAAAGGTTAACTTTGTAGTGAGTCCTATCTTTCAAGGACAATCCGCCTTTCTTCTATCCATGTTACTTTATGCTTATTTGAGTAATTGAGGGTGAGCCCGGGAATTACCTGGCCCCCGTCCCATCTTGACTAGAGGCATTGTTGGACACCTTGTAGACTTTTGTGTGCTTATATGTATGAGATGTTAGGTTCGGAGTTTATGATTTCGACTATCTATTGACTATGACTATCTTGGTTGACTATGGAGATTATATATGCTTATACGTTCGGCGTGAAGGGCCCCTTTCCCTTATGATACCCCATAGTGTGAGTCCTACTTTCCTGCCCCGTAGAACTATGTGTTTATTCCTTGAATGCCATTCTGAACCGATGATGTGGTTTTGATCGCTATGAGGCTTGTTTGGGGACTCTCGGGTCCCCATTCGCCGTGTCACATCTAGGCCCTAGGTTCGGGTAGTGATATTTGCCCCAACACCATACTAGTCGAGAGTCAGCTCTGATAAATTTTCGACCCAAGAACGAAAATAGTGTTGATATGCGACAGAGGCGCGTCGCGCCTCTGTAGCGGACTTACACTTACATTTTATCAATTTTTTTGACAAGATTGGGAAAACTCGTTCAGAAACTTTTTGGAGAAAATACATTGTGCGCGACCAGTCCGCGTCGCGGACTACGCTATCCTGAAGATGAAAACTTTCTAAAATTTTGTGAGGGACATTCAGGTCAATTCCCAACCCCTTCTAAATTAGGCCGTTTTGACATTAAAAGGGTCTAAAACCCCATTCTAAGCTCTTCTAAAACAATTGAACAAGACTAAGGCTTGAGAGAAGAGGAGGAGAACGAAAGATTGAAGGATCCAAAGGGGGGATTCTTGAAGGTGATTGTTGATAGCTTTATCCCAGGTATATAAGGCTAAACTAAAAACATGAGATTGTTTTCTCATGTGCCTCATAGATGGTCATATAAGAGTTGAGGGTCTAAAGAGTTTACATATATGATTCTTGATGATTTTTCTTGAAAATTATATTAATTATCTGTATTTTTCTATATTGATGATCATCATAAACTTATTTTCTGGAATTGAACATTTTCATGATAAATTGCATAACTCTACATGATTAATTTTGAAAGATGCATGATTGATCCTAGGGATTGAGTCTAGAGCCTTGATTTGAGGATGTCGATTGTGATTGTGATGAGAGAATGATAATGAGTTGATAGAACTTGATAGTCCTGTGAGTCTCCATAAAGGAACTCCACTGATTTATCTATTCGATTGTTCCTTTACGATTGTTCTAAAATCTTGAGTCGTTGATTGAAATGTTCCTTTATGGGAGGGTTAAAGCCCCTATGAGATTGATTGATGATTAGGATTAAAAGTCCTTATGATTTGATTGGTTTGATTAGATTGGTTGCCTTATGAGCATTAAGTCATGGGAGGAGTATCGAGCCCCAAAAGAGTGAGAGTCAGTCCGACTTGCACTCATCAAACTACGTCGCCAAACGTAGGTGAGCCATAGAACCATCACATTATATTATGGTTCTCTCTTGAGTAGAAGTCCCTGAAAGCAATAGAGGACTTGTTGATTTTTCTGTCTCCATTTTGGATTTATCCATTATGATTTCAATTCGTTCCCTACCTGGCAAGTTAGAACGACTGTGGCAGCATTAGCTTGACTGTTGTGCATTCACTGGTTCATGAGTGGTTGTTGCCGGATAAAAGAAACTCCCCAAAAGTTCCTACCTTGAGTACTCTGAGTCGAGTTGAGTTAGAGTTGATTAATGAGGTTGATTGGTTGATGAGCCACTTGTCTAATCTTTTCTCTTTCTTTAAATAGACATGTGACACTCTGATTTGGTTATTGTTATGAGTTGATATTATTTCCATATTATTCCACTTGTTTCTGTTTCATTCAGCTATTTTACATACCGTACATTCCACGTACTGACTCCACTCGGCGCTGCATCATTTCATAATGTAGATACAGGAGTTAGAGATCATCAACAGGCGCACCATTGTGGATCCGAGACGTTCAGCTGATTGGTGAGCCTCCCCTATTCCGGGGGATTCACCACCTTTATTTCATCTTGCTTTAGAGTTAGACTTGATTTAGTTTTATTTTGATTAAGATAGTCATGGGTCTGTCATTGACACCACTTGATTAGTGATATAGGCTTCATAGATGATGGTCGATCGTTGATGTTGAGATTGTTGTGCAAGATATTTCTTCCAGCCTTTACTTAAATATATAGTTATTTTGAGAATTAGATGAGATGAGCCCATTTACTTTCTGTTACTTCCACTGATCTGTAGAGTTGTTGGATTGAATGGATGTGATGAGGCCAAGTGGTTCACTTGGGGACTAGCAATAGTCTCTGGGTGCCTGCCACGCCTAGGGTACCCTCCCGGGGCGTGACATTTATATTACACACTCACTTTGTTTCATATTATTTTCCCTTTCTTTTTCACTTTTTGAATTCAAAGAAAATAATATTAATTGTTATGCTAGTTTAACTTGCTTCATTCGAATTATATAATGGCCTTCATTTAGTTAATTTAGTCTAATAAATTTTTGTTATTTAAAAAAATTTGTATTATTTTGTTTCTAACGTCTCTATCTATTCACAAGTTCCATCTATTTACGTAAAGTAATATCTCAAGTAAGGTAATACTTCTTCATCTTATAATTTTTTTATGTTATAATTCTTATATTATTTTTTTCAACAATTTATTTTATACAATCTTGCAATAGATTCTAAGAAGGACTTGATCAATGAAGTTGTAACAATTAATACCTTAAAAAATATGATTCTTACTGGATAGTAAAAGTCTTACTTATTGGCAATGGACCAATAAAACTATATAGAAAAGACACCAATGAAGGCACTCGAAAGACTTCAACATTTGTTGATGAAGAGGTAATAGTTTTTTCCTTTTTTTTTTATATATTTTAACATTATATATATATATATATATATATATATATATATATATATATATATATATATATATATTAGTTGTTAAATTTTTTTAACAGCGCACAAAAGTTAATGCTACACTTTTTAATAATCATGTTGTAAAGTGAAACGAAAAATTGCAACAAGACAAAGTTTATTACATCATAAATGGACACATTAAATGTGCTAATCTAAATTTTCTATCGGTAAACAAAGAGATTGAGATTTGATTCATCGATAACACTATAGTTCAGGACTACAACAGTTAATTTTCTACGGTCTCTTTTTCAAATAATTTTGTTTCGTTTAAAGATACAACATTACATATCGCGGAAAAATATTTGGGCAAGTCTTTCGGATTTTATCAACTATTAATATAAAAATAATATGTTCCTCTTACTTAACAACTTTTTTCGTAATCTTATTTCTAGATATACTTGGAATATTTGAAAATCCAAAGATCTTCATTGGAGAAAAAACAAAAAACGAAGAGAGATCGTACTTATGAACGAGAAGTAAGTTAAATTTATTTTTAAAACATTACTATGAAAACTGCAAGTAATCTTAGCTTTAAAAAAATCTTCTATTATAAATTTCAAAATTTATACTTACGTATTTAAATGTCAAATTAAGATGTGAGCGGAAAACAATAACTTTATGGGGTGAATCATCAGAAATAGATACCAAATTGTTGCAAAAGTTGAATAGTGAAAGACATGTAATAGCATATAAGGAGTTAGAAGGCCCATGACCTATCAAATTGAAGATCTATGAGTCTACTTTGCAACACCTAAAACTGCGCATCAAGCTGACCTCAGAATAAATAGTTATGACAGTTTTACTATGACTGCCCAAGCAGGAAATTGGGTCGTGGGTCGGGTCGGGTCAACCCACCTAGATATCGGCTAATTTGAGCTTTTTAAAGCTCAAATAAGTTCTATTTTGTCCCAAACAACATATAAACTGAAGATAAAGTTCACTCAAGGTACCAAGTTGATTTGGGTAAGTTTTTTGTGTTTCTACTGCTAATTCGTCCCCGTGCCTAGAAATGTGTGTCTTACGCTTTGCCATTGTTTTCCCCTCCTATTAGTTGTGTTTGGGGTTGTTTTTGGGCTGTAAAAGAGTGGTATTCCTACTGGTTACTCTTGGTTTGCAACTGGTGTGCTCAGGTAATAATCTTGGTGCTCCTTTATGGTCAATTTTATGAAGTTTGACGGACATTTCCTCGCGTAAATACTATTTGCCAAATCTAGTCATTAATGCTAAATTCTGGACTATTTATAGGTATCTTTAAGCTGCGTATATATAGTTGTTGCCAAGCTTAGGATGTAAAGAACAACTCTACTGAAGAAATTTTGGGCAATAGGACATCCATTGGGAAGGCATGTTAAGGCTTAAGCTCCGTCCCTCCTTTTAGCACAAAATTCGAAAAGTTTCCCAAAACATCAAATGCGATATCTTACTATTCTGGTGCTAGAAAGGCCTTCTGTGAAAGGCATTGAGATTGCAACTTAGTTATTTTCGTGATGGTATTAGGTTGAAATTTCATTCGTTCGCTTAAACTGGACATTCAATATCCATATATCATTTTGTCGGTTTTCCTAGCTACCTATCCATATGTTTGCGGTGTTTCTCTTTTCGGTATAGTGCTATCAAAATAGATGTAAATTATGAAGGGAATGTAGTACTCATAATCAGTCCTGCTATCAAAATAGATGTAGATTAGGAAGGGAATGTAGTACTCATAATCAGTCCTTCTTCCATACAAAAGTATAATTGAAGCAGTTAACAAGTAACGCGTTGGTTTCCAATAATGTTTAGCGTAATGCCCCTATTTAAATTACCAGGGAACTTGATTCTGTTTAAAACACTTTCTTTTACTAACTGACATGGGACCAAGTATAAGTATTATGTAAATCACCTTTATGAACACTTTCAGAGTTAAGGCCCCATCCTAAATGTTGAGTTAAGTTGTGAAACTTATTCAAAAGACATGTAAGATCCCACGAGTCATGTGTTTATGCTATGATCATGATTATGATGTTATGAGGGTAAGTGTACCAATGAGCCAAGATTGGCTAAAATTTATGCTATGGCCTACTTTGTACATTTAATATTTATATCATACATTGCACGTTATGCATGGACTCCAAGCTATAATTGGAGGTATGATGTATATTTTCCCAAATGATTATATATATGTATATAGTACAGACGGCTACAGGTTGGCAAATACGATGTCGGTCAAGTACCGGAAAGGACCACCAGTGTTAGAATTTGGTTGGGTATGTCATGCATTTGCATCTATATATATGTATTCACGCCATGCGATACTCGAGCATACCATGCATATTTGATCACTAGGAGATTGATTGTTGGCTATTAAGGTTACTTGAGCTTTGGTTATGTGTGGTATTTCTATTACCCTTTTTATTACTGTTATCTATGGTTTTACATTCTGCCTTACATACTAGTACACATTTATTCAGACTAACATCCCGTTGCCTGGGGACACTGCATTTTATCTCGTGTGTGCAAGTTTAGGTAGGGATTCTGATCGACCCCTCCACTAGGAGCCCAGTTCAGTTGTGAGTTGGTAAGCTCCACCTCTTCATGGAGCTTTCACAGGATGCTTACTTTTTGTTATACAGTTGGGTATAGTAGGGCCCCTATCCCGACAGTATTAGTGGTTCTCTTAAAGGCTATTGTGGACATGTTATTGTGGGTTGGTTCTATCGTGTGTGCCTATACCTCTGTTGTTGCATCCTTGTCGGTTAGCTAGTACTTTATCATTTTGGTTTACTTATCTTGATGTACATGATTTGCTATTGACCAGGTCATGACCTAAATGGTCCCGACTTAGTTTATTTAAAACGTGATGCTGCCCAATTTTCTTCTTGTTCCTGGTCTAGTTGACTAGCATGTTTAGTGGCTTACCCAGCCAATAATGGTATCGAATGCCAGTCGCGCCTCCCCTCTTTTTGGGGTGTGACAAACATGGTGTCAGAGCAGGTCGTGTCCCAGGGAGTCCACAATGCCGTGTTAAGTAAAGTCTTTCTTATGGGTGTGTTGTGCACCACACCTATAATCAAGAGGCTATGAGACATTTAAGGATGGTTACCTTTCTTTCACTTAATAGATCGTGCTATAGAGAAAAGTTATATGAACACATGAAATCTTAATTGTGCTTTGTGGTTTGTTTTATTTGTCAAGGTATGCATATTCAGGAGATGGGACAAGGTGAGGTAGATATGGATCCGAGAAAAGGTATCAGTTGTTCTTTGCCAGGTTAGGCAGGTGCACTCCCCGTTGAGGCACGCAGAGGGCCTCTAGTATCCATAGTACCAAATTCACCAGCACAGTTGAGGGCCAAAGGGGTCCAGTACCCCCACCTTACCAGACACTGGGGAGCAGGGTATGAGAGAGGTTGTTCAGCTGCTGACTAGGATGGTTTATATTCATGATAGACAACTAGAGGTGCGAGAAGACACCATAGGGGATCAAAAAGAAAGCTCAATGGTACGAGAGTTTCTTCACTTGGCCCCTCCAGTATTTACAAGGTTCCGTTCCACTGAGGATCCACAATACTTTATAGACCATATGTATAGAGTATTGAGGGTGATACATGCCTTTGTCATCGAGGCAGTGGAGTTGGCTTCGTTTTGACTACGTGATGTCGCCATCTTGTGGTGCGAGGCGTGGGAGAGATCCAGAGGGCCTGATGCTCCACCAGTAGAGTGGGAGGACTTCTCTAAGGCATTTTTAGCCCATTACTTACCACGACAGGTGTGGGAGGCCCATCTTGACCAGTTTATCAGTTTGAGGCAAGGGGATATGAGTGTAAGGGAGTATAGCCTAAGGTTTTATTCTTTGGCTAGGTATGCACCAGATATTGTACGTACCATGAGTGCTAGAGTTTATCGTTGTGTGGATGGTTCGGGGATCATTTGATCAGATGCTGCACGATAGCCTCTTTATAGGATTGTGTAGATATTTATCGTATTCAGGCTTTTGTTCAGACTACAGAGGAGCTTCCTCGTCGGATTCGGGATAACCGTAGTGATAGGGAGAAGAATAAGAGGGCTCTTACTATGGGATCTTATAGGGAGCCACGGGGCGATTTTAGGCTTCCATTTCACCAATATACACCTCCATTAGCGAGTAGTTCCCCGCCACAGATACAAGCCTAGCGATTTGATCATTATATTCAATCAGGGCTGGGGCAGAGTTTACACCAGCCTAAGAGCAGTCGACAGGAGCGCTCTGCACAAAGGAGACAACCTACTCCTCCATGTTCTAACTACGTAAGCTTCATAGTGGGCAGTGTAGAAAGGGTTCAGGTGCATGTTACCATTGTGGGCAGACGGGAAATTATATTAGTTAGTGCCTAGGGTTATATAGAGGTACAATAGCTCACCCTTCAGGATCCACTGCAATCCCTTCATCTCTCGTACGTGCTCCCCGACCAGATCCATAACCTACTTAGGGTTATGGGAGGGGGAGGGGTAGAGGAGACATTTCAGGTTCTACTGGTGGCTAGAATCGCTTTTATGCACTAACAGGCAGACAAGATTCAGAGGCATCTCCAGATGTGATCATAGGTATATTGATGATACATTCTCATACTGCTTATGCACTAATAGATCTTGGCTCTACATTTTCATATATTACCCCACTCATTGCTGGTAAGATTGATATGAGACCTGAGTTATTATCGGGGTCAGTTAGGGTATCTACGCTAGTTGGTGACTCAATCATAGCTAGTCATGTCTATCAATGTTCTAGAATGTTAATTATTAAGCGTCCAACCTCTACTAATTTGATTGAATTGAATATGCTAGATTTTGATATTGTTATGGGTATGGATTGGTTGGCAGCTTGTTATGCTAATATTGACTGTCGAGCAAAGCTAGTCCACTTCCACTTTCCAGGTGAGCCGGAAATTGAATGGAAAGGTAATATTGCCTCGCCCAAGGGTAAGTTTATTTCATACCTTAGGGATCAGAAACTGATCTCTAAAGGTCGTATATACCATTTGGTTTATACTAGGGATATTGATAAGGAGTCGGTGACTCTTCAGTCGGTCCCTATTGTGAATGAATTCCCTGATGAGCTTCCAGGGATCTCCCCCCGAAAGAAAAATTGATTTTGCTATAGATTTTCTCCCCAATACGCAGCCTATATCCATTCCTCCCTACAGAATGGCTCCTGTAGAGCTTAGAGAATCGAAAGAACAATTGAAGCACTTACTTGATAAAGTCTTTATTAGGCCAAGCACATCTCTATGGGGTGCTTCAGTGCTCTTTGTTCGAAAGAAAGATGGCTTTTTACGGATGTATATTGATTACAGATAGCTAAATAAAGTCACTATCAAGAATAAGTATCATCTTCCCCGGATCGATGACTTATTCAACCAGTTGCAGGGTGCCAAATGCTTTTCAAAGATTGACTTGAGGTCCGGGCACCACCAGTTGCGAGTCAGGAATGCTGATATTCCAAAGATAACATTTAGGATGAGGTATGGACATTTTGAGTTCATTGTCATGTGTTTTGGGCTTACAAATACTCCAACAGCTTTTATAGACCTGATGAATTGAGTCTTTAAACCATTCTTGGACGAATTTGTGATCGTGTTTATTGATGACATCTTGATATATTCACGGTCCGAAGCTGAGCATGCAGATCACTTGCGAGCTATATTACAAACTCTCCAGGACAATAAGTTATATGCTAAATTCTCTAAATGTGCGTTTTGATTAACTTCTGTAGCTTTTCTTGGCCATGTTATTACAGGCGATAGTATCAAGGTCGATGGTCAGAAGATTGAAGCAGTAATGGCCTGGCCGAGACCATTGAATCCGACTGAGGTCCGTAGTTTTTTAGATTTGGTAGGATATTATTATAGGAGGTTTGTTGAGAGATTCTCCTCTATATTTGTGCCACTAACGAGATTGACACATAAAATAGCTAAGTTTCTATGGACTGAATCATGTGAACAGAGTTTTCAAGAGTTAAAGAAAAGTCTTACCACCACACCTATCTTGGCTCTTCCAGATAGAACCGAAGGCTACGTTGTATATTGTGATGCCTCGAGAATTGGCCTAGGCTGTGTTCTTATACAACATCGTGGAGTTATTGCATATGCTTCTAGATAGTTGTGAAAGCATGAACAAAACTATCCTACCCATGATCTTGAGCTTGTTGTAGTTGTATTTGTCCTAAATAGGTTTGGCGACATTATCTATACGTAGTTCATGTTGATGTTTTTACCGTCCACTAGAGCCTTCAATATTTATTTAAGCAGAAGATATTGAACCTACGACAAAGAAGGTAGCTAGAATTACTAAAAGATTATGATGTCAACATTTTATACCATCCCGGTAAAGCTAATATTGTTGCTAATGCACTTAGCCAAAAGTCCATGGGAAGTCTAAGCCATGTTGAAGCTGATAAGACTGAAGTAACAAAAGACCTATGTCAGCTAGCTAGTTTGTTGGTGCGATTGGTAGATACAGAGGATGGAGGTGTAATTGTTCAAAATACACCAGAATCTTCTATTGTTACTAAAGTGAAAGAGCGACAACGCGAGGATCTTGAGCTTAGAACACTAAGGGAGAGCATTCTAGAACAACAACATCCTTCATTTCTAATTGGAGATGTAGTCCTTAGGTATCAGGGCTACTTATGTGTACCAGATATCGGAGGACTTCGTGCCAAGATTCTTTCTGAGGCCTATTATTCTAGATATTCAATCCCTCCTGGAGCAACAAAAATGTATCGGGACCTTCGACAATCTATTGGTGGAATGGCATGAAAAAGGATATTGCAGAGATGGTAGCCTAATGTCCCAATCGCCAGCAAGTTAAAGCAGAAAATTAGAGACGTGGAGGCCTAGCTCAGTATATTGAGCTTCCTCTATGGAAATGGGACATGATAAATATGGACTTTATTACTGGTTTGCCTCGTACTCCACACAGGTATGATTCTATTTGGATAATCATTGATATGTTGACAAAATTTGCTCATTTGCTTGTAAGAATGACGTATTCAGCGAAGGATTACGCTAAGCTTTACATGTAAGAGATTGTTCGCCTTCATGGAGTTCCATTGTCTATTATCTCTGATCGAGGAGTTCAATTTACCGCACATTTTTTGAAGTCTTTTCAGAATGGTCTGGGCACTCAGATAAATCTTAGCATCGATTTTCATCCACAAACTGATGGGCAAGCAGAGCGTACCATCCAAACTGTTGAAGATATGTTACGTGCCTGTGTGCTGGACTTTAAAGGAAGTTGGGATGATCATCTACCTCTTATTCAGTTTGCTTATAACAATAACTTCCAAGCTAGTATTCAAATGGCGCCTTATGAAGCACTATACGGGCGAAGATGTAGGTCGTCGATCAGTTAGGTTGAGGTTGGGGAGGCAAAGTTGCTAGGCCCTAATCTTGTTCAGCAAGCGATGGACAAAGTGAGACTTATTAGAGACTGATTACAAACATCCCAGAGTCGGTAGAAGTCTTATACATATGTTCGACAACGAGACTAAGAGTTTGACGTAGAAGATTGGGTCTTCATGAAAGTATCACTTATGAAGGGAATCATGCGGTTTGGAAAGACAGGAAAGCTCAGCTCTAGATATGTTGGACCGTATAAGATTATTCAAAAGATTGGCAAGGTTGCATACGAGCTTGATTTGCCTCTAGAATTGGGGGAACTCCATCCAGTGTTTCATGTATCGATGTTGCGGAAGTGCATTGTCCTTCGCATATTACTCACATGAAGGAT
The DNA here is from genome assembly GCA_029948455.1 of Solanum rostratum. NCBI lineage: Eukaryota > Viridiplantae > Streptophyta > Magnoliopsida > Solanales > Solanaceae > Solanum > Solanum rostratum. Next base: position 49,106,345 of record CM057047.1, on the reverse strand, counting down.
ATCCACATTGCTAAAGATTTGTCTTATGAATGTGATAATGGCTATTTTAGATCGACAAGTGAGAAAGCTTCAGAAGAAAGAAGTGGCCTCCATGAAAGTATTGTGGCGAAACAACAATATTGAGGAAATGACTTGGAAAGCGGAAGAGGAAATGATGAAGAAGCACCCCCAACTATTTACAAATTAAGGTGAGTCATATTTTAAAAGTTGGCAGTCATCTTTCTACAGTAACTTAAATTTTAAAGGAGTTGGGAATATAGTTTATAAGGATCGTCATAGGATAGCTATACAAAGCTTAGAATTATAATTTTTTTTTAAGTTGATTTATGGATTGGAGGGATAAAAGGTATATCCCCAAAAATCACATTTTAAAACATAGTAGTGCAACCAAGATGTTGTTTAGTTACATTCGCGGGCGAGTGTTCTTAGGGGGGGAGGGAGACTGTGAGACCTCGTGTTTTTCGTCTTCCATATATATACACATAGGGTGGCGTTATGTAAGACATATATGATTTTGGGTAGAACCTAAGGATAGTAAGGCTGCCAATAAGTGGTAATGTCAAGGACCTAAAGTTTTAAGCCAAAGGAATACCCTAAATACACATTCAGGATTAAAGAAATGGCTCGAGCGGCACCTCGCCCTTTTCGGAATGTTTAAATTAGGTTTCATATTCTGGATGGGACTACAAGTATATAATTTTCTAATAATAGATTTTTTGTAAAGGATATTTTAATATCACAAAGGTCATACATTAAGTTTTGGGATCAAGAAAGTTGCAAGATAAAGGTTGGCCGAAGCTACTGTAAGTTTCTTTAAGAAATCCTTCTTAAATTTGTGTCAAATGTATCAAGCCATATCTCCCAAAATATAAGGAGTTAGAAGGCCCATGACCTATCAAATTGAAGATCTATGAGCATGGTTTGCAACACAGAGACCCACGTATCAAGTCGACCTCAGAATAAAAAATTATGACAGTTTTACTATGACTGCCTGAGCAAGAAATTGGGACGTGGGTCGGGTCAAGTTGGGTCAACCCACTTAGATGTCAGCTAATTTGAGCTTTTCAAAGCTCAAATCAGTTCTATTTCGTCCTAAACAACATATAAACTGAGGATAAAGTTCCCTCAAGGTACCAAGGTGATTTGGGTAAGTTTTTTCGCATTTCTACCACTAAAATTCATCCTCGTGCCTAGAAATGTGCGCCTTATGCTTTGCCATTGTTTTCCCCTCCTATTAGCTGTGTTTGGGGCTTTTTTTAGGCCATAAAAGAGTGGTGTTCCTACTGGTTACTCTTGGTTAGCAGCTGGTGTGCTCAGGTAGTAATCTTGGGGCTCCTTTACGGTCATTTTTATGAATTTGACGGACATTTCCTCGCGTAAATACTATTTGCCGAATCTAGTCATTAATGCTAAATTCTTGAATGTTTATAGGTATCTTTAAGCTGCGTATATATAGTTGTTGTGAAGCTTGAGATGTAAGGAACAACTCTCGTGAAGAAACATTGGGCAATAGGACGTTTGTCTTTGTTACTCCTTTTATCAAGAAATTCAAAAGGTTTCCCAAAACGTCAAATGCGATATCTTACTATTCAGTTGCTAGAAAGACCTTCTGTGAAAGGAATTGGGATTGCAGCTGAGTTATCTTCATAATGGTATTAGGTTGAAATTTCATTCGGTCGCTTAACTGGACATTCAATATCTATATATCATTTTGTCGATTTTCTGGCTAGCCATTCATATATTCGCGGTGTTTCTCTTTTGGGTGTAGTGCCATCAAAATAAATGTAGATTACGAAGGGAATGTAGTACTCATAATCAGTCCTTCTTCCATACAAAAGTATAATAGAAGCATTTAACAAGTAACGCCATTGGTTTCCAATAATGTTTAGCGTAATGTCCTTATTTAAACTACCAAGGCACTTGATTCTGTTTAAACACTTTCTTTTACAAACTGACATGGGGCCAAGTATAAGTATTATGTAAATCACCTTTATGAATAATTTCAGAGTTAAGGCCCCATCCTAAATGTTGAGTTATGTTGTGAAACTTATTCAATGGACATGTAAGATCCCACGAGTCATGTGGTTATGCTACGACAATGATTATGATATTATGAGGGTAAGTATACCAATGAGCCAGGATTGGCTAAAATTAATGTGATGGTATACTATGTGCATTTAATAATCATATCATACATTGCACGTTATGTATGGACTCCGAGATATAATTGGAGGTATGGGGCCTATTTGCCCAAATGATTATATATATGTTTATGGTACAAATGGCCACAGGTTGGCAAATATGCTGCCGGTCAGCTACCGGAAAGGACTATCATATCTAGCATTTGGTTGGGTATGTCATGCATTTGCATCTATATATATGTATTCACGACATGCGATAATTGAATATACCACACATATTTGATTACTAGGAGATTGATTGTTGGCCATTAAGGTTACTTGAGTGTTTGTTACAAGTGGTACTTCTATTACCCTTTTTACTACTGTTATTTATGGTTTTACATTCTGCCTTACATACCACGTTTATTCGTCCTGACGTCCCATTGCCTGGGGACGCTGCATTTTATCTCGTGCGAGCAGGTTCAGGTAGGGACTTTGATCGACCTCTCCACTAGGAGCCCAGTTCAGTTGTGAGTTGGTAAGCTCCATTTCTTCCTGGAGCTTTTATATGATGCTTACTTTTTGTTGTACAGTTGGGTATAGTCGGGGCCTTGTCTCGTCAATATTAGTGGTTCTCTTAGAGGCTATTGTGGATATGTTATTGTGGGTTGGTTCTTCTGTGCCTTCCAGTCTCTAGTTATAAGATTGACATGTATATATAGTGTGTGTCTGTACCTCTGTTGTTGCAGCCTTATCGGCTGGCTAGTATTTTATCATTTTGGTTTACTTATCTTGATGTACATGATTTGCTGTTGACCAGGTTATGACCTAAACGATCTCGGCTTAGTTTATTTAAAACGTGATGCTGCCCAATTTTTTTCTTGTCCCTAGTCTAGTTAACTAGCATGTTTAATGGCTTACCCGGCCAACAATGGTATCGAGTGCCAGTCGTGCCTTCCCTCTTTTTGGGGCGTGACATCTGGTCCTAAGCGAACCACTTGGCTTGACTAATTTACTCAACGGAAGACTTAAAAGATAATGACAGTCTTAAATATAACAAGCTAAAGATACTGCAGCTATCTGAATAAACTGAATAGTGGAAATGTCTCAATAACAACTGAAAATAAGATCTGAAATTTCTGAAATACAGACTATGGAACCTCTTACTGGAATAGTCTGAAACAGCTACAACGACAGGCCCGCAGTAACTACTACTGAAAATAAATAGTGAAATATAAATGAAGACTCTAAAGCCTCTGACTGGTAAGAGGCCTCACCAATGGCGGAATGAAATGCTGGTCCTCAACGGAGCGTCTGCTGAGGTCCTCAACCATTGGAAATCAGTATGTGGAATGTATGGTATGTAAAATAACCAAAATTACTTAGGATAAGACATTATACTCAAAGTAACTAAAACGTGTCTTAAAATAGGAAAACTTAAGTAATAAATGAAGTGCATGCTGAAAGTAAAAACATGTGCTGAAACTCTGTATGCAGAAACTAGTTTACTTTAGCTATGACAAAGTTCCTTAAAAACCTCTGCCTTCTTTAAAATATCCTGAACAGTTTCTGTATTCTCTAAGCGACAACCATCACTATGGGCTTTGTGATAATACACCATCTTTCCCACACTGCCAGAGCTATCCCATACTTTTCCAAGGTAAGGGACTAAAACTAGGGGAATGGATCCATCCCAAAACTGGATCATCTCAGTGGTAAGTGAGGAGTTGTACTCTTGGTACAATCCTATCCTACATCGACTATGTAATTTATGAGTACAAGTTATTGTTACTCTCACTCATATTGGTGCTCAATACTACTCCCAAAAGCTACATTTCGCGTGATTGTTTGAGAAAAACACCATGATAGTGTCAGAATTTATCGTGAGTGCTTCATTAAAAGTAAATTCTGAGTTTTAGCTGTTGCATTTCCCTTTTTCGTATTTAAATTTCGGATGATTTTTTATGCTCAATTTAGAAGGTTCCCAATTTGTGATTATAAAATTCAAGAATTTAATTTTGGAATCAACATTTGAGAAAAGAGTGTGTGGCGATGCTAAAAAATTTATTTTTGTTTGATATGAGTTCTTGTGGGAAAAATATTTCTTTTTAATTTTAATTTTATCGAGGAATGGTAACTAAATTAATTTAAAGGTATTTTGATTATGGGGTAAGAGAGGGTTAGTATATTAAATTGATGAGAAATTTATAGATATTTGTGATGGAAAAATAACAATGAATTAAGCAGAAGAGGAGGGTACGATGAGAAGAAGTGTTGGGATGGGGTGTGAAGAAGAAGTAGTGTGGGGTTGGTGTTAGGGTGAGATGGGGTAGAGTAGATTATTTTGATTTAATAAGAAAGAAAAAGGGCAAGAGATAATAGAATAGAAAAAAAATAAAATAAAAGCAGCATATTCACTACTTTCTAAGTCAACTCAACATTTAAGTGTTTATTTGTTCCCTTTTAAAATAGTTCAATGGAATAATAGGACTCCATAAAGCATAAATATTTGATTAAAATTTTAACAATAGGTTGATGAGGCATTTGGCTATTTTTCCATTAATAAGTTTATTACCACCTTACAAGAGATTTCGTGTTATGTTATAAAATAACAAGAATATATTAAACTTAAATAATAAAGAGAGAAAGAAAGAGATGATAGTAGTAATTTCTTTCTACTTTTATAAACTTTTTTTATCTCATGTTAGGCACCCTATGACTTGACATGATATTTAAGAAAAAGAAAGATTTTTAAAATTTGTGATTTAAAACAACCATTATATATTTATGTGGTTGAGAATCATTTCATTAAGGATGAAAGATAAATTTTAAAGTTAAACTATTTTCAATTAGAGTAAGATGATCCTTTTTTAGGACGAAGTAATAAATGCCTTATAAAATGAAAAAAAGAGAGTATCTATTTTTTTTTTTTTTTGCAAGAGAAGAAAGACAATTTATAGCCATTATATTTAGGAATGCAAAAGCTATGGTGATAACAATTATTGTATCTGCATAGAAGAGTGATATGAAATAGTGGTAATGACCCACACACATAGCATTCACATTATTTACAACAATAATGTTTTATTTGAAGATTGTTAGATTATTCTTTTTTTTTCTAGAATTTGATTCCCTCATTTCTATTTTTTTATCTTATTATTGTTATCTTGTCTTGCCTGTTGAGTTGTGGTCCAGTCCATTCTTATTGAATCTTAAATCATATCAAATTAGGGTTAAATATCGGTTGGTTCGATTCGAATTTGACGTTTATCGATGTCACAATCTAAAACAGATCGCAACTAAAGAAAGACAAATAAAGTGAAAACAAACCAGTAAGATATAAAAAATCTCCGAAAACCTGAAATCATGAATACAAAAGCATCTAAAACAGTACTGAAGGGTAAATACAACTGTCTCAAAAGCAAATACAATACTGTCTCATAATATCTGATACATAGTCTGAGAGATAAGAAAATAAAAAGATGACCCAAAAATCCACAGTGACTCGAAGTCTGAGCCTCACCGCTGAGATCTTGATGGAATGATCAACTACCCTGTCCTAAACCCTGTGCACGGTCTGCAGGGAGAAAATAAAGTACGGTTGAGTACATACCGAAATATACCCAGTAGGTTCAACCGACTGGGTAAGAGAAATCAAGCAAATATGCAATAACAAATATTACTATCACGTGCAAGAAAAGGGTTAGTACACAATATGAACCATATACATACCAGTAGAATAAATTATCAGTGATAGTCGAAGATGCAATGCATATGTAATGTCTGGAAACAATTTAAGAGGAGGAAATGCAGCAGACGTTGGTGCCGATGTATACATCAATCGAGCTGAAGCTACAATGTAGAACCCATGGTGATTTCATCAGACCATATGTCGGCAGACTCTGGCGCTAGTGACACCTCGACGGGCTCTGACCCCGATGTGCATATATCTACCGAGCTGAAGCTATAAGGTAGAACCCATGGAGGTCTCATCAAATCATCTATGCTTTCTCTCAAGGGTCACGATTGTCACTGGTGCCGATGACACCTCGGCGGACGCTGGCGCTGATGGAGAGGGTAATAGTACCACGATAGACTCTGGCATCGATAATACCTCAACGGATGTTGGTGCCAATAGAGAGATATAAACAAGAATATATGTCAGTATCAGAATGTATAAATGCATAACAATAATAACATACCTCGGCGGACTCTGGCGCCATTAAACAGGATTTAAATGCACAACAACAATAACATGCCTCGGCGGACTCTGGCGCCACTAAACAATATAAAATGAATAACAATAATAACATGTCTTGACGGATTGTGGCACCACTAAACTGCATATAAATACATAACAACAATAATTAGATGAACATCGAATATAGTATATCTTGGCGGACTTTGGCGCCACTAATTGGATATCAAATAAAACAATTATCAAAGGCCCAATGCAATATAGATGCAATGCATGCCAGACTGGAGTAACAGGATGTATATCCAACACGATATGCCTCGGCGGACTCTGGCGCCGCAACTAGATCTCAAGTAGTGTGACTATCTCAATACCTCAACGTCTCAGTAGTACAAACATAATATGAGAAGTATACATGTCAATGCCCTAATTAGAATATTTATATGCAATAAAATATAAGGATGAAATAGAAAGCAGTCATGATATCATGGGCTATGCCAAGTGCCTCCTCTAGTACCTCAAGGTCAAACATTAACATCTTATCATCTCCATCTCATCATTAATCAAAACATCAAGGCAGCCGGACTCTTTGAGTCCCACATTATGCTCATCATATAACCACGGTGTTGCAATTACTATCAATTTATCACGTAATCTCGCCAAATGGTGTCACAAGTATCATATTATCATATTAATATCCAACATATGTCAAAACCAAAGGTTTCATCTCAAGTTATCAAAAGGATTGACAATTACTCAATTTTTTAGCATAGTCGAAATCACACTTTCATCAAAAATTGATCATATAAGGCTCTTGACTCACACATCAACCTAAATCTTACAATTACCACATACACATGCTCAATAACTCAAATCCAGTCTCAAAAGGTTAGCAGAACCTACCTCGATGTCGAAACCGCACTCAAACAAGCTTTCAATCAACTCAAATCCTCAAATCGAGCCTCCAATTGGATCAACCACTATCAACAATAGTTATTACTCGTCAAGAGAAGCATTCTGAAACCCATATTGATGTTGTTTAGGCTTATGGGCAAAATGGTCTAAATTAGGGCTAAAATTTGAAGTTTTTGAATCTGAAAATTGACTTTAAAATCAGGTTCTACACATAAAAATTAAAAATGGAGTTCGTGGGTGAAAATCCCACTAAAATCGAGTTTAAAACAAATCGAAGGAGAAATCACCATTTAAAGTTTTGAAATCATAGTAAAAAAATTCTCCAATTTTGGACATTCAAAATTATGAAATTCAAGGCAAAATCAAGATAAAAGTTATGAAAAATAATTAAAATAGTTTTAGAATCACTTACCCAAAATATTTCTTCGAAAATCTCTTTTCAAAATCACACCAAAAGCTTTGAAAGTTCTAAAATGGGGTAAAAATAGTGTTTTCACAGTTTTTAACACTACCTAGGTATTAAAATACACTCCACGAATGCGGGTGGAGAACTATGACCACCTCTGCAAGTGCGAACGCTTGAGCGCAAACGCGGAGAGGAACCAGGATCACTTCCGTGAACATAGAGAGTAAAAAGAGGTTGCACCAGAAACTTGCACCAGCAATACACAGATTTAACAAAATGTTGAAATAGGCATTTCGAACTCATCCAAAATTAGAATTCACAAACGTTTTATGTATCAATACCAGATGCGGCAATCCAGACTCAACGGAATCATCAAAAATCAATTTTAAGGTGTTCTCGCCACATTTATCGATTCGAGTCAATAAAACTAGTTTAAAACTCAAATTACCAAAACTATCTCCGACAACTCCAAAAATTATGACAAGACCATTTTTAGCGTTAGTTTTACCATCCAGAATTGGTGAAACTGTTAGAATTCCGATCTGAGCTTTTGAACTTCGAATGTTGACCAAAGTCAAACTTTGGTTTCAGAAACGACTAAAATCACTACCATGGGCCTAAAAACCTCATTTTGACTCCAAATTCAGTTTCGCAACTTTATGTAGTTCAGTTTCAATATTCCAGAACTAATGGAATCAATGGATCCTTAATCTGACCTTCGAAACTCAAAATGACACAAAAACTCACTTTTCAAATAACTTAAGTCTCCAAAAATTGCCAAAATTCATATTTTTCAACTTTTAAAACATAGGATTCCAGTTCCAACTATTGAAATAGTTCAAAATAGGCCCAAGTAACTTACGAAAGGGTAAAATAGTAATTTTCACAGAAAATATCCGAAATGACCAACCAGGTCATTACAATCCATTTGACTTATGATTATCGAACCGTTATAATCATTAAGATATTGACTTTTTGGTTATTGATCGTTATCATTTAACCATTAGTGTTTGATAAAAGAATTTCTTTATTGAAAATTACTTTGAAACAAGGTAACAAATCAAATGAACCATACACATGAGTTGACAAATTGCATTTTGCTCAAAAGTAAACACTATCACATTGTAAAACTATTGAAAGTTTGAGATAATAAAAAGTAAAAGTATGAAACTATCAAGAACTTTATATATCAAATATATAAATATAATTATTTAATTATTATCGAGTTCTCGATTAACCCCTAAGAAAAAATCTAAAACTGTTAAGAACCGATAACTTAATAAAAAAAAGATTTAAACCATTACCAAAATTGTTAAACCAATAACCATTATGAATAAATCAAGAACTTTTTCTTTATTCAAATAGTCGATTTTGATTTAATTTTGAACCATCCTACATCAAATATTCTATAGACTTCCATCATAGCAATCACACTAGAATTGCAACGTTACATTGTGTAAACCGATGCACCTTTGCTGATTACAGTGGAAATTCAGCTATTACAAACACAAAATCTGAAGATTTTTTTTTTTTTACAAGAAACAAGATGATTCCTTGCTCTTGCCTCCTGCCCCATCTCCCTTTCCATGTAAAAGACTCAAAGAACTCCTATGGATGTGTAGAAGTTCTCAGAAGACCGTTGTCACCCAATGATTTGCATAGACTAACGTCACCTGTGGAATCTTTCTTCTTGTTCCTTTTCTTGAACTGCTTCGAAGCCGCTTTAAGTACCTTAACCCACCCCTGCACACAATAACATACTCTGTTTAACGGCTACAAAATTCAATTTTCTTTTTTTGGTGAAAAAAAAGAAAACCTTAGCAAACATTTGGAGAATCTTCACAGCTAGCTCATTTAGTTAGTAAGGGTTTGGTATTACCTTTTGTGGGGTTGAATATGGTAGACGAGTGAAATCAAAAGGCTTATCCTTTCTCTTCTTCGATCTGTGATATTCCCTCATATTCTCTGTAACAGCATTAGACAACTTCCTCTTTATTTTTGCCGTGACTTTCTTGAAATTAGTACAGCCTACAGAGACATTCTCGTAAGACAGCTTTCGAGACAGATCCGAGCTGAGCCTCCGGTTAGACAAAGACAACGGTCGAGGTACTAGAGGAGACCAAATTGAACTCTGGGTATAGTCGAAATCAAATGCTGAATAATCAGGAAATTTACAGAGCAGGTCATTGGACATTGAACACTGCAAATGTTCAATGACCATCACCATTGAATCTCCATAAGTGCTCATACTTGTTTGTCTGAAATAGCTCAGATGAAATGGAAAAACAGAGGAGCAATATAAAAGAACAGAAAGTAGCCGTTACAACATTCAAGGACAAGGATTTCTCATCACTCCACGTGTCAAGCCCATGTTTATATTCAGACTATCAGATGTAAATAAATTGGATTTTCCTAAAACACACACCGTCACACACACAAAAAAAAAATTACTTCTCAAAGGAATTTATATCTTATTCATTTTATGTGCCTTGACATGATTGAACACGAACTTTATATAACTTTTTAATAAAGGTAAAATCTTGATAGCTTATATTAGGAAATTTAAAGCCCATTTGGACATGAAAAGTTTTTTCCTTTTTAAATTCTGATTAGTTTTTGAAAGTGAATTTTCCAAAGTTGAAAATATTTTTTACTCATCAAACGTTTTGTGAAGAAAATTACATGAAATTTATTTTCAAATACTCCTGTTATCTCAGTTGCATTTTTTTTTTGGAAGACTCAAATTATATAAAATTTTATCAATGTTTTAAAATTGACATAAGGAAAACCGCAACTAATACTACTTTTTGTATATTATACATAATGCACATGAAGATATTTCAGCATATCCCAAAATTCAAATGAAAGAATCTTTTTCAACTTTTTTTTTTATTATAGAAATTTTCTGAGTCGTACGAATTAGATTATCTTTCCTCATCGTGATGGAACAAAACTCTTTTAAGAACAAACTAACTTCCATCATATGTTTAAGGGGGAAAAAACATTCTTATACATTTTAAGGGCCTATTTTACCTGAATGTGTCAACAAAACTTATTTATAATTAAATATTAATATATTTTTTAATAAAAGGATACGTACATGGGGAAAGTCCAAAAAAATAAAAGATAAAAAAAGAGGCAAAAATGAAACGTGGGAACAAAATGATGATCATTAAAAATCCCCAATTAATGTATAGAATCTGCAGACTGTCATTAGTTAAATGTTCTTTCGTGATTGGCTGATTAAATGATGTATTATTGTTTATGGGGAAGGGCCAAAAAAATGCAACAAGAAGTGGAAAAACGGCAGATAGAAACCAAACCCAATTAAATTAGATCTTTGTTTTGTCTCTCCTTCATTTAATGGTTGTAATTATTGAGGAAAAATATTAGAATGTACTTTAAAATTTTCTATTAAGTATAATTATCAAAGTCATAGACATTATATACTAAAAAAAATATATAAAAAACACAAATACTCTATTGTTGAGCTTGGGTTTGGTTCGATTTTGATTATGGATTGTGTTTCATTTTTTTAATTCAACATGATGATAAATAAGATGCAATAGGTTTATTTTTCCTTTTTTTTAAAAAAAAAATATTTTTTTTGTCCTTCGATTCGTATAAACTTTGATTTAGCATGTGTTGCATATGCATGATAAAATATTAAATGATTGCCTGAGAAAAAATAATCATAAAAATGATTGATTGTAAAAAGGTATATGGTGCATAATTTTTGTTTTTTAGTATTCATATTACCTGGAATTGTTTTTCGAAAATACTAATGAAGATATGGTTCATAAATCAATCTGGGGAGCAAAAGTTTGACAAAGGGTTAAGCCAAGTACATCACAAGTAGTAAATGTATTTTTAATAATTTAACACTTAAAAACGATGCCAAGAAATCATTAATAATATTTGCCTTTTTTTTCATTCTAAAAAATAATATTAATCAACAGTTTTTTTTTTTTTTGAGTTTGTATTTGTAGCAGACAAAAGTATAATTGGTTATTTTTTAGTGTTATGTTTGGTGTGGTTTAACTCTTGAATTGATTATGATTTGTATTGGTATATCAGCATGTGATTTGTTTGCTTGTGTTTTTTTATTTTCTTGGCATTTGATTGGTACCTTTTTTGTTTTTATATGTACTTTATTTGGTTGGGTGTTAAGTGATGTTAATTTGGTTTTATCTCATATTCAGAAATATATGTTATTGTTAATATTATTTGATATTATTCATAATTTTTTAATAAAGAAAATGATAAATTTGTTGATTAAAAATAATAACATGAAATGAATATCACAGGTAGGTATGTGGGGGTTATATTTGATACAACTAGTAGATTTCAAGGATTGGTTGATACTATTATTATAATGCCCGGTAAAATTACTAAAATACCTCTAGAGAGAGAGTATACGCGTAACACATCTTCCAATGCTCGTATGGGAATCCGAGGGCAGATTTGTGATCAGCACAAAAAATTTAGTAGGAAAATTATCTCGGTCGATTTTTAGAGCGATCCGATCAAAAGATAATTTTTCGATCCGAAGCACAAAAACAATGTTGGAGCGCATCGCGTCTCCATCGCGGACCAACACTTATATTTTTGTGAAAATTTTCGACAGGATTGAGAAAAACTCGTTCAAAAACTTTTTCTAAAAATACACAGTGTGCGGCCAGTCCGCGTCGTGGACTGGGACTTTTCTGAGTTGAAAATTTCTAATTATTGCGAAGGGCAGTCCCATCAATTTTCCACCCCTCCTAATTTGCACGATCTAATAAGGTCGTTTTGATATAAAAAAAGGTCTAAAACCCCCATTCTAAGTCCTATTCCACAATCTAACAAGGCTAGAGGAAAGAGGAGAAGGGCTTGAGCTTGAGAGATTTGAGAAGAAATCTTTGTCGTGGCTGATTGATAGCTTCATCCCAGGTATGTCAGGCTAAACTAAAAGCATGGGATTGTTCTCTCATGTGCCTCATAGATGGTCATAGATGAGTTGATGGTTTAAGAGTCTCCATGCATAAATTCTTGGTGGTTTTCTTAAAATTCTAATTGAATTCACATGTTTTCTATGTTGATGATCATCATAAACTTGTTTTTCTTGAATTAAACATTTTCATGAGAATTTGCATAACCCTATACGACTATTTGAAAAGCATGCATAATGAACTTGAGGATTGAGCCTAAAGCCTTAAATTGAGATTGTTGATTGTGATGAGAGGATGATGATGAGTTGATAGAAATTGATTGTCTTATGAGTCTCTGTAAATGAACTCCACTGATGTGTCTATTCGATTGTTTCCTAATGATTGTTCTAAATCTTGAGTCATTGATGAGGTTGATTGATGAAAAGGGTTAGAGTCCCTATGAGTTGATTGAAGAAAGAGTTAGAGTCCCTATGAGCTTGATTGATGAAAGGGTTAGAGTCCCTATGAGTTGAATGAAGATGGGGTTCGAGTCCCTATCAGATACCGATCGATGACAGGGTCGAGTCCCTATGAGATTGGTTGAGATAGAGGTTTTATGAGCATTGATTCATGGGAGGAGTATCGAGCACCGAAAGAGTGAGAGTTAGTCCGACTTGAACTCATCAAACTACGTCGCCAAACATAGGTGAGGCTTAGAACCATCACATATACTGTGGTTCCCTCTTGATTAGAAGTCCCTAAAACAATAGCGGACTTGTTGATGACTGACTCCATATTGGGTGAGCTAATATGGTTTCGATTCGTTCCCTACATGGCATGTTTGGAACGACTATGGCAATATTAGCAAGATTGTTGTACATTCACTGGCTCACAAGTGATTATTGTCAGATAAGAGAAACTCCCATAAATTTCCTACCTTGAGTACTCTGAGTTGGGATGAGATGAGATGAAAGGAGGTGAGCTTCTTTGAGATGAGTCTAAGATAATTTATGAGTTTGAGTTGTTGACGGGTCACTTGTCTACTCTTTATTGTTGCATAGATAAACATTCGACAATTTGATGTTATTTGATAATTACTTTTAGTTGATGTTGTTTCCATATTACTCTACCTGTTTCTATTTAACTCAACCATTTTACATACCAGTACATTCCAAGTACTGATGTCCCTATTGGATTGCATCATTTTATGATGCAGAGGCAGGTACTAGAGATCGTCAATAGGCGCTCCGTTGAAGATCTGAGATTCGCAGCTGATTTGGTGAGCCTCCCCTACTCTGGAGGATCCATTATGATTATTTCATCTTGCTTTAGAGTTAGATTTTTTACTACTCTTTTATTTTGATTTGGGTAGCCATGGGTCTGTCATTGGCACCACATGATTAGTTATAGAGGCTTCATAGACGATGGTTGAAGGTTGATGATGAGATTGTAAGCTAGTTTCTTTCTACTAGCCTTATTATTATTATCTATATATTGTGAGACCTTAGATGAGATGTGCTCATTCACGTATTTTAAATTCCGCTATTCATCAGAGTTATATGATTGAATGAATGTGATGAGACTAAGTGTTCGCTTGGGGACTAGCAATAGTCTCTAGGTGCTGGCTACACCAAGGGTACCCTCGCGGGTCGTGACAATTACATCATAGATAGGTGTGGACGCAACCATTATTGAAATAGTGCTACAATATAAGGATAATAATGAATCCCCACCCATGCGCATCCATAACTATATGAGCGTGCAGGTCTATTTAGACCAAACAAAATGCAACATGAACTTCTTCTCCAAGTATTTGTTGTGTATAACGTGTGTTGATAGATCTATGAAAATAATTTTGTATGAAGGAGGTGTGCAAGTTGCAACACAACCATGTATGATTACAAATACAATGTATTTACCTGGGATTGAAACAATAATCAATAAGGATAACGAAGATGTAGAAATAATTCACAACACTCAAAATGATGATGTTAAGTCAATCAAATCTACAAAAGTAAGAACATTCTTGTAGAGGTGATGAGACGGTATGCATTATTAATGGGATTCAAATTCACTGTTATAAGGTCAAGTCATACAAGGTATGTACTTTTTCTGGATTTGATTTTACTAACTTTTATACTTTTGATAGCAAGTTTGTTGATGTTCTATAATTTTTTTTATTTGTGTATTGGTTGAAGTCAAAACTTTGTTTGTCTAGTTGTTTGGTTTATTTTTGGTTATATTTTTTTATTTTTTTGGTTGTTTTGTTCAATGTTGGTTAAATAGTTAGTACTTTTGTTGGTTAACATGGTTATGTTTGTTTGTGTATTGGTTGGTGTCAAAACAGCTTGTCCCTTGTGACTAATTAATTTTGTGTTTGTCCAGATGTTTGATTTAATTTTGGTTGTGTTTTTTGTTATATTTTTGACTGTTTGGTTATTGTTTGGTCGAGGGTTGACTATATACTTAGTAATTTTGGTTAACATGATTATGGTATAAAAGTTTGATTTTGCTAGCTTTTAATTTTGATAGCAAGTTTGATGATTATGGTATAAAAGTTGGTTTAAAATCCTTAAAAATACTATTACTAACATCCTTGTTTTACAGTTATAACTTGAAGTACCCAGCAAATGACTGCATGTGGTTGTTTAAGTCTTCATGGCAATTTTGGATTGTCCAAAGTTTGTAAATTTTGTGATACACATACGTGCCTAGTGAAGGGTAGGCTGATGTCGAAACATCAATGTAAAAGTAGTGTGCTTGGTGCAATATTGTTAGAAAAATGTAGTGATCCCAAGATCAATTATACATCAACTGAAATCAGAAATGATATGAAGAGGGAACATTGGATTACATTAAGTTATATGCAAGCTTGGAGAGGTAGGCAAAAGGCATTTAATGTACTACAAGGGGACCCAACTAAGTCTTACAGAAATATACCAATATATTTATATAAACATATCCAGGAACAATAGTGAATTTAAGAAAGACAGACGAAGGGTGATTTTTGTTCACATTTATTGCATTGGATGCATGCATTAGAAACTGGGAATATTGCAGACCTATAGTGGTTGTTGCTGGTATACATGTAAGGTTGTCATTCGAAGGTACAATGTTGATTGCTAGCACTTTGGATCCCAGAGGTGAGTTCTTAAAACTTCATAAATCAGTATACAATTTGATAGCTTAATGTTTATTAAATGGTTCTATTTAATTGTAGGTCATATATTGCCTCTAGCATATAGTGTAGTGGACTCAGAAAATGATAAATCGTGGAATTAATTCTTTTAATATTTTGAATTGGCATTCGGTGATAGGCACGGGATGTGCTTTGTTTCAGATGGAAACAAAAGCATTTGGAATGTTGTTGCATCTGTTTATCCGGGATTCCCACACTACACTTGCATATATCATTTGTGGATAAACATGCTGAAAAAGAACCACAATAATACTGAGAAGGTGAGGAAATTATTTTTTATCTGGACAAAGGCATACATAGTTGATGAACTTGAAGATCTGATGAGTTGAATGAAGGAGATAAGTCCAAAATGTCAGGCTCATTTGATAAAGGTTGATTTTGAGAAGTGGTCCCGCGCACACTCAACTGTAAAGAAGACATGGACACTAACAAGTAATATTGCCGAATCAACCAATAATGCAATTTTGCTAGGGCGGAGGCTTCTTGTAGTACCTATGCTAGAGTACATGAGAAAAAAATTGAAACATGGAATGAAAAACATAACCAAGAAGGAAGGGAGACTACAACAGCTTTAACAAAGAAATACAATCAGATGTTCTTGGATAATGAGAGACTGTCGCATCGAATGACATTATGATTCTATGTTGTTAAATAAATAATGTACTTATCGATGTTTATGGATAGAAAAATAATTTCATTTTTATTTTTTAAAAAGGTGAGAGCATAAACGGAATATCTTCATACTGTTACGGATGGTGCAAAGAGGTTCATAGTTTGTTTAATTACAAGAATGTGTCCTTGTCGCGCCCCATTTTTTTCACGAAGAAACAAAAACCTGGACGACGTCGTGGCAACGACTCTTTTGGAATTTTTGACTAATGAAGAGTCGCCACTAATGATTGGATGCATTAGGACACCATTCTAACTTAAGGGTCAAAATTAACCAGAGATAGGGTAAGGGCTCAAGTTACCTCGAAGGGAAGGTGTTAAGCACCCTTCAAGCTCCGCAAATGCGGGTCCCGACCGTGTCTCGTATTTACGTGGTGGTTACAAGTAAAGGTTTCTTATTTATTCTAACTAACTCTAAGTGATCAGATAAAAGTAGGGATTAGTTGAACGAGTTAAACAATTACATAACTATCAACCCCAAGCAATTTAGGAAATATATGAAAAGAAATATTAAAGACTAAGCGATTTATTATTATTATTATTATTATTATTATTATTATTAATATTATTATTATTATTATTATTATTATTATTATTATTATTATTATTATTATTATTATTATTATTATTATTATTATTATTATTATTATTATTATTATTATTATTATTATTATTATTATTATTATTATTATTATTATTATTATTATT
Source organism: Solanum rostratum (assembly GCA_029948455.1). Classification (NCBI taxonomy): domain Eukaryota; kingdom Viridiplantae; phylum Streptophyta; class Magnoliopsida; order Solanales; family Solanaceae; genus Solanum; species Solanum rostratum. Next base: position 49,089,223 of record CM057047.1, on the reverse strand, counting down.
ATTATTATTATTATTATTATTATTATTATTATTATTATTATTATTATTATTATTATTATTATTATTATTATTATTATTTTTACTCGGATCAGTTACTCAGCTTTATTTCGGATCTAGCTTATTTAAGCCTAAGGACAAAACCAAAGTTTGTCCTATTAAGCGCAAGTGTAATCATCCTTCCGAGGGGTCCTATTTACCACTGCACACGAACTTAAATATTAATAGGAGAATTTTATAACCCCTTTAACAAAATCTTTTGTTTAAAAACTTGCGAATATAGTATGAAACTTAACAAGATTCTGTAAACCTTTTAATGACCCCAAACGTTTAAATATTTTGCACAAAACACACGTTCAAATTGAGTGAAATTTCAACTATGTGCTAAACATTAGTGATTAGATCTTTAAACATTGAGGTGAATCTAAAAAAAATTAAGTGAATTTATTTATTTACTTATTTATTTATTTTAATATTTTATTATTAAGATAATGAAATTAACAAACCAACTTCCTATTTCAATTTTTTTGTAAGCAACTAGTTCTTATGTTACTCTAACGTGATTAAGCATAGTTAAAGTCGTGAGTTCCTATAGGCATGTTTTCTATAACGCACATAAGAAAGTAAAAAATAAAATGAAAATAAAATAAGAAAAGTAGCACGTAAATTCCCCTCCCCCCCCCCTCACCATTTCACTATCTTTCATTACATCATACAACTTTAAGAAATAAGTACAATAATGAAGAAATAGAAATAAGTCTTCTAGATTCTCCGAATCCGTCCCGCCCCCAAGCAACTTTTCACGTCTTTGCTTATTAAGATTAAAAGAGCCTGTAACACTAAAACGAACCAGCAGTACCAATAACAGGAAGTAATAATAAAAATAAAATAGATGAACGGGCAGCTCAAGAATGTATAAAAAAAATAAATAGCTTACCAATAAATTGACTAGCGATTAATCTCAATTTGATTCCGATCGTAAACAGATTAGATATTGCTAAGACGTAATAATAATAACAATTTTTATGTTTAGGAGAAGAATGTGGAGGAAAGTTTATTTTCCGTAGCAGTATTCTATGTGAAGTTGTGTGTTAAGAGTATGAGGAGTGTCTAAGTACTTCGTGTAGATAAGAAAAAGTGTCCTTTAATTGTGAGAGGGAACCTTATTTATGTAGCACAATGGGAATTCAATAAATGCAACCGAATTAATTAGAGGATTTTCTATTTACCGTAATAGAATGATATCAATTAAAACAATCTTGCCATAAGCAAAAGAGTGGAGCATATTAGGTAATTCTAACCAGTTCAATTAACATTTTCTAAAAAAAAACAAGTAAGAATAGAAGGTATCATATTATGGATGGCAAATATATATATATATATATGTATATATATATATATATATAAACAAATATGCCACCTAAAATTTTCTTTAAACAAACGAAGAATCAATTAACCCAAAATAAGGTTCAAAATCAATTAGGGAGATTTATCAGTAAAAGAAAGTGAAGCATCAATTGAGAGAGGAGTAGAATAATGCAAAGAAAGAATCAATAGTTACATATTTAATCAATTTCTAGCAACTTATTGTAATATCACTTGTAAGAAAATTAATTCAATTCCAATCAAAGTATATAAAATTATGCACGGTAGGAGTCAATATTTCTTTAAATTCATGACAAAATAAATTAAGCCGACAATCAATTTGATTTTCTTTCTTTTAACATACAAGAGCAAGTAAGAATCTCATGGTATTACCATTATTAACAAGCCATCCGAAAAGAAATATCCTTCCAAAATCAAGCTGCAGGACACCCACACTCGGATTTTATGAAATCTCTTCCTATAATTTACCGAAAATAGCATAATACCAAATTTATACATGTAATTACAAATCAACTCAACAGTAATTACTCTAACTCAAGAAACAAAAATTATGCCGAGAGCCAACATATTACACATCTAATTTAAAGCTCAATTTAAACTAAAACTTAGTTAGACAGAAAAATCTGTAATGACCCGCTAGGTTATTCTGAGAATTAGTCCTATTAATTTTTTTTCTAAAAGATTTATCTCGTAAAATTTTAATTGGGCATTTTGGACTAGTCGATAACTAGAACCATTTAATTTATGGGTAAGTTTGGAACTAATATAATTAGTGGGTTAAATGTTAATTTATTTATTTTACAAAAATATATGTATATATATATCCTATATCACTTGTCCATGTATCAAAATAGTGTAGTGGTACTTAACAGTTTCAGGAAAAAATTAATAAAAGAGAAGAAAAATAAAATGGGCTAAGCCCAAAAAGACAAAAAAAAATAAAGAAGAGGGATTGAAAAGGGTTTGCTGCAAACGCAGCAACCAAGGAAATTGAGACAGAAAAGACATCGCAAAGCAGCCTCGAAAACGTCAATTGTTCAGGTAAAATTTTTTCACTAAATCTTGTTGTAGGATTATTATTATTAATATATGCAGATTCCTTATTAGATAGAAGAGTGAATATGAGTAGTCTACACTGATATCTATAGTCCAAGTTCCAATTGGTTAGTTGCAGCATATATTGGAATCAATGTTGCTCATTGCAGTTTAGTGGGGTAGGAATGTTATGCAACCATTGGTCACAGGTTGCCAATGTCAATTTCCCCTCTTTCTTATATATTAAAATATGGAATGATATGTGAATTAATGTTCACATTTGTTAGCACTGTTGCCTTCAGTTGTTAGGAAAGAAATTTAGTTTTAATTTTTTTTATTATTATTATAATATTATGACTTAAACTTGGATGATTTAATTTAGGTGAGTACATAGTGGGTGCATTGTATTATATAAATACCACTAGATTTATAATGTTTGAAGGAATGAAGACTTAATCTTAGACTTGAAATTTTAGAAAAAAATTAACTATGGAATTGGATAGTTTTTGGGTCTAGGCTATACGTATAGTAATATAAGTCTTGTTAGTTTTAAAATCTTATTGTGATAAATTATTTGTTTAGATCGTGGTGCTACGGATTCTATTCGAAAGGGAAAGGCTCAAGTATTTGATTGATCGTGATTTGACTAAGGCAAGTGAATTCTTAACCTTTGTTAAGCATATAGAATCTTGTGCTTCCTATGTGAGGTGTTGATAGTGATTTTGAAATATGAATTTGGTGTTGATGTTATTTTAAAACTATGTGGTTGTGAAATGTGCATTGTATTAAAATTCGGTCATCTCCTCATCATAGTGTAAACCTGTCTATTGCATTGATTTTGTGGCAAATGTTATGTGAACTGAGAAAGAATAAGGATTAAAAAGGATGTACCATTCGAGGGACGTGTCGCACGCCGCGACAGATATTATGAATCGAGGGACGTGTCGCACGCTGCGACAGATATAATATATGATTCGAGGGTCGTGTCGCACACCGCAACGGATGCACGGACTAAGAGTCCCCCATGGGTCCCAGACTGAGAGACAGCGGGTGTGTATCACTAGGTCAGACATGCATCATTCTACTTGACATTGCATTGCATTGCATTACGCATTCTTATCATTTATGAGCTTGTCGGTGCCTTTTTGTGAAACTGGTGATAGGTGAACCGATTCCTGTGTTGTTGATCTATGAATATTGGTGTGGTTACTGAGCTACATGTTATATACATTATGAACTATTATGTTGGACCGATGTTATGTGTGTTGTAGTTGTAGAAGTTCTGGCGTGGAGTTAGGATTACTTGTATTCTGTATTGCTTAATCTTGCGTTTAGTAGTTCACCTGTTGGGTATCGTGTGTTTGGTACTCACCCCTTGCTACTACAATTTTATTTTTGTAGGTTACGAGCCCAGATCTTCGTGATACCTTCTATTATTCCTTGTCTGAGGCTCCCTGTGGAGATTGTGCGAGGTAGCTGTTTGTCACCCCAGCTGACTCCCACTCCTATTTATGATTTTGTTCTACTTTAGAGACAATGTCATTTGAGACTTATGCTTTTCTTTCAAATCTATTGTACTACATTAGAGGCTTGTGCACGTGAAAACCAGGTTTTGGGATTTTTAATTAAGTTGATGTATTATCTGCAATTAAACCTTTTATTTTATCATCTTCTCGCACTTTACTATGTTAATTGGGTTGCTAGGCTGACTTGTCTTGATGGGTTAAGACGAGTGCTATCACGCCCATTTTTGGATCGTGAAAGATGGTATCAGAGCCCCAGGTTCATAGGTCTCACGTGCATACAAGCCGAGTCTAAGTAGAGTCTCAAGGATCGGTATGGAGACGTCTGTACTTATCTTTGAGAGGCTATAAAGACTGTTAGGAAACTTCTTTTTATTCACTCTCTCTTATCGTGCTTAAATTGTTCTTTAGTATTGAGTTGTGCCCGTGTTCATTTGACAGATGGCAAGGACTAGGGCTACTGTTGCCGGTGGTAGAGGTGGGGCAGCTCCCGAGAGAGTTGTTGAGGGCCCAGTTAGAGGTAGGGGAAGGGGCCGAACTAGAGGACGTGCCCGAGGAGCGACACGAGTTAGAGGGCAGGCTAGAGGGGCTCCTCTAGAGCCACAGATAGAGGTTGGTGAGGAGCAGGTTCCTTCAGAGCACGTAGCCTCACCTTTACTGCAGGATACCTTACTGAGGGTGCTGAATGTACTTGAGAGTTTTGCTCCGAATGGTAACTCGACAGGCATGCCCGGCGGTTCTCAGACCGGAGGAGGGACTCAGACTCCAGATCAGCATCAGGCTCCCATGGTTCGTGGTCCAGTAGAGCAGCCACCACTGGATCCTAGAGTTGAGATTGATCTTGCACCAGCTGTTGAGGTTCGGGGTGCACCTGTGGCCACATTGACTGAGAATGAGCACCGCTGCTATGAGAGGTTTAGGAAAATGAACCCACCTCAATTTCAGGGTGGGAGGACAGAGGATGCTTATGAGTTTCTGACTACTTGCAGAGAGCTGTTGGATACCGTCGGCTTAGCTGAGTCACACGGGGTTCGATATGTTACTCTTCAGCTCCGTGGGCCTGCCAGAGAATGGTGGAGGACATATTCAGGATCTTTGCCAGTGGGATCTCCCACAGTGTCTTGGGAGATGTTCTCTAGTGCTTTCTGTGATCGGTTTGTCCCGTGGAGCGTGAGGGAGGAGAGCCGCTTGAGGTTTGAGAGCCTGAGGCAGGGAGGCCTATCAGTCACCGAGTATGAGACTCGTTTCTGTCAGTTATCTAGACATGCGGCAGCCATTATTCCAGATGAGATAGAGAAAGTTCGTAGGTTTGTGAGAGGACTGACCTATTCTATCCGACAGGCAGTGTTTAGAGTATCTAGGGATGGAGCCTCTTTTCAGTCTGTTGTGAGTGCGGCCAAGGAGGCAGAGCTGATGGAGAGAGAAGAGTTCGGGGACCCCAAGAGGGCCCGTGGGTCCGGTCAGTTTTCTGGTACCTCATCTGGAGGTAGAGGGTCCTATAGAGGAAGTGACTCATCCCAGCGTCGAGGACCAGTTCATGCATCATTACCTACTCCTAGGGGTGGTCAGACACATCGTGGATCTCATAGTACGGGTCATGACTTGTATGGTTCTCAGCAACGATCAACAGGGCGAGACATCTATAGTAGTTCTTCAGGATCAGCACATCCGTCCCAGAGTCAGAGATTTTGTTATAGTTGTGGAGATCCTGATTACTTGATACGACAGTGTCCCTTATTAAGAGGACAAGGAGGGACCCATCCCAAATCCTCAGTTCAGACTAGACCACCTACCCCACCACCATACAGGGGGCGAGACAGAGCTCAGACAGATAGAGGTGGTCACACTTCAGGCAGAGGGGCGAGTGGTGCCCTAGCTCCACAGGGTAGGGGTAGAGGCGTTGCTCAGACAGGTGGTGGTAGGGGATCACAGTGTTATGCATTTCCGGGGAGGCCCGAGGCAGAGGCTTCTGATGCAGTTATCACAGGTATTATCCCGGTTTGTCATCGACCTGCGTATGTATTGTTTGATCCTGGATCCACCTATTCTTATGTGTCCTCCTACTTTTCATCTGGATTTGATTTACTATGTGATCGTATGCCTGTTCCTATCCATGTTTCCACACCGGTAGGTGAGCCCTTAGTGGTGGATCGAGTGTATCGATCCTGTCTTGTTTCTCTAGTTAGGTATGATACTTGGGTAGATATGAGTATTCTGGAGAGATGGTAGACTTCGATGTTATCTTGGGAATGGATTAGCTTTCTCCTTATCATGCTATTCTTGATTGCTATGCGAAAACTGTGACCTTAGCCATGCCCGGTGTACCAAAGATTGAGTGGAAGGGTGACAGTGGTTCTTATCCTAGCAAAGTTATCTCCTACATCCATGCTCAGAAATTAATTGATAGAGGATGTCTGTCTTACTTGGCTTTCATTCGAGATACCAGTGTTGAACCAACTCCTATGGAGTCTATTCCTGTGGTTCAGGAGTTTGTCGATGTGTTTTCTACTGACCTTCCAGGTGTTCCTCCCGATAGGGATATTGACTTCCCTATTGATCTAGAGCCAGGCACTAAGCCCATCTCCATTCCTCCATATAGAATGGCTCCAGCTGAACTAAAAGAATTAAAGGAGCAACTTCAAGATTTGCTGAGCAAAGGGTTTATTCGTCCTAGTGTGTCACCATGGGGTGCCCCCGTCTTGTTTGGGAAAAAGAAAGATGGGTCTATGCGGATGTGTATTGATTACAGACAGTTGAACAAGGTGACTGTCAAGAACAAGTACCCTCTCCCCCGTATTGATGACTTGTTTGATCAGCTTCAGGGAGCGGCTCTGTTTTCTAAGATTGACTTAAGGTTTGGTTATCATCAGCTGAGGATTAGGGCATCAGATATTCCTAAGACAGCTTTCCGAACTCGTTATGGCCACTATGAATTTTTGGTGATGTCCTTCGGGTTGACTAACGCCCCTGCAGCATTCATGGAGTTGATGAATAGGGTGTTTCGTCCATACTTAGATTCTTTTGTGATAGTATTCATTGATGATATTTTGATATATTCCAAGACTGAGGCTGATCATGTTCGTCACTTGAGAATAGTGCTACAGAGGTTGAGGGAGGAAAAGTTATTTGCAAAATTCTCCAAGTGTGAGTTCTGGCTTGATTCAGTGGTATTCCTAGGGCATGTGGTGTCCAAAGAGGGGACTAGAGTGGACCCGGCTAAGGTGGAGGCAGTTAGAGGTTGGACACGACCTACTTCAGCTACCGAGATTCGCAGTTTTGTGGGGTTAGCTGGGTATTATCGGCGGTTTATTCAGGGTTTTTCTTCTATTGCAGCTCCATTGACTAGATTAACTCAGAAAAATGTAGCCTTTCATTGGTCCGATGAGTGTGAGGAGAGCTTCCAAAAGCTCAAGACTTTGTTGACTTCAGCTCCCATTTTGACACTACCGGAGACAGGTGTGGACTTTACGGTGTATTGTGATGCTTCAGGAGTTGGTTTAGGTGGTGTGTTGATGCAAAAGGGGAAAGTGATTGCCTATGCTTCTAGACAGTTGAAGGTTCATGAGAAGAATTATCCTACCCATGACTTGGAGCTAGCGGCTGTAGTTTTTGTGCTTAAGTTGTGGCGTTATTACTTATATGGTGTACATTGTGAGGTCTTCACTGATCATAGGAGTCTTCAATATATTTTCAGTCAAAAGGATCTGAACTTGAGGCAGCGTAGGTGGATTGAGTTGCTAAAAGACTATGATTTGACCATTTTATATCATCGGGGGAAAGCTAATGTGGTGGTTGATGCCTTGAGTAGAAAGACTTCTAGCATGGGGAGTCTAGCTGCCATTCGAGTTGAGGAGCGACCTTTGGCCAGGGATGTCCAGCGTCTAGCTAATGGCCTGGTCAGGTTACAGCTTTCTGATGAGGGTGGTGTACTTGCTTTCATTGAGGCTCGTTGTTCCTTGATGGACCAGATTCGAGAGCGCCAGTTTGAGGATGAAAAGTTGTGTCTCATCAGAGACAAGGTGATTAGAGGAGAGGCTAAGGAAGCGACACTTGATCCTGATGGTGTCTTGAGGATTGGAGGTCGAATTTGTGTGCCTAAGGTGGGTGACTTGATTAGAGTGATCATGGATGAGGCGCATTGTGCTCGTTATTCCATTCATCCAGGGGCAGCGAAGATGTATCATGACTTGAGTCAGCATTACTGGTGGTGTGGCATGAAAAAGGACATCTCAGATTTCGTGTCCAAGTGTTTAACTTGTCAGCAGGTTAAGTGTGAGCACCAAAGGCCTGGAGGTGAGTTACAGAGGATGCCCATTCCTACATGGAAGTGGGAGCGTATCACCATGGATTTTGTGGTGGGTTTGCCCACTACTATGGGTGGTTATGACTCTATATGGGTAGTTGTGGATCGATTGACTAAGTCTGCCCATTTCATTCCTGTCAAGGTTAAGTACACAGCAGAGAAGTTGGCTGAGCTTTACATCAGTCAGATAGTTAGATTGCATGGTGTGCATGTTTCTATCATTTCGGATCGGGGTTCACTCTTCACTTCACATTTTTGGAGGGCCTTGCAGCACGGTCTAGGCACTCAGTTGGATATGAGCTCGGCATTTCACCCTCAGACAGATGGACAGTCTGAGCAGACGATTCAGGTGTTGGAGGACATGCTTCGAGCGTGTGTGATCGATTTTGGTTCCCGTTGGGACCAACACTTGCCCTTGGCAGAGTTCGCCTATAATAATAGTTACCACTCCAGTATTCAGATGGCTCCATTCGAAGCCTTGTATGGTAGACGGTGTAGATCTCCGATTGGTTGGTTTGATTCTGCCGAGATGGACTCATTAGATGCAGACTTTCTTAGAGATGCTATGGAGCAGGTTCGTATGATTCAGGGCAGGTTGTTAACTGCTCAGAGTCGACAGAAGAGTTATGCAGATAGGAGGGTTCGAGCCCTAGAGTTTATGGTAGGAGATCATGTTTGGCTTAGAGTGTCACCTATGAAGGGTGTTATGCGGTTCGGTAAAAAGGGGAAGCTTAGCCCTCGTTTCATTGGCCCATTTGAGATTTTAGAGCGAGTTGGAGAGGTCGCCTATAGACTAGCTTTGCCACCTAGCTTATCATCTGTGCATCCTGTGTTTCATGTCTCCATGCTCCGAAAATATGTGCCCGATGAGTCTCATATACTTTCATTCGATTCGGTGGTGTTGAGTCCAGACTTGTCATTTGAGGAGGAGCCTGTGGCTATTTTGGATAGGCAGGTGCAAAAGCTTAGAAACAAAGAGATTGTTTCCGTGAAGGTGCAATGGAAGAATCGTCCAGTTAGAGAGGCGACTTGGGAGACAGAGTCTGACATGCGTGCTAAATATCCTCATCTTTTCGAAGTTTCAGGTACTTTCCTCTACCTTATGTTCGAGGACGAACATGATTTTTAGTGGTGGATGATGTAATGACCCGCTAGGTTATTCTGAGAATTAGTCCTATTAATTTTTTTTCTAAAAGATCTATCTCGTAAAATTTTAATTGGGCATTTTGGACTAGTCGATAACTAGAACCATTTAATTTATGGGTAAGTTTGGAACTAATATAATTAGTGGGTTAAATGTTAATTTATTTATTTTACAAAAATATATGTATATATATATCCTATATCACTTGTCCATGTATCAAAATAGTGTAGTGGTACTTAACAGTTTCAGGAAAAAATTAATAAAAGAGAAGAAAAATAAAATGGGCTAAGCCCAAAAAGACAAACAAAAATAAAGAAGAGGGATTGAAAAGGGTTTGCTGCAAACGCAGCAACCAAGGAAATTGAGACAGAAAAGACATCGCAAAGCAGCCTCGAAAACGTCAATTGTTCAGGTAAATATTTTTCACTAAATCTTGTTGTAGGATTATTATTAGTAATATATGCAGATTCCTTATTAGATAGAAGAGTGAATATGAGTAGTCTACACTGATATCTATAGTCCAAGTTCCAATTGGTTAGTTGCAGCATATATTGGAATCAATGTTGCTCATTGCAGTTTAGTGGGGTAGGAATGTTATGCAACCATTGGTCACAGGTTGCCAATGTCAATTTCCCCTCTTTCTTATATATTAAAATATGGAATGATATGTGAATTAATGTTCACATTTGTTAGCACTGTTGCCTTCAGTTGTTAGGAAAGAAATTTAGTTTTAATTTTTTTTATTATTATTATAATATTATGACTTAAACTTGGATGATTTAATTTAGGTGAGTACATAGTGGGTGCATTGTATTATATAAATACCACTAGATTTATAATGTTTGAAGGAATGAAGACTTAATCTTAGACTTGAAATTTTAGAAAATAATTAACTATGGAATTGGATAGTTTTTGGGTCTAGGCTATACGTATAGTAATATAAGTCTTGTTAGTTTTAAAATCTTATTGTGATAAATTATTTGTTTAGATCGTGGTGCTACGGATTCTATTCGAAAGGGAAAGGCTCAAGTATTTGATTGATCGTGATTTGACTAAGGCAAGTGAATTCTTAACCTTTGTTAAGCATATAGAATCTTGTGCTTCCTATGTGAGGTGTTGATAGTGATTTTGAAATATGAATTTGGTGTTGATGTTATTTTAAAACTATGTGGTTGTGAAATGTGCATTGTATTAAAATTCGGTCATCTCCTCATCATAGTGTAAACCTGTCTATTGCATTGATTTTGTGGCAAATGTTATGTGAACTGAGAAAGAATAAGGATTAAAAAGGATGTACCATTCGAGGGACGTGTCGCACGCCGCGACGGATATTATGAATCGAGGGACGTGTCGCACGCCGCGACAGATATTATATATGATTCGAGGGTCGTGTCGCACGCCGCGACGGATGCACGGACTAAGAGTCCCCCATGGGTCCCAGACTGAGAGACAGCGGGTGTGTATCACTAGGTCAGACATGCATCATTCTACTTGACATTGCATTGCATTGCATTACGCATTCTTATCATTTATGAGCTTGTCGGTGCCTTTTTGTGAAACTGGTGATAGGTGAACCGATTCCTGTGTTGTTGATCTATGAATATTGGTGTGGTTACTGAGCTACATGTTATATACATTATGAACTATTATGTTGGACCGATGTTATGTGTGTTGTAGTTGTAGAAGTTCTGGCGTGGAGTTAGGATTACTTGTATTCTGTATTGCTTAATCTTGCGTTTAGTAGTTCACCTGTTGGGTACCGTGTGTTTGGTACTCACCCCTTGCTACTACAATTTTATTTTTGTAGGTTACGAGCCCAGATCTTCGTGATACCTTCTATTATTCCTTGTCTGAGGCTCCCTGTGGAGATTGTGCGAGGTAGCTGTTTGTCACCCCAGCTGACTCCCACTCCTATTTATGATTTTGTTCTACTTTAGACACAATGTCATTTGAGACTTATGCTTTTCTTTCAAATCTATTGTACTACATTAGAGGCTTGTGCACGTGACAACCAGGTTTTGGGATTTTTAATGAAGTTGATGTATTATCTGCAATTAAACCTTTTATTTTATCATCTTCTCACACTTTACTATGTTAATTGGGTTGCTAGGCTGACTTGTCTTGATGGGTTAAGACGAGTGCCATCACGCCCATTTTCGGGTCGTGACAAAATCGAAGTTGTATTGCAGTATTGGCATAAGACTTGAGGAGCTAGAACGACAAATTGACTAAAAATACCAAAAAAGGTCTGCAAATAATAATCTTGGCTAAATTTCTGACTGAAATTTGTCATACAAAGCGGCAGCGCTCCGTCGTCGTTGCTACCTTCACGAAAAAGGGGTTTGCATGGGTGAGGTGTTGCCCGCCGACGGGAGAGGAGAAAGAGGGAGATTGGTGAAGGGGGAGTTTGGTGCCGTTTTGCCGACGGGGAGGTGGCAGTGAGGGAGAGAAAGGAAAGAGGGAGGAGAGGGGGTCGGCTGGTTTTTTCCGACGGGACAGAGGAGTGGGAGAAGGGAAAGGGTCTTTTGGGTGGCTGTGCATGTTGATCGGCGGAGAGGCGACGGTTTTGGGTTGATTTTTGGTGTCGTGTGGGTGAGAAAAGGGGGCTGTGCAGGAGAGGGGAGAGGGAGGAGTTGCGGCGAGGGAGAGAGGAGAGGGAGGAGGTGAAGCGGGAAGAGGAGGAAGGGAAGAGGAGAGGCGGCAACCATGGCTGCCTGGGGGTGCCGGCGTTGAGGAGAGGGAGGGAGGCGAGAGGAGAGGGAGAGAAGGGAGAGGGAGGCGGTGGCTAAGGAAGGGGAGGTGAGAAAAATGAAAATAAAAATTAGGGTTGGGGTTGGTTGGATAAAAATGAAAAATGGGTTTGGGTCGGATCCGGGTTAGAAAATGGGTAACCCAGATTTAAAAATTAGCCTAAATTGTAGGAGTTTAAAAATGAGCCACAAATTGACTCAATTTGGCTAGAAACGAAAGAAATTGTAAGAAATTAGTTAGAATTGAAATAAAATTCAAGGAAATCGATTAAAACTGAAATGAGATTTCAAGGATTTAATTAAAATTGACATGAGTGGATTAAAGATGGCTATGAATTGAACAAATTGAGATATAATCTAACCAACAAATATAATATACTTGAAAATATATAATATTTTATAAAGTAATATTTGTGTAAAATACGTAATTCACGCCACCATTATCATTAAAAAAATGCTAAACGTATTAAAATTATTGTTTTGACTAAATAAACGATTTAAAAGATGTCACTAAAATAACTTAATGCGCGTATTATTAGTATTAAAATAATGAAAATAGTAATAATAATAATAAATAATATGAATAATAAAATTAAATATTACTATCACTATTACTCGCTAGAATAATATATTTTGTTTGTTTATTTGTTTATTATTATTATTTTTTAGTAAATGATAATGACAATATAAAAAATACATTTTGGAAGCAAAATATTAGATGCGTGAAATAAATTCATTTATTTGGAAAAGTATTAGAATACTTGTTTAATAAGAAAAAAAATGTGTAAAAATAAGCTAAGGGTCGGTCAAAATTGGGTGTCAACAGTCCTTGCGGATGGTTTCAACATGATGACTCTCCTGTGGGCATGCAATCGTGGCTATTGCATACAAAAACAAATATGTTGGGGACTATTATCCAATTTATTACAACAACAAAAATTTTCAAGATGCATATGCAATACCAATTGATCTGTTGCCATGCGAGAGCACTTGGGTTATTCTAGATAATGTGTTGGGTGAGATTGTGCTGCCACCAGATGTAAGAAGAAGAGCAGGAAAACCATCAAATTATGATCAGAAGAAGGAGATTATTGAAGTGAAATTCAAGAGAACCAAGAGTACATGCAGTAAATGTAGCTCAACAGGTCATAAGAAAAAGACTTGCACTCATTCTCAAGGTAAAACCTAATGTATTGATACTGGTTCAAAATATTGTTATTATGTGAGTGATTTGTTGTTTTTGGGCGTGGTTTATGGGATGTATGCAGTAATGTTTACACAATTGATAATGGGTTGACCCTGCAGTTAGTGGTTTTTTTTTGTTGAAATTATGGTAATATGTTTGTTTTGAGTAAACATTCTAATTGGGGATATATGTGTTGTTAAATGGTCTAATGTTGTATTTATCAAAGGAACATGTATTAAAAAAGAAATTTGTAAAATTTATGTTGGATTTATTTTGGTTTTAATTATGGTAATAATTTTGTTTGAGTACACGTTGTTGATAGAAATTTGGTTAAATATGCACAATCAACTTTTTGACGTTGTTGGTTTTATTTTGGTTTAAATTATGTTAATAAGCTTGTTTGAGTAGACGTTGTAATTAGTGATATTTTTACCCACGATATGCACAATTAACTCTTTTTATAAATTTTTGTTGGTTTTATTTTGTATTAAGCTATGTTAATAAGTTAGTCATATTTTTGTTAAGCACATTTCATGGTTGTTGGTGGTACGATGATGATTAGTGATCTTTTATACTAGTTGATTTCATTTTGGTTTAAGTTATAGTAATAGGTTTGTTTGTAATTTGTGATATTTTTTGTTAAATATGCACAATAAATTTTTTGACTTTTGTTAGTTTTATTTTGGTTTAAACTATGTTAATAAGTTTGTAGTAATTGGTGATATTGTTGGTTAAATATGCACAATTAACTTTTTGATTTTTGTTGGTTTTATTTTGGTATTAAACTATGTTAATAGGTTTATTTGTAATTGTGATATTTTTAGTGAAATATGCACAATAAAATTTTTGACTTTTTGTTGGTTTTATTTTGGTTTAAATTATGTTAATAAGTTTGTTTGAGTACACATTGTAAATGGTGGTATTTTATTTTAAAAATGCACAATTAACTTTTCTGATTTTTGTTGGTTTTATTTTGGTTTAAACTATGTTAATATGTTTGTTTGAGTACAAATTGTTAAATTCATTATAAAATGAAATTCACATAAATGATCGATTCATAGATATACACCATATTAGAGAATGTCTTAACAATAAGTAACTATAGTAAATCAAAAGTACCCATTAAACCAACCAACATGCCAAAAAAAAAAATCAATGTCTCATTTCACAATTCAAAAATATAACCAAAAATTCAATAAAAATTAAATAATAAATCTGGACAAACTGACATGCTGACAGAAAAAGAAAACCATAAGTTAAACAGAGAATGTGTTAACAATAAGTAACTATAAGAAACCAAAAATACAAATTAAACCAGTCAATAGACCAAAAATCTGGACAAACAAACATGCTGACGGAAAAATCAAACCATAAGTTAATTAGAGATCTTAATAATAAGTAACTACACAACCAACAGATCAAAAATACAACTGTCTTAACAAAAAAGCATAAAATCATTGGTTAGATAATGTCTGAAATTTAAATAGGAGAACATAATGTCTATTTCTTCCTTCGAGGTATCAACTTTGACCGAATCACATTGTCTGTGATGACTCTCTAGGTCATTTCTGTAATTCTGCGACTACCTTGTTGATTTGAGCTTCTGCATAGTGACCTCAGGACTATTGGGGTGATTATTGGTCAGGTTATTTAGGAGTGTGACCCTGGTAGCTCGGTGCAGCTATATCCTACACGCTTCCCGGGGTTATCTATGATGAAACACTATATATGTGGGTTTGTCCTGGCAACTAGCATCCTGTTTAAAGAAGGGCACATTATCAATGAGCAGGCACATGAGTTTCTTGGGTGAAATCCTTGATAGCAGTTGGGCTTTGATATGATTTTGGGTAGGTGCTGTAACATCCGGTAAAATTTTTAAAATACCCCTAGATGAGAGATGCTCGCATAATGCGTCTTCTCAAACTCCGATGGCAAATCCGAGGCCAGAAATGTGATCAACATAAAAAATCATGTGGGAAAATGGTCTTGGTTGATTTTTAGAGTAACCAGATCGAAAGATAATTTTTTGATGCAAAAACACAATTCTACAAAAGTGCACGACATGTTCGCGTCGCAGACTTGTCGCGAATTTGCACTTAACTGGGTTTCTAATATTTCCTACCAAATTAGAAATCGATCAGAATTTTTTTAAAAAAATAAACTGGTACGCGATAGGTCTACATCAGAGACCTGGTCCCCCAACTTGTACCAGGGAAGTTCAAAATTTTAAATAATTTGAGGGAAATTTCAGACATTTTTTCACCCTTCTAAACTTAATCCATGATCAATATAGGTCATTTTTTATCTAAAAAGGGGTTCGTAAACCCATTCTAAAGTCTCTTACGCAAAAACTAAGTAGAGACTTAGAGCGACGAAGAGGAGAAAGAGCTAGGGTTCAGAGGATTGAAGCTAACTTCTTGCGAAGTTAATTGTCAAACTCCATACCATGTATGTAAGGCTAAACTAAATATGGAATTGTTCTTCCAGGTGCCCCTTTGATTGAGATAGGTTGATAGATGGAAGTATTGAGTCTTGTTTCAGATTCAGGAACTGTCTCACCTTAGCTTTTCTTTTCTCTCTTGGGAAGAAGCATACCAAAAAGGCTTCCTTGGACACTGCCCAAGTCAGACATAGAACATCATCCCTTCTATCTTTCTTTCATTGGTCGACCCACAACCTAGCCACACCCTTGAGTTAGTAAGCAGCCAGTTCAACCCTATAAACATTAGTCACATGCATCACTTGGAACACCTTTTCAAGTTCCTCCACGTAGTTTTGAGGATCCTTAGTGGATATAGATCCCATGAACTCAGGCGGATTCATCCTTAGAAATTCTCGGACTCTAGAGGTGTCATGAGTGTCTTGTCTGCCCGCTCCCTGTCTTACAGTAGGTGCAGCAACAGCCTGAGCTAAAGCTTGAATAGCCCAGCGTAGCTCAGCATTGGAGACCTCATCTTGAGGGGGTTGCACAATAGGGACAGCTTGGTCCACAGGCTCCTCATGTACTTGAGGCTCAGGTGGGTTAGCATCTTGCGTGGAAGGACGTCGGCTTCCTCTGACAGCTCTTCTGGGAGGCATGATATCAATTATGCACGCGTAGAGCACGAATTAAAAAGAGAGTTTTCATAGAGCTTAACTTTATCGCACGAATTGGAATGAGAAGAAAAGTGTAATAATTCCTAATGTCCTATAGTCTTCTGCTAATGAAATGTGGTCGACTAACAACCATAAACAAGACTCTAATAGACACGGCTTCATAAACTCCCTAAGACACTTGAACTCTGTGCTTTGATACCAAGTTTGTCACGCCCCAGGAGGGTATCCTTGGTGTGGCCGGCACCTAGAGACTATTGCTAGTCCTCAAGCAAACCACTTAGCCTCATCACATTCGTTCAATCAAATACTCTACGGGACTAAAGAAATAAAAGTAAGTATGGGCACATCTCATCTAAAGTCTCATAATGATATAGATAATAATAAAGACTAGTAGAAATAAAGTAGCTCACAATCTCAACATCAACGTTCAACCATCGTCTATGAAGCCTCTATCACTAATCATGTGGTACAGAGACAAACCCATGGCTACCCAAATCAAAATAAAAGAATAGTCATAAATCTAACTCTAAAGAAAGATGAAATAAATCATATTGGATCTTCCAGAGTAGGGGAGGCTTACCAATTAGCTCGAATTTTAGATCTTCAACGGAGTGCCCATTGACGATCTCTAGTACCTGCCTCTGCATCATAAAATGATGCAGTCGAAAAGGGACATCAGTACTTGGATTGTACTAGTATGTATAATAGTTGAGTGAAACAGAAACATGTAGAATAATATGGTGACAACATCAACTCCAAGTAATCATCAAATAACATCAAGTCATCACATGTCCATCTATGCAAGAAGAGTAGACAAGTGACCCGTCAACAACTCAAACTCATCTATCATTTAGGACTCATCTTAAATGAGCTGACCTCCTGTCATCTCATCTCATCTTAGAGGAACTTACCTCCTTTAATCTCATCTCATCTCAGAGGAGCTCACCTTCTCTCATCTCATCTCATCTTAGAGAAGTTCACCCCCTCTTATCTCATCTCAACTTAGAGTACTCAAGGTAGGAAATTTATGGGAGTTTCTCTTATCCAACAATAATAACTTATGAGCTAGTAAATGTACAATAATCTCACTGATGTTGCCATAGCCGTTCCAAACTTGCCAGGTAGGTAATGCTCCGAAACTATATCAGCTCACCTAATATGGAGTCAATCATCAATAAGTCCGCTATTGTTTCAGGGAATGTTACTCGAGAGGGGACTATAATATTTGAGATGGTCCTAAGCCTCACCTACGTTTGGCGACGTAGTTTGATGAGTTCGAGTTGGACTGACTCTCCCTGTTTCGGTGCTCGATACTCATCCCATGAATCAATGCTCATAAAACCTCCATTTCAACAAATCTCATAGGGAGTCGAACCCTGTCAATGATCGGTCCACTAGAAAGGTCGGGCATTCATTACTACGTATATAATTACCAGCATCTCCGCTTTCCCTGCTCTGATATGTATTTGGTAGGGACTCGAAGCCCATCATCATCTTAACTCATAGGGACTCTAACCCTTTCATCAATTTCATAGGGACTTTAACCCTCTCATCAATCAATCTCATCAATGACTCAAGATTAGAACAATCATTAGGAATCAATCGAATAGACACATCGGTAGAGTTCATTTATAGAGACTCATAAGACAATCAAATTCTATCAACTCATCATCATTTTCTCATCACAATCAACAATCTCAACTCAAGGTTCTAGACTCAATTCTCAAGTTCATTATGCATGCTTTTCAAATTAGTCATGTAGGGTTATGCAAATTCTCATGAATAATGTTTAATTCAAGAAAATAAATAGTATGATAATCATCAACATAGAAAAACATATAATTTCAAATAGAATTTTAAGAAAAAACATTAAGGATTCATGCATGTAGACTCTCCAAATCATCAACTCATCTATGACCATCTACGAGGAACACGAGAGAACAATCCCATGCTTTTAGTTTAGCCTTACATACCTCGGATGAAGCTATTACTCAAGCACATCAAGGATCTCTTCTCGAATCTCTCAAACTCAAGCTCTTCACCTCTTTCCTCGAGCCCTAGCCTTGTTAAATTATGGAATAGGACTTAGAATGGGGGGTTTTACACCTCTTTTTCATCAAAACGACCTTAGTAGACCGTGTATAGGATTTAGGAGGGGTTGAGAATCGACCAAAATGCCCCTCATAAGAATTAGAACTTTTCAACTCGGAAAAGACCTAGTCCGGGAGCGGACTGGTCGCACACTGCGTATTTTCAGGAAAAAGTTTCTGAACAAGTTTTCTCAATCCCGTCAAAAATTTTCTATAAGTGTTGGTCCACGATGGAGGCGCGACGCGCTCCTGTCGCGCACCAACACTGTTTTGCACTTCAGATCAAAAAATTATCTTTTGATTAGGTCATTTTAACAACCGACCGAGACCATTTTCTCACTCGATTTTGCATGCTGATCACAAATCAAGCCTCGAATTTGCCATACGAGCATTGAAAGATGCATTATGTGCATACCCTCACTCTAGTGATATTTTGATAATTTTACTAGGCGTTACAATATACATCCTCGTCAAATATTTACTTAAAACATCTTTTAAACTCAATGCTCAATTTCATCAAACTTCATCAAAAGATCAAGTACTTTCATTTAAAAACATGTTTTCAAAAATCATGCACATATTATCAAGACTCTCTCAAATCATTATTAAGACTCTTTCTCATATTCATGTGGACTCAGTGAAATATGTTCAGAATCATCTTTACTCAACATGCAAAAATAACCATCAAACCCAATTCGAAGAATACATAAAAGAAATAAAATATAATCATCAATTAGGGTTCATGTGAATAAAGACATGAACATGTATCCAAATCAAATACTTAACTCAACATCACCATCAATACATTTTTATGTATAGGAAACTCAATAGAACAATAGGTAACTCAAGGATTCAATTCAGGAAACTCTAGAAAACTCTACTCGAACTCGATTTCAAAGAATCAACATGTGGGACGCATGGATGAACTCAATCCAATGCTATGGGTAGCCTTACATACCTGCAATAAAGGAAGACACTCAACTTCACAAGAAATTGGCTTCAGTCTTTTGAACCCTAGCTTTTCTTCTCTTCTTCTCTCAAGAATTATCACTCAATTTTAGCGTAAGAGACTTTAGAATGGGTTTCAAAACCTTTTTTAGGCCAAAAACGACCTATATTAATCGTAGGTTAGGTTTAGAAAAGGTAGGAAAAGTATGGACTACCCCTCATGAAAAATAAAATAACTTCGCCTCGGGACACCTAATCCACGTCACGGATTGTATTGCTTTTCAAGGATTTTCGCTGAAGATTCTCTGATCAAATTTTCTAATCTCGTAGAAAATATTGGGATCACACTAAGTATGAATCCGTGACCTGAACCTGTCACACACTCTTAGTGGAATGTATTTTTGTATCGAAAAATTATCTTTTGATTCGGTTGCTCTAAAAATCAACCAAAACCATCTTCCCACACAATCTTTCATGCTGTCGCATTTCTGGCCTCGGATTTGTCATCAGAGTTTGGGAAGACGTGTTATGCGCACACCTCTCATCTAGGGGTATTTTAGTAATTTTATCGGGTGTTACAGTTAAGCTGTGAGTTGTTGACATGTTCTATCGAAATACTTCCAAGCCACTTTTATCTAATAGATGACACATAGCGTAGGCATTCTTCTATTTTTATATGTCATCTCATATAAAGAGAGAGTTAATTGATGCATTCAACCTCTTTAACTTTGGCACAAGAAATAAGTAATTCATCACCTTAACAACAACTTTCTTTCCACTAGAAGCCCGCTTAAAATGAGATCTTCCACAGAACCTTCAAAATTCTATATTAACCTCATCCTTATCATCATCATATTATATATTACTAAAAGTGGGAACAAAAAAAGTTGAAAGTTGAATTACCAAAATTGTAACGCCCCAAGTCTACACCCTGGATGTGGCCAGTACCCAGAACCATTTCTTGTCCCAAACGAACCACTTGGTCTGGCCACTTTACTTAGTGGAAGACTTAAATAATAAATGATAAACTTAGATATAATGCGATAAAAGAATGCGATAATCTGAATAACTAAATAAAGGAAATATCCCAACAATAACTGGTAAATAGAACTGGAACTCAGGATATATAGTCTATGGAACCTCTAACTAGAATAATCTGAAATGCTACCATGACAGGCCCACAGTAACCACAACTGAAAGAAGTGCTAAAACATGAATAAAGACTCCAAAGCCTCTGATTGATAAGAGGTCTCACTAATAGCTGAATGAATAGCTAGTCCTCAATAGAGTGTCTGGTGAGCAACTTTGTCACCTGCCTCTGCATTATAAAATGATGCAGGTCCAAAGGACGTCAGTATGTGGAATGTACGGTATATAAAATAGCCAAAATTGGGAACTTAGGGTACTATGCTCAAAAGTAGCTAGCACATATCCCAAAATAAGATAGCATAAGTAATAAATAAAGCGCATGCTAAAAGTAAAAATATATGTTGAAACTCTGTATGCAAGAATTAATTTACTTTTGCTTGGGGAGTTTCTCTAATCGGAAACCATCACTATGAGCTTCGTGATGATACAACATCTTGTCTGCGCTGCCAGAGTCATCCCATGCTTTGCCAGGGTAAGGGACGAAAACTAGGGGAGTGGATCCATCCCAAAATGGGGCCATCTCAGTGGTAGTGAGGAGTTGTACTCTTGGTACAATCCTATCCTACGCCAGCTACGTAGTTTATGAGTTCAGTTTATTATTATTCTCACTTATATCGGTGCTCCATACTACTCTCAAATAACATTTTTATAATGCCCATAACTTTAAGAGTAAAAGTTATCATAAATACCTCTTTAATCTTTTCGGACTTAGCCAAGCTTTAGCTTTTCTCAATTTGTCTAAAATCATAGTCTTCATACTTCACTATTCATAAAATACTTATGTAATGCTTTTCTTGTGCTTGAAACAAGAATGGAAATTCATAGATTTTTGTAGTAACGTTAGGATTTAACTACTTTATTAATGAAAATTAGTATCTCAACTTAAGACCTCAATATGGTAGAAAAATTCAGTAAATTTCATGCTTTTCTTCAAAATAGCATAAACAAGAAAATTTCTCAAATTAAAGGAATCTTGTTTCCAACTAATAACTTGATACTTCGAGAAAACTGGTAGTTACATGATGTTGAAATAGTGAAAAAGATTTTTTTGTAGGCTTTACATACCTAGGAATTAGTTTCTTGAAGAAAGTTCTTGAAGCCCAAGCTTTTGCCTTTTTGAAACTACGTTCTAAGTTTAGAAAGCGTTTGAGCATTGTTGATTTGAAGAATCACGTTTTAGGGGTCTAATTAGGTGAAAACTGACAAGTTTAGGATTAAAGGGTGAGAAAAGACAAAAACAGCCTTCTTTAAAATCGCTGATCGGGTCATCCATGAGTCCATCTACGGCCCGCAAAAAGTTCTACGGCCCGTAGGGACCCTTCCTTAAACTTTTGGACAAATTTTGAGATCTTTGGATCACTTTCACGAGCCCATTCTATGGCCCGTAGAAGTTTCTACGACCCGTAGATTTTGTCCGTAAAGTCTAGGACCAACAATTAGATTTTTAAGACTTCTTCTACGAGTTAGCAGACGGGCCGTACTTTAATCCACGACCCTTAAAGGAGTTTCGTATTTCATCTCTGCTCTGGCAGTCTTCAGTAAAATGCCCATAACTTTTGACTCCGAACTCCAATTGAGGTGAAATCAGTTGCGTTGGAAAGCTAATTCAGAGAGCTTTCATATCGTAGGTCATGAGACATCTAATTCTTTGTCTGCTAAGAGTTATGATCATTTAAAGTTGACTCTTGCACAATCTAAGACTAGAAACTCAATTTATAGGAAGGTTTTGAACTCGACTAAGTGCTAGAGGTCTCTTATGACCTTAATACACT
Source organism: Solanum rostratum (assembly GCA_029948455.1). Taxonomy (NCBI): domain Eukaryota; kingdom Viridiplantae; phylum Streptophyta; class Magnoliopsida; order Solanales; family Solanaceae; genus Solanum; species Solanum rostratum. The sequence goes on along the minus strand of CM057047.1, from coordinate 49,066,844 downwards.
TCCCACATATAAGAGTGACGCTTAAAACATAGATACATGTGAGAATAGAGCTATGGGGTGTCACAAAAATACCCCTACAAAGTTGAGTTACGACAACAATACCATTGGTTAAAAAAATAAAAAAGTTTTTCCTTAATAAACTCTAAAAATTAAATTATTCATTTTGTATCAACATACAAAAATATTTTATGATAAATACTTATAATTACCATTATCATAATACAGAAATACCCCTTAAAAGTTGAAAGATTATTTTTCCTTTTGTACAAAAACATAAATGCACATCCTGACAATTCATGCTAATCGATTAGATATAACCCATTTTATCATTCACACGTTAATTCAATAAATATTCAAATAATAATGAAGGTGAGGCCGCTCATTTAGACCTTTAATTACTTTCCTAAACGTTTATCATATGAATAATTAATTTGATCTAATAATGATACTAATATTAATATTATTATTATTAATAAGATAATAATAATATCTCCAAGGCTCTTATTCTTGTAGGGGATAATTTTCACAACAATTTATATTATATTAAACTAGATAAAGAAGAGCAATGTGGCGTGTCCTTAGCCAAAGATTTTGTCTCTTCTATTTTTTTTTCCGCCCTTTATATATTTTTTAAAAGTGATATAGCTTTTTATCAAGATTCGTATCTATTACTTTTCTTTTTCTTTTTTGGCTATGTATACTATTTTTTAAATACTATTTCATAACCTACACTCCTTCATGTTCATAATTATTACTCTTAATTGATATTAGTAATTAAGTGATATTCATAATTCTTAGTTCTTTCATTTTCATAACCTCCTCCTTATTGAATGTACAAATTTATGTCAAGTAATTAAAAATCAAACCAACATGATATTCTCATTCCTATAAATAGAAGCTATTGTAGAATAGAGGAAAAGATCAAAAGCACAAAATGAATAAAATGTTGATTTGAAAGGTAATTATTATTTGAGTGTCATTGCAAAATTTCACAAGTTTTAACCCTTGGATGAATAATTGTGGTTGGCATAATAATTTGTTATGCTAAGGTAACTAGCTATTTGAGAAGATAACTCAAATGAATTATAGATGAGAACATTTGATTTATCTTTTCAATACTTAAATGGAAGAGTTAAATATCGATTTCAATTATTTCCCTTCAATTTCTTTCACTATTTCTTTTAAAATGATTACGTTATAATTGAGCAATATATAGTTCTATTCCACTCTACAATCTATAATTATAACAATAATTCTTTTAAAAAATGATTTGCTTGTTAACTAAGTTTTTCACCTTTTTGTAGTGATGCTATTTTCTGTATCTCTATGCCACAGTGTTCCAAATGTGAAAACAAGACAAATATGAAAGTAAAAGAATGAATCCACATATGTGTTCCTTCTCTCATGGATTAGATATTGGAGGCTATATATTTTGTATATGAATTTTTTTTTTAATAACAGTATAATGTCTAATTGTTCAAGAAGATATGTAAATATTTTTTAGTATACATATTTATTTGTTCTTTTATCTAAACTAAATTTTATAAGAAAAAAGTATACTCACTAATATTTAGATCATTCATTTGATATATCGAAATTCTAAACTTACTCAAGTAATTGAATTGGTATTTTTGTCTATGATGCCCAAGAAGTTAAGGATCGATTATTTAATTGGTGAAATATGATAATGTCTCTAAAATATCTTATGAAATTATTTTATTCTTTATTTTATAACGAGGATATTATTTTGTTAACTAATTTTTTTACCACTGTATCTCTACGCCACAACGTTCCAAATGTGATAGCAAGACAAATATGAAAGTAAGCATATGAATCCACATACGTGTGTCACGACCTGAAAATGGACGTGATGACACTCGTCTTAACCCACCAAGACAAGTCAGCCTAAAAATCCAATTAACATAATAAAGTGCGAGAAGATAATAAAAATAAAAGTCTAATTGCAGATAATAAGTCAACTTAATTACAAATCCCCAAAACCTGGTTGTTACGCACACAAGCCTCTAATGTATTACAGTAGATTTGAAAGAAAAGTATAAGTCTCAAATGATATTGCCTCTAAAGTAGAACAAAATCATATATAGGAGTGAGAAGTCAGCTGGGATGGCAAACAACTACCTCACACAAGCTCCACAAGAAGCCTCGACAAAGAAGAATAGAGGGTATCACGAAGATCCGGGCTCGTAACCTACAAAAATTATAGTAGCAAGGGGTGAGTACCAAACACACGGTACCCAGCAAGTGAACTACTAAACACAAAATTAAGTAATATAGAATACAAGTACTCCTAACACTCCAACAGAACCTCCACAAGTACCACCTGCATAAAGTCAGCTCAACCTAACAGTTCACAATGTACCTAGCCTACAGCTCAATACCCACATCAATATTTATAGTTCAACAACATAAGGATCAAATTCATCCATCACAAGTTCCATAGAACTCGCAAGTTCATAGATAATAATAATGTGTGATGCAATACAATGCAATGTCAAATATCATGATGCATGTCTGAACTAGTGATACACACCCACTGTCTCTCAGTCTGGGACCCATGGGGGACTTTTAGTCTGTGCATCCGTCACGGCGTACGACACGACCCTCGAATCATATATATTATCCGTCGCGGCGTGCAACACGTCCCTCGATTCATAATATCCGTCGCGGCGTGCGACACGTCCCTCGAAATGGTACATCCTTTTTAACTCTTATTCTTTTTCAGTTCACATAACATGACAAAATCAATGCACTAGACATGTTTATACTATGATAAGGCGATGATCGAATTTTAATACAATGCATATTTCACAACAACATAGTGTTAAAATAACATCAACACCAACTCCATATTTCAAAATCACTCTCAACACCTCACACAAGGAAGCACGAGATTCTATAGACTTGACCAAGGTTAAGAAATTCACTTGCTTTAATAATTGAGCACTCACTGTGGGACTTGAGCCTTCCCCTTTCGATTAGAATCTCAAGCACCACGATCTAATCAAATAAATTGCCACAATAAGATTTCAAAACTAATAATACCCATATTACTATACGTCTCACCTAGACCATAAACTAGTCAATTTCATGGTTAATTTCTAAAATTTCAAGTCTAGGATTACGTCTTAAAATCTCCAAATACATAACTTTAATAGTGTTCATATAATATAATATACATAGTATTAAATTGCCTATTTCAATATATCAAAAATTTAATTCATAACGTGATAATTAATAAACCCAAAAGGCAGAGCATAATCGTGATTTCCAGCTACAACCCCTACGCCTCAATCTATATGTTTAGTACTTAAACAATAATAAGGATACAAAGTTAAAGAATATTTTGTCGTTACTTCTATTCTTTTGCTTCGTGTTCACGTCGTAGCCCAACTAGGTTTCTAGTTTCTTTTCTTTTAGTTTTTTTTAAGTTAAAATAAAAGAATTAAATCCTACTAGCTGATTTTTTTTTTTATATAGGATAAGTGGTGTAGAATATTTAATAAGTTATCAATTTAGTCCTCCCATTAAACCAGTTATCTGAATTTACCTGGTTAAATTTTTTTTCGGAGAAGGATATTTTAGAAAATCAAGAGGACTAATTCTAGAAACGATATTATGGGTCATTACAATGTGTTCCTTCTCTCATGGATTAGATATTGGAGGCTATATATTTTGCATATGATTTTTTTTTAATTAAGTATAATGTCAAATTGTTAAAGAAGATATGTAAATACTTTTTAGTATACATATTTATTTATTCTTTTATCTAAATTAAATTTTATAGGAAAAAAGTATATTCACTGATTTTTAGATCAATCTTTTGATATATATAGAAATTCTAAACTTACTCATGTGATTGAATTGGTATTTTTGTCTATGATGCCCAAGAAGTTAAGAATCGGTTATTTAATTGGTGAGATATGGGTAAATGTCTCTAAAATATCTTATGAAATTATTTTATTCTCTATTTGATAATAAGAAATATTATTTAGTTCCACAATTATACCGATTTATTACTTTCATATAAGTGATAGATAAATTTTCATTATCTCTCTTCTCCTCCTACATTATTCATTAATAAATCTGCTTTTCAAGTGTCCTCATTAATCTTTTTCGTCTAATTCAATTGAATCAAAGTTTCTCACCTATTTTACCCTTTAAAATGAGTTCAACACAAATTTTTGTTAGAAGATCACATTTTTTATTATATAATTTAAATATTTCATATGACCAAAAAAGCTATTCTTTATATTAATATAAGATACACACGTGAGCGCATGCCTAACAACTAGTAATATATAACATGCAGCCATTTTTATAATTATCAATTCTTATTGATGACATTCTAACTTTAACATCAACCTTTTTGCCTCTGAAATTACTTCCTCCGTCTCATTTTATATGACATCTTTTAACTTGGCACGGTGTTCTAAAAAAAGGGGAAGACTTTTGAAACTTGTGGTCTAAAATCATTCTTATATTTGTGTGGTTGAGCATTATTTCATTAAGAGTAAAAGAGAAACTTTAAAGTTAAATTGTTTCTAATTAGAGTAAGAAGACATTTTTTCTAGGACGGACAAAAAAATTATCACATGAAATGGAAGAGAGGGAGTATCAAGTTTCTCTTTATGAAATGGAAGAGAGGGAGTATCAAGTTTCTCTTTATTTGGATTAACTAATTCATACATAAGGTAATCATAAAGTCCACTGTTTCTTGAGGAATATTTCTATCAAATGTGATATTTAATAATCTAATAATAATAGACTACTAGAAGTACGGACTCCCTTCTTATAAAGACTGACTAACAACTTCTAATTGTTCAACAAAAATTCAAAATTCATCAAAGAGAGCTTCTTCAATATGATCACCGAGGGGATTATGTAATGCATTCTATGATTTTGGATATTAGGGGTGTTGGATTTACCTTTTTTCTAAGTGCCTTAGAAGTTAAAAGTCAAAAGTTATAAATAGGGAATTCTTAATTTTTGATCTTTAGCTTTTTATGTACTTTTTCTACTATTAAATTTAAGCATTTTTTGTGTTATTCAAACAATTTCAAAACTGAAAAAATATTTAAAAATCAAGCACTAAAAATATGTCAATCCAAAAGCTCGCTTAGGTTCCACCTCCCTATTACTTTAACGAACAACAAACTATTGAATTCTACCAAACTATTACGTCTGAATTTCTCAATGACCATTCCACACTGTATACTGTTTTTGAAACCCCTTTCGATAAAAATGAAACATAACAATATCCCCTTTGGTAACACCTATATTCATATATCTCACAAAGACATATAATCAAGTCATCAGGTTGAAGAGTAGTACAACTAAATCATCAAGTTTACAAAGCCAGTTTTATATAGCCCAAGATAAGAAATTGAAGGTCCTAGTTCAGCGAGATGGCGGAGATCTTACCAGAGAAGGCCAATTACTGTTATGAGACCTATACTCCCAATGGATAAATATACGCAAACCTTAATAGTACCTCTTATTTGATCCAGTAGCATACTAATACGAAACAAGACTCTGCTAACATAAAGAGTACCGAATGCGAAAATTCTAGGAATCAAGAAGAGTTTCTACGAATCGTTCTAGAGAATTGAAAGAAGATCCACCCTCCATCAACGCCTTCCTGCAAATCTCTTTGGTGTCTTTGACTCTCTTCCTCAAGGGATTTTCACTGTCCATTATGCATCTTATAGCTTTCTCCATCTCCTCTGACTTCACAAGTTTGCAATGATCACTGTCGTGCATCCTGTAATCCAATGTCAGCTCCACTGCCATCTCAAGATCTTTCACCAATTGAAATGCATTGATGTGTTGTTCTGCATAAAGGGGCCATGTCACAATTGGTACCCCATGCCATAGACTCTCTATAGTCGAATTCCATCCACAATGAGATACAAATGCTCCAGTGGCTTTGTGAGCCAAGATATCAACTTGGGGTGCCCATCCACATATCATTCCTCTGTTTTTTGTCCTCTCCAAGAACCCTTCTGGCAATATCTTCTCTAATTTTGTAGTTTCATCATCCACAGGCAGACGTATTGACCACAAGAACCTAACGCCACTTTGTTCAAGCCCGACTGCCATCTCGATAAGCTGTGGTGGCTCAAAAATACCCGCGCTTCCAAAGCATAGAAAAAGAACAGAGGAAGGTGGCTGCTGGTCTAGCCATTTCATGATTTCTTCATCTTCAGACTTGGAATTCCCTTTATCTATTTGTCCTTCAAGGTCAAGAAGAAATCCTACTGTGTAAACTGGAGGTAATTCACGATCAGATACTAAGCTACTGACAGCGTGACTTTCGAATTCCTCTACAGTGTTGATGATAATTCCTTTGGTTTCTTTGTACCTGACACCATGGTTGCGGAAAGAGTCGTAGCCTTCCTTGACGAATGCAAATGTAGGCATGACTTTTGTGGGTACTGGATGAGCATAAGCTGCTATATTTAAATCGCCATCAGATGGGTAGAATTCTTTCCCAAATTGGTCATGCCAAACGGACAGGTAAAACAGCAAACCAAGAAAACCAGCACCAGAAGTGAAGAAAAGATAGGAAGGAATGTCAAGTTGATTTGCTACATCGATCATTGAACTGCAAAACATATCCATGACTAATCCAATAATTTTGGGGTTCGAACTGGAATCAGTATTATGCCATGACTTGTTGTTGATAATGGCATCTTTGACAAGGGGTCGATAATTTGCTAGCAAAATAGAGATGTAGTTCTCAACAGACTTGGCTAGTTCTTCTTTAGATGGAGGTTCAATTTGAGCAAGTGCAATATATCTAATTCGAGTGCCCGCAAGAGCAGAGGAGCTTCGTTTGATGTAGGCATCCACGCTGGAATCCCATGGTGGTGGTGGCCTTATGACCAGAATTGTTACATGTATCCTTTCATCTCCATTAACCAACTTCTCTGCAAACTTGCATATGGGGACAAGGTGGCCGATGGATGGAGCAGGCACAAATACCAGCTCTAATTTGCTCATCTTTGGAAAATGAAAATGTTTGATGCTTGCTATGAGAATGCTTTTGAAGCGCTCTTTAATTTTATAAACTTAAAGCTAAAAATATATAGAATAAATATTTATTGCGTACTGATAAATATATAGTGGAAAGGAAAAGGACGTTTCATCTTTTACTAGATTGTTTTTTCCCGTATGCAATTTGTCCTTTGCCTTTTGTCCGTCTTCGATTTACTCAAGGTGATTACACTTCTTACCAAACAATATTAGGTGCTTCATGTAAAGGTAAAGGTTAAAAAGAGCCGTCAATCTCTTTCTTTCTCCACCAACTATGATGACTCATACTTATTTTCACCTTAAAAAATGTCAATAAGTAATTTTTATTTTTTAAATAATGCAAATTATTCATAGAAGATTTTTGTAAGATTGGCTGGTGACTCTGGACGGTATTTGACACGCAACTTTATTAGGGAGCTTGCCAAATCAAAACACATTTTACTTTTTAGAAACACAAGTAATTAAGAACTAGTAATTGAACAAAGTTGCTAAACCCTTCTTCATTTTTACTCGTAAATTTTGAATTTGGCTAACTCCTTAAGAATAATAATTATTGTCTCCCCCTCATTTTATGATTTACTTTGAGCTAACATGGATTTTTCTTTTAAAAAAATAAGACTTTTAAAATTTGTGATTTAGAATAAGTGATAGATATTTGTTTGTCGGTAAATTATTTTATTAAGGATTAATTATCACTAAATGTAAAAATGTGTCCTTTTTTTTTTAGACCGGCTCTATATAGATAATGCTCATATCAATTGATGTAAATTTTTTCGATTATGAAAAATAATTTGGAGAATAAGCAATTAATGTTGAGGATAAAATATGAAAAAGACAATTGTCTTTTCTTGATGTGTTAATAATGACAAGTAAAATTAAAAATTTATTTATGAAATATCGAAAAAGTAAAAATAATTTTTGTTCCAAATACTCTTGTTATTCCAATTTATGTGACATTTTTCTCTTTACAAGATCCAAACTACGCAAACTTTGATTAATGTCTTATACATCAAAGTACGTCATTCTTTTTGAAACTTTGATCAATGTCTTATACATTTTTAAATTCATCTTGCGGTCCTCTTTTTGATTATATTAACATGAGAAGAATTGTCACTTATACAAATTTTCATATAATTACTGAATACTAATTCATATTATTAATTTTTTTAACTTCTTAAATTTATTTTATTAAAAAATATTTAAAAAAACATTCTTACTTCATCCCCCACCCCTTAAAAAAAATTAGATAGTATTTTTTTTAAAATCCTACCCCACCACACCTAATTCTTCGCTCCCATTTTCTTTTATTTTTCTTATTTTGTGTTTGACATATACATATATTTTGGGGAAAGTATTTTTTACTTGCAGCAAAATTTTTCAAAAATAAAATGTTTATTTCTGTTATATTTAGCATGTAAGTGGAAAGAAAGTATTTTCTTAGAAACATATGTACATATATAAAAAAAAACAAGAAAAACATAAATAAAAAATTGAGAGCGAAGAATTAGATGGAATGGGATAATTTTTATTTTAAAAATTATAAATAATATCTAATTTTTTTTTTTGGAAGGAGTGGATTTTTGTCCGGGAAGGGGGGTTGCCGAGCGATACGAAGGGAGACAGTGGTGGAATAGAATAAGAAAAATATGTTAAATTTTATTTTAAAATATATTTTTTTTTGAAATAGTGATGCTTTAATATTTAATTTTTAACTAAACTCAATAATTTTTTAATTTTTATCAAAATAAAATACTTTATCCATGTGAAATGTCATACTCAATTTTTTAAATAAAAAAAGAGAGCCCTGGAGAGTAGAAGCGAAGGCAGAACTTCGCTTGATGTAACTAATAATCAAGGGGGGGGGGGGGGGGTGAATTGAAATTTTCCTAGTCGACTGTTATTCCGGTATGATAGTCAACTCACCTACAAGTTAGTTTACAAATAACAATAATAATGAAAATAGCAGGAAATAAAATGAGACAGAGAATTCATATATTGGTAGGGATCACTAGTGTAGTGCCTTATCCACCAGCCCTCTTGGGTTACAGGGGTTTTCTTTAGATCTTTGATGAGGGTTGGTGTTTTACAGACTTTGAACTTCTTTCAAATCTATTCGATTCGCAGATTAGATTGCGCTTGAACACACTTTGCCATGACCTGATTTCTCAGGCCATGATGGCACCTATTCAACCCACTAATAGGTAAGACTATCCTATAGCCCGTAACCATAGGCAACAGATTGTCCAATGGAGGACAACCATAATAAGTAAAAGTTGTCACAAGAAGGATTGGAGATACAAAATATTAAAGAAAATAACATACCAAAACCCACCTCGGCCAAGACATGGCATCATTCAGTATTCGAGCTTTTAATATATAAAATGAGAGTAAAAGTTTTCCTCAAAATAGAAGTAACAATACAGACTATCTCTGAATACAAAATTGTCACGACCCAAGCCTAAGGCCTAGATGTGACACGGTGAAGAACCTCAAACAAGCCTCTAAGCATAAGTAAGCACATCCTTTGTTGCGGAAGCATAAGCACACATCAAGCAATTAAATCAAAGGGAAACAGGGTTTTGGATTCAAGCTATGAGGATAGAAAGGAAATAGGAATTTCCACCATCAAATAACAAACAAAGACTAAGGGGAGAGCAAGTAAGACTCAAGCCATGGAAAATAGGGGGCTTAAGACTTCCATCACATGCCATCAACATTCAACAAATGCACACAAAGGATAGGGGCTAAAGGAAGTCCTCCTTAATACATAAGCATCGTAAGAGTCAAGCTCATCACATATATCCAACAACACCTCTAAACACAAGTGGAACGGAGCCCAAGACATCTCCCGAACTCATCCTCAAAAGTAAATATCCAAAATAGACAAGTCTTAACATAAGCATGAATGAAAGTGGTTGTTGTCCCTAGAATAGACGACTCACCAATAGCAAATCTTCAAGAAAGGCAACTAGCCACATGGAGGAAGATGAAAGGAGCTCCGGTGCCTACATGGTTAGATCATGTAGGCAAAAAGTGTGCTTAGTACTTGAAATATACTAAGTATGCGGGATGCAATGCAACAAGAGATCATAAGCCATAATAATCAAGATACATAATCATATAAAACAGATATAAACTCAATATGACATGAATGATCAATGCCTTAGTCAACTCATACATGGAGGATAGCCAAAGCACTTAATGTATCATACATATGTGGGAATAGACTATGACCGACATATAAGACCATGTGAGCTTCTACATGAAATCTCGATATTCACTCCATACTGGAAAAGGAGTGATCTACTTTGCCAAGGTAAATCATACACTGACCTTACGATATGACCTTTTTTAGTGAGTGTAACCAAATGTCCTTACCTTACAGCACGACCTTTTCGATAGGTAATATAAGATGTCCTTACCTTATGGCACCGTCTTTTCAATAGGAGTTACAAGTTGTCCTTACCATACATCATGACCTCTTTGGTAGGTATCACAAAATTACCTATGGTTGCACATAGTTAAGGGACAATGTCTATCAATCAAGGTCCTCTCAGTGCTAAGTCAACATCCCACGAAATCTTTAAATCATATACATAGTCATATCATACATAACTTCATAATTCATGGTAGTATTATAGGAGTAGCTCATCAAAATCATCATATCATAATATCAAAGAGGGGTTTCATATCATTCACAACTTTCATAATATTCTCATGGATTCATAGCATGCTTATTAACCTTTAACATTCGCAACATTCATAACTTGCATATCTTGCATTAAGCCATTCACCAACATAAGAAGCTTGTCATATAACTTTAGTCAAAACATGGTGAGTATATGTATTCAAGCTTAAAATCATGAAATTCAAGAATATAGGACATGAGGGGAGTAAAACAAAGTCATTTAGAAAACATTCAAAACAACTCACCATCCTTATTGTAAAACCTTAATTTGGTATCATGAAATTCATCTCAATATGCATAATCTTCATAGTACCATATAATGCATAGGCTTAGATAATCAAAGTCAACTCATTGGATAAATCCTTGATTGGTATTCATGTACAGTCAACCAACCCTTGGCAAAATCCAACTTAAATCATGCTCATACTGAATAATAATAATAAGTACCCATAAAGAAACAACCCTTAAAATCATGAAAATTTATTAAAAAGGAAAGTGGGCTCTATGGGTAGAAGAACCCATAGATGGAGACCCACATACCTTAAACCTTGAAATTAAATAAGGGAGACTTGAGGAAACTTGAAGGAATTACTTGAGTGCTTGAATCCTCAGTGAAATCTCTTAAGAATCTTGGAATTGATTAAGAAATTTGGTGAGGATTTTGAGAGTATTTGAGTAATAATTCGGGCTAAAAATGGTAGATGATTGAGGAATCCCATCCATAAGGGTGTTGAGTTATGATCTAATTGCCCCTCACTTGAAATAGAAAAAGTTCAGAAAAAATTGTTTTGTGGAGAAACAAGTGGGTAACGAGCCTTGGTTTCCGGAGAATGTAATTTTGCACAAAGTTCAATTTTTCTTTGCCCTAGAAACGAGTTTCAGCCCTTTTTAACTATCAGAGAATAAGTTTGCGATGCGAATTGGTCGCACACTCTTCTGGTTAAGGCCAAAATCAACTGAAAAAATATTTTTGATATGGGTGACCTAAGAATCGAAGACGATTGTTTTCCTACAGAATTTTCCTCTCGAAAAAGAGTGCGAGGTTGAATATATAAAATAACGCCGAAGTTTTCGATATTCAAGAAATACATCCTAAGAAAATTCTAAGTCACGTGGGAGGTATTACAAAAATAAAGATGAGTTCAAATATAATGAGATGGAAACCGACAACACTATATGTTAGGAGCTCACCATAATCTCCAAAATCCTTAGCCTAATCTGCATGAAAGAAATTCAACATTGGGAACTCACACTATGATTTGCAAGGGGCAAAACTGTTGTATGAGCACAAAACAAATGATACTCAGTAAGCATAGGCTGACTGAGCTCCACAAATAAAGATAGTATAAACAACATGAAAATAAGGCAGGTATATAGCACAAGTAATGGAATAATAGCTAAGATAACACCTAATCAAGTATATGAGATGATGAGGAGAAGAGAAGCAGCGTACTAGAAGAATCAGGTCTACCATCTGCTAGCAAGAAGGAAAGGCTAAATAATCTACTCAACAAGAAAGCGAGTGACCAAAAACACAGGGGTCTAATAACAACTGAGAACTTAGAGACTAAACCAACTTAACCCAAAAGGATACATACTCAACCAATGAGGGAATAAGTTACTACACAAAGAAATAACACAAGCAAAAAGCAGGTATAGGCAAATAATAACCAACCAGCTTCCCATTCCACCAACAATATAATCAGAAAGCAGAACCCTAGCCGGCATCCCATACATTGGGGGATCAAGCAACAAGCAATATATTGGTGATGGTGATGCATATGAATACAATGCATGATACTTCTTTTCCATGTATAACCACTAAGTGTCGGACAACCTCCTTGTGAATAATGAGAACCCCTATTTATAGTTGTAGGCAAGGGCGGATCTACGTTTCGCCAGGATGAACCCTCTTCGTCAAAAAATTACACTGTATATATACCATTAAAATTTTAATTTATGTATATATTTTTAACATTGAACCCCTAAATATATGACAAAGGATTAGCTTGGCGGTAAGAGGATTTAGAATTGTATTTTTTCGTATGGTCGTGGGTTCGAACCTGATTTTGAGCAAATTTTTTTTTAATCTTGGCGAGTTGGTAGCTTGATTTTAAGCTTTTTAATTAAAAAAATGAATACAATGACGTTGTTTTGTAAATTTAATGAATAATTGTTATATTTCAAATTCCCAATTAAAAAATTAGCAAATAAAAAATCCCTCTTTTCTAGGGATTTCAATATTTTATTTTTTCCTCCAAAAGGGTCTTTTCCATTGCCGACCATTCTTCCAACTTCCACGACCTTCTCTCTGCTGGTCGTTGGCTGCTGCTGCTATCGTCATCAGACTATCGCCCTAAAATAGAGCTAAACAAATGTTGCTTTTTGTAAAACTCATCAAAACATCATCAATCAACAAAATTTCATCTTAATCATATAATTTGATGAATTTCAAGACATTTAACATGGAACATTTAGATAATTCATCCATGCTCTGATACCATTTGAAGGAAAAATAACGGAGCAAGAAAAATAAGTTGTGTACCTTTTCGATTTGCAGCTGTTGTTGTTGTTGCCAACAAGTCAATTTTAACCTAGATCTACTTTCGTTTTCACTAGAAAATTCAGATCAATGTCCACAAACTAAATGTCTCTTATGTAAATTGATGAATCTAGGATGAAAATCCTTTTTTTGATTTTTCAGTTTTTTTTCTTACTGTTACGTACTTTTCCTGTAACTTTCCACATTAGTAACTTTCCTCTCTGCTCTCTTTAGGAGACCACATGTCCTCCTTTAAATAGGAGAGTGGTTGGGTAGCTAAAAAATTGCTCCCTCTCTCCTTTATAAGAAAAGGAGTTGGATAGTTATTATTTTAACTGTACCACTTTTAATCTTAAAAATCGGATATATTCATAACTCATAGGTCGAATAAGATTGGATTGTGTTGGTTCACATGGGCGACCCATGATCCTAAAAGAATCTTACATTCTGCTCGCCATCGCCAGACATCGGTGATCATCCAAGGATCAACTTCTTCTTTAATCTTCATTCAACTATTGTCTACTAATGGCTATAAGTTAGTGGTTCCTTAATTTTTTTTTAAATGTTTTTAGAATTCTGTATATTGGGTTTAGTATTTGTTAATTTGCTCTTTTATTTAGATGATTTAACTTAGACATTCATTCTTTTTCATAATTTTTTTATTTTTCATATGAATATTTCAACTTTATTCACTGATTTCATATTTATGAAAGTTGTAACTTTTTTTATTTTGCTAATTGATTGATTCTATATATATGTTAATTGCGTCCAAACATTCAACTTGTATTGACTAAAACATCCAAATTTTTGTTCTATGTTATTACTTTTTTTCTAATCCTTATTAGTTATTATGTGTTTAATTTTTCTAAATTGTAACTAAGTTCTTACTTTACATTTTAATTTCAATGTTCAGTGAAAAAGTATTTTACTCAAGTACCAAAATCAAGTTTAGCCTCTCATAGTCATAGTCAATCTAACCAAAAAGAAAATGCCAATCATTCAAAAGTACCATTACATTCCCTTAAAAATTTGACTTGAGTTCTTTATTGATCTTGGTGAAAAAACCCCAATATTGAATTATCATTCAAATCATTGTGATGTTATTAAAAGAGCATACCTTATGAATGGTCCTTGTCAACCTCGTCATGAGGTATATGAGTATCCTCAAACAAATATTTATGGATCAGTGCATTGTTTTCATTCTGAATGATTTAATGATATATATCATGATTGGTTGGAGTATAGTGTTAGTAAAGATGCAATCTATTATTTGTATTGTTATCTTTTTAAAGACCATAATATTCATTAAGGAGGAGGTGAAGTATTTTCAACTATAATATTTAAGAATTGGAATAAAAAGAGTAGTCTTGACAAACATATTGATTTTTCGAATAGCATACATAATCAATCAAAAAAGAAATATCAAGATTTATTATGACAATAATAGTCTATTCAATTTGCAATTGAGAGGCAATCTAATCAACTTGGCGTATGGATATTGGATTCTCTTAAATGCTTCAATTGATGTAGTAAGACTTCTCATGACTCGGGGATTTGTATTTTGAGGTCATGATGAATCTAAATCGTCACTTAATAGGGGTAACTTCCTTGAAATTATCTCATGGTATGCCAAAAAATGTGATAAAATTTGTGATTATGGACTAGAATATGCTCCTCAAAATGATCAAATGACTTCTTCAATGATTCAAAAAGATATTGTGAGTGCATGTAAGATAGAGACCGTTAAAGGTATTCTTGAGGAATTAAATAGTGATTACTTTGCCTTATAAGTTGATGAATCCTTTGGTGTGTCATGCAAGGAGCAAATGGCTATTGTATTATAATATATTGATAAAAAGGGATTTGTGATGGAGCGAATTATTGACAATATTTATGTTCAAGATATTAGTGTATTATCCTTAAAGAGTGCAATCGTCAATTTACTTGCTCGACATTCTTTAAGTCTATCATATATGCGTGGACAATGCTCTGATTGGGCAAGTAATATGCAAAGTGAGATCAATGGCCTTAAAATGTTGATTAGGAAAGAAAGTAGATTGGCTCATTCTATTCATTGATTTGCTCATCAACTTCAACTAACTCTTGTTGGAGTCTCTAAAAATGCGTTGAAGTGGAAAAACTTGTAGTATTGATCTCGAATATTTTGAATGTGTTCGGATCTTCTTTTAGAGTATGGATATAACTTTGAGATTCTCAAAATGAAGAATTTAAGAGGCATTAGAGTTGGGTGAACTTATAAGAGGTAGGGGCTTGAATCAACAACTTGAATTTGCAAGAGTTTATGATACTTGTTGGGGATTTCATTATAAATACTTTAACAATTTTATTCTCATGTTTAGTTCTATTCTTGATATGCTTGAATCACTTGCTCTTGATGCACGAAATATGGATGAAAGAGCCAAGGCAATGGGACATCTCAAATCCTGTCAAACATTTGATATTGCATTTGATAAGAGATGTATTAGCAATAACAAATGAGCTTAATAAATGCTTACAAAAAAAGAGCAAGATGTTACAAATACCATGCTACTTGTTGAAGTAACAAAGAGAATATTGTAAGTTCTAAGGGATGATGAATGAGATTCTCTTATTGCTAAGGTATCTATGTTTTGTATCAAACATGACATTTTGATACCTAACTTTGAGGAGCCATATGTTAGCTCTTTAAGATCCCGATGAAGACTTGCCAACTATAAAATCTTACATCATTATCGTGTTGAAGTGTTTTACGATATTATTGATTGGCAACTTTAAAAACTTAATGATCGTTTTAATGAGGTGTAGTGATTTGCTCCATGGAATTGCTTGTTTAAATCCAATTGACTTATTTTCAAGCTTTGACATCAAAAAAGTTATGAGAATGACCGAATTATACCCGAATGACTTTGATGAAATTAATATAAATACTTTTGAGAATCAACTTGCAAGTTATATTATTGATGTTCGTGATGTTGATGATAGGTTCTCCTATCTAGATGGGCTTTGTGATCTTTGCAAAAGATTAGTCCAAACAAAGAAACATTTAAATTATCCTCTAGTATTTTATTTAGTGAAACTTGCTCTACTTCTAGTTGCCACTACATCCATTGAAAGATCTTTTTTGTCAATAAATTTTATCAAGAATGACTTGCGGAGTCAAATGAGTAATGATTTTTTAGTGGTTGTTTGGTGGCTTATTTAGAAAGAGATGTATTTGATAGAATTTCTAATGATTCTATTATTAAGACATTTCAGAATATGAAACCTCGTATAGTACAGTTGTAATAATGTATGTAGTTGCATTTTTCAATTATAAAACTATGTTTTGATAGGCTTCCTATCATTATTGTGCTTTAATTCTCCCTTAAAATGGTGTAATTATCACTATGTTTTGTAATACATGCAAGAGGATGTGATGATTTTTTTGTTCATGGTGTTTAATATTATTTTGAAGTCATTTAATGTTAAAATACTTTTTTTACAGAGAAATAAAGTGTTTATCTTGATTTAGGTCTTTATTGTCAAATCTTTTTAATGTAAAAGTATTATTTGCTCTTTGTTTGCACTGTTATGAGATGAAAAGAGTTCAAAGGAAATGAAAGAAATTATAAAAAGACTCTTTGCTTCTTGCAAATCAGGTGTACTTGAATATGACTTGCATTGCTTAATATTTTTTTCTATATGTCCCTTAAGCTTGTTTCTTAAGAGTTTTTCTCCCCATGTTTGCATTTTATGTTTGATCTATTTAAGTTTTTATATATATATGCTTTAAATTAAATATTTTTTATTCGATCCATTCATATATGATTCGATTCATTTATCCACGAATATTATTAGTATATTTAATTTGTGTTGAACCCCCTTGATGGAAATCTGCCTCTACCAATGGTTGTAGGTAGTGGTGTAACTCTATAATTTGATTGATTGGTTTGAGCTGATCCATCAAATTTTTCTGGTGAAAAGTTCTAATTTAATTGGTTAGAACGTGTCACATACTGTAATGACCTCAACAGTTATTTTTGTAAATTTTTTAAAAAAATTACTATGTTATCCATTAGTAGTTCAAAGTCTTAATTGGCTCATTTGTGATTGGTTTTGTCTTTTCGTTAATGAGTTGATGGTTGTAGGAGTTTTTGAGTTCTAACACTTCAGTTATTGTAAAAGTGAATTTTGAGATCATTTGGAGTTTCAAATCTCGAAATGGACAGTTTGAAACGTAGAGATTGTTCTAGGAGAGTTGTTGGAACAAAACTTGGTGTATTTCATGTATTTGAGGACCTAAGTTGAAAATTTGATAAAAGTTTGACTCTGGTCAACATTTTGAGTTTTGATGCTCAGATCGAAATTGTGATGATTTCCTTGGATTTAGGAGGTGAATTTAGGCCTAACTGAAGTTTTGTCATATTTTTTGAAAGTTTCAAGGGTGTGTTGGTCTTTTTGAGACTTAAAGCTCGTTTAGTTGCAATTTATTGGATTTCGGGTTAAGGAGATCTCGAATTCGATTTTTGACAATTTTATTGGTTCTGAAGCATGTTTTACAATAAACTTGCATTATTGATTCATATTTATAGAATTTAGAATGAGTTTCAAGAATTCAAAATATTTGTTTTGAATAATATTAGTGCAAGTTGACCATAGTCAACGCGCGGTCAACACGATCAACTATCCCCTTTTGGTTGAAATTAGTTCATATTTGGGTTTCTTCATTCTTTTTATCATTTTAATTGGAGTTTTGGAGAGACAATTTATGAAGAAATCTTTTGAGAAAATTTATTGGGATAAGTTTCTTTATCATTTCTAAATCATTTTCTAATGATTTTATCTTCCAAAAATATTTCAAAATCAAGATTTCAGAGAGGTTTTGGGTTTTTTATTACCACAAATTTTGAAAATTAGTAATTTTGTAATTTCGAGGCCGTTTTCCTGCTCAATTTTAATGGGTTTCTCAACAATGAGTTCCTTGTGACTTGTAGAAACTAATTTTGCAATATATTTTTAGATTTTGCTTTTTCAAAATTTAAGCGAATTTTTAGACTATTTTACCCCCGGTTTCAAACTCCTACAATATGAGTATCGTTGGACTCCTGTGATGTGTACTTACATTCTTGATAGTGAGAAATCAATTTGGAGTTTGAGTAAAATTATTCGGTTAGATATGTCCGGGTGCGATTTCAGCTATTGAGGTAAGTTCGACTGTCCTTCATTGAGACTGGAGTTGGGTAATTTATTGGGTCATTTACTTAAACAATATATTATATAGCATTGATTACGAATTTTAGGACAAGTTTTAGTCTTACCTGAAATGGTTAAATTTTTTTAGTCCAAATAGCCAAAAAAGAATGACATTCTCTTTCTTCATTTCTCTCTCTTCATTAATTTCTACTCATTTCTTTTTCTTCCATCAATTTTTTCTTCTTCTTCAATTAATTTCTACAATATTTCTCTTTCTTCCATCCAATTTTTTTCTCTCCTAATAAATTTTCAATCGCTCTAATCACTTTTTGTAATTTTTTTCTCTCCTAATAAATTCTCAATGGCTCCAACCTCCATCACAAAATTATTTATATGTTAAATTTGTATTATAAGAATACAAATATAATGACTTTATAACACAATTTTTATATATTAACATATAAACTAATTTAAATAGTTCTTGAACGGCGAAAATTCAAGTACAATATTTTTTCACATTATTAATAAAAAATAAATATAAACGACAATGGTAATACATTTTGAATTCAATATATTAAACACATTATATGCATATTTCAATACATGTGGTGAATATATTTTTAATACAATAGTATATTTTAGCACCCTTAATAAGAGAAAAAATAAAACATAATCATAATACATTTTGAATTCAACATATTATAGGCATGTCTCAATGCACGTAGAGAATATATAACTATAAAATTTTAGAAGAAATGTGTCATAAGTATTATGTATGAATTTCAATATTCCAATACTATTTAACTTAACTTATATTGTAAGAAAGGTATTATATTTGTTAGAACAACAATAATCGAATTCATAAAAATGGATAATATTAAATTAAAATTGTATTACAAATATGTTTCGTATTTAATACAATTTTTCAGAGTTTCATCTCTTCTTCTCCGGATAATCACCACCACCAGACCATCACCGGATTGTTAATAGCTCCAATCAACCAAAAATGAATCATCACGTAGTTCATCCAAACACAAAAATGGCCATCAAACTCTTTTTTTCTTTTCATTGTTTTGTTGCATTCACCTCCCCCTTCACTGTACACCATAAGTTTAATTGAAAATCGAAGAAGAAAACACCTATAAAAATCATGAACAACTGAAATTGGAGAAGAAAACATTCATAAGAATCATGAACAACTGAAATTGGAGAAGAAAACATTCATAAGAATCATGAACAACTGTAGAAATAGAAAAGAGTAAAAAAAAATCACAAAATTCGTTAAAAACTACATTACTAGAAAGAAAAACACGAGTTGAAGAAGAAGTATATGACATTTTTTATAATCGGAGAGAATACCTTCACTGAAAATCGTTTGTTTAAAGGGAATGATTGTTGTTGGTCTAAAAATGAGAGAATGACTTTCCTTTGCTTCAAAAAGAATGATTTCCTTTTGATTCATACAAAAGGATGGGTCTCTCAAAGAGTCCCTACCCTATTAAATGAATAATTATGTCATAGACAATAATAAATTATAAGTAGTATTAAAAAGTAAAATTACAATAATAAAATATATTAATTATGTAAAAATACCTAATTGATTATCCATATGTTGTAGACTATAGAATCGGGATTATATCATGTTTCAGGGGTTGTGTTGTGCAATGCTAAAACAAAATTAGGAAAAAAACTTTTTCTTTAAATCTTTTTTTACTCTTTTCAAAAGTTTTTTTTTTCTTTTTTGATTGTTTCACTTCTTTTATTAAAAAAAATTAAATATTTATGTTATTTTTATTTATTATGGAGGGAATGCATGATAGTTAAATAAATATTGATATTGATATATTACATAATTATCTGTACAATATCAATACACGATTATGCATCATTTATATAATGTCGATACATTATATACTTATTGATATAATATTGATATACGTTTATATACAATTTATACAATATCGATATACATTTACATACTATTTATATAATATTTGTTGACACCCAATTTTTACCCTCCACAGTACAAATTAGTCATCGAGCTTTTAATTTTAACAAATTGAAATAATTAGCTTTCAAAATGCAAAAAATAGTTTTTGAGTGATTTTAGGCTTAAATCTTTTAATTTTAATTATGTTTATATATTGCATATTATATATATTTATTTCAAGTATTAATAGTTAAGTATTTTTGTTAATTTTTCAAAAAAAGATTCTCAAATAGATTTTATCTCTAATTACTTTATTTAACTATTTTAGAATTAATTATCCTGTAGTTAATTTAATTATTTTTAAGTTGTTAATATTCAAAAACTCCTTAATTAATTTATATCAATTCATTTCGTGGTCGAATTAATCGATTAATTTCAAATTGGTCAAGTTTGTAATTTAATTGACTAATTTTTAAATTAATTCTTAATTATCCTAAATCTAGAACCCATTTCTTCTTTTAAATTTTTAATCCCAACCCAATTAAATCACCCAAGCCCAATTTTTAAATCCCCTCCTGCAGGCCAATACCCCATTTTAGCCCAATCTTTCTCTAATTCCCAGCCCAATTCCTCCCTTCCCAAACCCAATTCGTAATTCTTACCAGCCCACTTTCTTTTTTTTAAAAAAAAAAATAATCCCTAACCCTACCCAACCTACCCACCGACCCGAACCACTCTCTCCCTTACCTTCTCTCTCCCCGCCCCTTTCTTCTTCTTTTCCCATTCCATGTCAAAAACCAGAACCAGAAAATAACCAGGAAGAAAGCTAGAAATCAGACACCCAAAATAGCAAAACGCCAAAAAATCTTTACTCCCTCTCACGTGATCACCTCCCCTCTCTCCTTTTCTTCTCCCCATAAGCCGAAACAAGAAAACAACAAAAGAGAACAGCCCGGCACCAGAAATTGCAGACCGGCAGTGGCCATTTTTTGGCCAAAAACGAGTCAAATTCGCATCTCGAGGTCCCCTCTACTTTTTCCCTGATCCTTTTCAAATTTTGAACGAAAATCGGAGGCGAAATTCCGAATTTGCCACTGTTTCCGTTGCCCTTTTTGGGGGATATTTATACCCTCTTTTGTTCTGGATTTTGGGGGGAATTCTGGATTAAAAAAAAAATAGTCCAAATCGTTTTTCCTTATAGAAATAATTTCCAGAAAAGCTCACTCAATTTCGAAGGGGTTTGGAACCAAAGAAGACTTTAAACGTATTGGTGGTGTCGGAGTTCGTTGTCAAGCTCGTAGTCTCGTTCGCTGCTCCCGAAGAGGTAACGCTCTCGTTCACGTTTTTTTACGACTGCGTAGTCCGTATCGAATTATGTTTAAGCATGTAATTGGGAATTTATCTTGCTGACTGTTTGGTTATGCCGATTGCATCTATATATATACATACATATGTGGACAGATTATATATGTATGGAATATAAAAGGGTGTCCGTGTATACTGTGATATTGTTGTATTGTAGTGTATATGTAGCTGTATATACACGTATACGCATGTATACATGTCATCTATACATGTGTATAGATATATGTATGTAGCTGTGGGGCTGCTTGGTTGTTTGCTATATCTATATATACATATAATATGGATAGTATTGTATGGCAGTGTGCAGGTATCTATATATATACATATATACAGTATATAGATATATATACACACTTATATACACGTGTATACATGTTATCTATATATGTATATATCTATGTATATATATAACTCGAGGGTATTTTGACCATGCTGTCGTGTTGTGGTAGCTATATATCTATATATACTACGTATTACAATGTCTATGAACCTATATGTATAATATATATATATATATATATATATATATATATATACGTTCGCCTCTTTTGGTCCTCCAAGTTCGTTGTAATCACTCCTCCTTTTTTTTTCTTATAATAGTTTTAAAGAATGTGAAAGTGAAAGTTGATTGTTTTGGTCATGTATATCTCTTGAGTTCTTATGGAGAGCCCTCATGGTTAAGTTCTTGTATGTACTAAAAAATATCACATGCATGTGTTTTCTTGTGTGGATCGTATATTAACTTCTTAGTCTCAAGTTAATGGGTTTTATGCGCTTGTTTAATCTCAAATTAATGAGTTTAATTCCTAGTTTGGTATGCTTGATTTGTATAGGGAATATTTCATTTTTTAGTTTCAAATTATTGAGTTGTGGGTTTAAACAATTTTTTAGATTCCTAATTCTTTTATTTTATTTTTTATGCTTCTGTCCGAGTCTTCCGGGACTCCCACTTTGCATTTCTTGGAGCCATGAAGGCCCAAATAAGTCTTCGGAAAGCTGTCACAAGTGGAGGGGACTGATACACGATTTTGGGGAGTCAAACATAACCTGTATACAGCGATATACAGCTGGTATGCAACAGGTATACGTCGAAATGCACAGGGGAGTTTATTTGATGAAGGTGAAGACAAAAGCGACTGAAATGCAGCCTACACAGAGGCAAATATGCCAAAATAACAATATATATACACTTGTATACATAGAGTATACAGCAGTCGTATATGTATGATTACAGGCAAAGATTTGGGCCAAAAGGGTCCAAAAGTTGCAGC
Source organism: Solanum rostratum (assembly GCA_029948455.1). Lineage (NCBI taxonomy): Eukaryota > Viridiplantae > Streptophyta > Magnoliopsida > Solanales > Solanaceae > Solanum > Solanum rostratum. Next base: position 49,043,820 of record CM057047.1, on the reverse strand, counting down.
CCCTATGATCAAATTGGGCCAAGAGGCCCAAAACTCTTCAACCCTCTTCTTTTATGTTGTTTTTATTATATTTACATGTTTGTGTTTATTTGGATACTAACATTAATCTAATTTTATTTTACATGTTTTAATCTAATTAAATTCCTCCAAAGTGATCCATTTATGTTATTTTAGTGTTAAAATCCTCTTGTTTAGAAAATTAGACGTATAAATTTTCTTTAAAATACTTAAAACATTGTCTTCAAAATGACTTGTGAAAATACCTTTTTTATACTTAGACATTTTTGTAGATTTTAAAATCCTAATCACCTAGTTTAATTCACTAACTATATTAATTAAATAAAATTTGATTAGATTTTAATATTATATTTCTTGATTATTTTTAAGTAGTTCACTTAATTCAATATTAATTGAGTAAAATTTGGTTAAAATTTTATGTTATGTTTTCTTGATTATTTTTTAAATGGTTCATTTAAATTAATATTAATCGAATAAAATGTAGTTAAGATTTTAAATATTCTATTTTCCTAATCTTTAAATATTTACTTAAACTTTTTTTCTAATTAAGAGTATAAATGAATATTTTTTAAAGTTAGTCAAAATTATTTAATCGTCGGATAACTGCGCGTTAGCGGCCATTTCGAGTGCGTAAAACCTTCTCGAAGTGGAAATATGAACCCGAACCCTTTTCTTTGGATTTTAAAAGATTTTTTCTGTTAGAGTCTTTTAAAATAATTTAATCGGTTTTCTTGATTTTTCCTTTAAAAAATTAAGTGGCGACTCTAAATCTTTAAAGATTCGATTTTACTTAAATCAATTAAGTCTTAAATCGAATTTTCGAAACCCGAAGTCATTTTTCGATATAACAATATTGATGCATGTTAATACACAATTTATATAACTTCGATACACTACATAACTATCTATACAATATTGATACATGAAAAACTTTTTCATTTAAAAAAAAGGAGAAGTTTTTTTCCTTTTTTTAATATAAGAAAAACACATAAAAAAAAATATATTTCTTAAAAATAATGTTGCCAAAATAAATGGCCTAATGACCTTGGGTTGATTTGAGTTATGTGAGCCCACGATTTTTTTGGACTAATTTTCTTGTAATTGTTTTTTGGAAAATTTACAGAAATACAAAACTAATTTTATCATAATCTCCAATTTTACCTACCATTTAATTAATTACTAAAATTTCCTTTTTTTAAAAATTTTCCATCTTTTTTTTGATACCTAAACTAATAAGAAGTCCACTTCCTTTTTCTATGTCTTTTTTTATGGTAACAGTCCAATTAAAATCAAGCAGTTAATTATTTTTTTCCTTTCCCGGTTTATTTGTTGGCCTACCTTTTTTACTTTTTCTTTATTGTTCCGCCTTCCCTCAATCTCTCTTCTTCTTCCTTCATACGCAGCATCACCATTTTTTTTCCGCCATTTTTTCCGATGGAATCTCCTTCCTTTGAAAGTGAAAACGACGACCCTCCAAGGCCGAGAGATTCATCTCGTCCAGCAGATAGCGACAACGTCGTGATTCCTTCGTAGCAGAATCAGATTAGGAAGAACCTATTAATATAACTGCATTTTTTTTCTTTTTGACACATAAACAACATTCTTCTTTTTGTGTAATAAAACGTTATTTACAATATTTTTTGGATACATCTTTATGATTGTTATTCAATTTACATTCCTACATTATAATTCCAGTGAATGCTAATAGATAATTTCACAAAGGTTATTCTTTCGTTGTTAGTTTATTATTCAAGTTTTTTTCACTCACATGAATATCACAATATGTGTATCAGACAAGGGTATCAGATATGTCTCATACTTATAGATATCTGACAAGGGTATCAGATAATGCTATCACAATATGATTATCATAGTTTTAACTAGAGCCTATTGTTAAGATACTTTGCACAAGGTGTTATTGTCATTTTTGATTACTGCATTATGTGATACCTCAAATGTTAATATCTCACACACATGAATTTCAAAATATGGGTATCAGACAAGGGTATCAGACTTTTCTTGCACATATAGGTATCAGATATCATACAAGGGTATCACAATATGGGTATCTGATAAGAGTATCAAACATCTCACACTTGTAGGTATCAGACCAAACTAACAAACTGACCTACAAATAAACTGAAAATAACAATTTCGATACCTAATACATATTAAATTTTTTCAATTATGCAATTAATTGTATTATTATTACAGCATAAGGAATTTTTTTTTCTAAAAAAAAGGTTTATGATTAGCGAATCTGTTTCAGACTTTTTTGGGATTGAATCTTATTCAAATCACCAATTTTCCGTCGATTAAGGAACCAGATTATAGTAGCTGTTACAATTACTGAAAATACGTAACTGTTTCCATATTCGCCTATAATTTTTAGGTACCAGCCGAAATTTTCTAGGTATCGTCGTTCTACGCTTGTGTATCAAAGTTCACAAAAAGTTGATATTATTAGTAATTTTGATAAAAGCCGGTAATTTTGGGTATTTCCTTCAATCAGTTTGGTATTTATCAAATTTATACTTGTTTTTTTATATCTTTTTGATGAGCATAACATACAATTTCTCCCAAGAAAATGGGGTTAGGCCCAATGAATGAACTACTCTATTAAAGGTAAGTAATGAAAACACAAAATAAAAAATGAGTTATTCAACCTACAACTCTGTGACTAAAGGTGGATGAAATATTTGATGGTTTTGGGGCTTCAGATACAAAGACTTTGATGGTTTCGATTGCAAAGTAGAAAATGCTTGTTGCTAGTAAAACCCATATTTAAATTTGTAAATAATCAAGATTGTAAATTTGTCAGTTGATTGGTTTGCTTCTCTGAGACAATACATATCCTTCAACTAAATGTACAATAAAGGAATAGAAACTCCCTGGAGAATAAGCAATTATATTCAAAATTATTTCATTTAAATAAAAAATTTTGAAATAATTTTTAATGCATATGGCTTTGATTTGCTCAATGTTATTTCATTACTACAATTATTTTTGGAATATCTGATTAGTGTAACAAAATAATACACTAGTGTTTCACTTTGTAACTAAAATATTCTCAAAGTAGCATATGATACGCTTAATTACAATTACCCATTAAGACATGTAACAGAGATGTATTTAAATATAGTAATCCAAAGGAAGTTGGGGTTGGATCCCATAGACAATAGAAATAAAGAAATACTACTAATTAGAGTTGAAAAGATTTTGTTTTAACTAAAGACTAAATACTGCAATAATGTAACTTTGAGATGCAAAATATATTATTATAGCACTAAGGTTATGTACGCAAAATGAAATTCGCACTTCTTTAGTTTTCATGCGTGTACAGGTAATCAAATTTTTAGATTATCTGTATATGGTGTTTTTATAATTATATGAATTATTTAGATAAGAAATTTTATCTTTATTTCGGTTATCTTAATGAATGGATCTAAAATGAATTAAATGTACATTTTATAAATATCGCCTAGTAAATTGAAATTTTACAACTATTAATAATCAAGTTTCATAGATATATACAATATATTTCTTTTTTTTTTTCTTTCGTTCCTAATACATTAAAAAAAATTCTATTTTTTATTTGTAGAAGACAATCAGTATGCTAATTATATATATATATTTTTGGTATATTGATGATTTATTTGAAAAAATGTTTAGATTTTTCACCTGACAGATTTTGATTACAAATAAAAGACTAATCCAGAATGTATTCTAATGTAAAAGTAAATAAACTTCTCTATATTTTTTGGGTATTCTTTTAGTTATTTATTTTGATTATAGTTAATCGTGATTGTTAGAGCTTTAAAATTATTTTCATTCTGATTATACATTATTTGTAGATATGTTGATTACAACTGGGAAGAATTTATGTATAATTTCAATATACACTATAATGGTTTGGTTGAAGTTTTGTCTGTATTTGAGTTATGGCCTAGATATAATGTGTTTAATATTGATATAAAATTAGGAGTCATCTCCTCTAAATAATATGTTTAATGTTGTTATAAATTAGGAGTCATGTCTTCTATGTAATGCGTTTGATAGTGATATGAATCTAGGCATCATGTTCTTTGTAAAATGTGTTTAATATTGGTATACAATTACGAGTCTTGCCTTAAATGTAATTATATATATATTATATGAACTTAATATTAAAATGTATTTATACTTTGATAGATTAATTGAAGTTCTACGTTATATTGATATATATTTAAAAAAAAAAGAAAATTAGGAGTCATCTCCTCTAAATAAAATGTTTAATGTTAGTATAAATTAGGAGTCATGCCTTCTGTAATACATATACATACATACATACATACATACATATTTATATATATATATATATATATATATATATATACTAGTTACAATAGCCCGCGCTAGCACGAGCCCAATATAAATTATTTTTTAGTCTCAATTTTGAAATTTTAAGTTGTTAATTATTGAAACCCATAGAAAATTTAATTTGAACCTTGGCAGTCTTCCTACAAAAATTTTAAATGTTGTAGTGGGAATAGATACCACGACCTGTAGGAAGTTGAACCTAGGAAGTCTTCCTAAAAAAATTTTAAGGTTGTCATGCCTCGGGAGGATACCCTTGGCATGGTCGGCACTCAGAGACTATTGCTAGTCCCCGAGCGAACCACTTGGCTTCATCGTCACCTCATACTCAACAACGAAAGAAAAATACTCAAGGAAAAAGACTGTAATGTAATCCAATAACCAGGTCTTTATATAAAAAGTTAATTTCCAATAAACAAGAGTTGTAAAAGAAGCAATATTCAACATCCTCTACTCAATATCTATGAAGCCTCTACCTCTAACATCTAGATGGTACCAAGAGAGACCATGACTACCCAACTGAAGGAAAGTAAAGTGCTAACTCAAGCTAGATGGTAGCAATATGAAAATTCTCTGAAATCAAGGAGGTCTCACCGATCAGCTGAGTACGAGTAGATCCTCAACGAGGCGCTTGTTGATGACCTCGAATACCTACCTCTGCATCATGAAATGATGCAGTCCAAAGGGGACGTCAGTACGTGGAATGTACGAGTATGTAAAATGGATGAATGAAACAGATAAAGGTAGAATAAAAAATAAATAACATCATCTCAAAAAGAGACTCAATCAGAATGTCAAATGTCTATCTAAAGCAAGAATAAAGAGTAGAAAAGTGACTCATCAATACCAATCAAACCTCATCAATCGACTCAACATAACTCGACTTAGAGTATTATCAGTGTGGGACTTATTTGATAGTTTCTCTTATCCGACAACAATCACTTATGAGCCAGTGATTATACAACAATCTCACTGATGTTGCCACAACGAGTTCGTACTTGCCAGGTAAAGAACAACTAGATTCCATAATGGAAATCCATAATGGAAATGGCCTCAGAAGTCCTCTATTGCTTTCAGGGACTTCTCCTCAAGAGGGAACCATTGCTGTGATGGTTCAATTCTAACCTACGCTTGGTGACGTAGTTAATGAGTGTGAGTAGGACTCATTCTTACTCATTTCGGTGCTTGATACTTCTCCTAAGACTCAATGCTAATAAGACTCATTACCTCAATTACTCATCTCCATTAGTCTCATAGGGACTCTCATCATCTCATTAACTCAAACTCTAAAGTCCTCTATTGCTTTCAGGGACTTTAGCTCATCTCAAATAACTCAATTCTCATTTAAGAACTCAAGGACTCAGAAGGAAGAAATCAATTAGCCAAAACTCTAGAATTTTATTATGAATACTCATGGGACCATCAAGCTCTACTAACTCCTCATCATACTCACATCATCATCACAATCAACATACTCAAGTCAAGGCTATAGACTCAATTCCTAGGTTTATTCATGCAATTTTTATAAAATAACATGTGTGGTTTTGCAATAACTCATGTAAAAGCATTAAATCAGTACGTCAAGTTTTTGACGATCATCAATATGTGAAAGTACATAAAAATATATATATAATTTACAAGAAAACTTTCAAGAATCATGTATGTATACTCATTAGATTCTCAACTCCTCTATTACTATCAATGGGGCACATGGAAGAGCATTCCCATGTTTTAGTTTAGGCTTACATACCTGATGTGAAGCTTTTGGACAATCAACCTCGAAGAACTCTCCTCAAACTTCTCAATTTCTCGCTCCTCTTCTATTCTCTTTAGCCCTAGTCTTGTTCAAGCAGCGGACTTGTTGTGCCATCACTAGCTCATAGGTAATGTGTGTCAGTTAGAGTCTTAGAGAAACTCTCCATGAGTAATTATATTATTTTACTGAGTTGCATATTTTTATTGATGATTGATGAAAAATATTATTTATATTGTTTTAAACTTGTATAGCATATTGATGTTGAGTTGAGTTTATTCTTTCTTGAGTACATTTAATGCATATTATTTTACTCAGTTATCTTACATATCGTACATTCCACATACTGGCATCATTCGACACTACATATTTTTATGGTGCAAAAATAGGTGCTAAGGATCCTCAGCAGACGAACGTTGAAGATTTTGAGTATTTTCATAGTCTTAGTGAGACCTCCTAATATTCGGAGGATTATTTTTTATTTTCAATTTATTTCTTTTTCATAGTTTTGAGATAGTCTTGGACTTATCTTGGCACCTTCTTGATAGTTGATAGAGGTTTCATAGGCTAAGTCAAATGATGTAAACTTTAAGTTTATTTTGAAACCCAATTCTTATTGATAAAGAGTCATTGATTTAGTTATGTTTGAGTTGCTTATTTATTGATTGTGGTATCCAAAGACCCAGATAAGTTTTTATTTTATTTTATTAAGTCTTTTGCATAATTGGATGAGTGATGGGCCAAGTGATTCAGTCGGAGGCTAGCAATGATTTTTGATTGCCGGTCATTTCTAGGACATCCTCTTGCAGAGTAAGAAGCTTGGTATTAAAGCACAGAGTTCAAGAGTCCTAGGGTGTTTATAAAGGCATGTCTAGTAGAGTCTTGCTTATAGGTGTGTCGGGCAACACACTTATAATCAGTAGGCTATGCTATATTAAGGATTTTTTTTCACTTCTTTACATTCTGAGTTCGTGCGATAGAGTTAAACTCTAGCCACAAAAGTGTCGCTAGCACAGAAGTCCTAACATCAGAGACACCTACGGGATCAGGGACCACAGGACGCCCTGGGAGGACTACTGAAGCTCCTCAAATGTCTGCTGCTCAGCTCGCTCTAACTTTTGAGGATAAATTTAAGGGAGCCATAGCCATATGTAATGACCTTGAAGGTTATTTTTTAATATTTTGACACAAAACTATTATTTTATCCCTCTCGACAGTTGTCCTGAATCATATTAGTTTGGTTTTGAAAGTTGATTTTTGGAGATCTTGTAAAAAGTTGAGTTTTGAAGGCTTAAGTTGTCTAAATTTAAATTTTTGAGTCATTCAGAGATTTGAGTCTTTAAATAGCATTCCATCACCTAATTCAATTTCGAAATTTGAAAAGTAATACTAGAAAAATCGTCAAAATTAGACTTAGAACTGTTATGCGGGAAGGATATTGGTCCAGAAGAGTTGTTATGTTGAAATCAAATTGGTGTAGGAGGACATTAAAAATTCAAGTAATCACATGTGAATTCATTGATTAGTCATAATAATGTCTGGGAATTTTAAACAGTAACTTCATCCCGTGATTGATTGTACGAAATCCAAGAGAAAGAATCATGCATGCACTTCTTTAGGTACAGACTAATATTTTATGCTCTAAATAATGTAAGTTGCAACTTGAAAAAAAAAATATCAACATCTTCTTGGCTTTTTCTTTCTCAAAAGATCAAACATGAATCTGTTTCCGTGACCCCACCCTTATTTTCAAGAAAATTTAATTGGATCATGAGTCACGGTAACAATTAAAATTTTGAATTATTATTTAATTTTTAATAATTTAAAAGATTTTTTAAGTTGCTTAGATCATCTAAAAGAGGAGTTCTTCAAAATTATGTGTTTTTAATTCGACACAAAAATAATATTATTTTAAAGAAATAACGGAATATATAGGTCAAAATCGATAAAAATTGATTTTTCACCAAATAAATAAATTTAGCATATTGAATTACCAACTATATAAATGACTCAAATTATCTCAAAAACGAAACCGTGATTTGAAGTATGAATTTCTTGCATTAAAACCATGATTTGAAGCATTAATTTCTTTCATTTTACTCTTGACCTTTACATAAAAAACAGATTTTGCTTCTTACTTATTTATTTTAGCGAATGAGAGATTTTATTTATTAATATTATCTTTATTGTTAGCTAATTATATAAACTGACAATAAATTTAGATTTTTAAAAGATAATTGATAAAAATAATTTAATAAAACAACTCCAATTAAATAAAACAATTATAGATTTTGCTCCACCATTAATTAAAAATCTCAAGTTCAAATCTCGAATATGAAAAACTCTTGTTGCAAGCGTCCCCCTAAAATATATAATTTAAATTTATCAAAATTTCAATACAAACACTAGATTAAAGAAAGGTTATCTAGGTCCTGTAAAATAAAATGGAGGGAGTACATAGTTGAGATCTATCAACTCTTTTTGGACTAACTTTACTTGTCATATTTTTCGTTTACGCGCATATTTTAACTATTATCCTCACATATTATATTTATTTATCTTACGAGATAGTGGGAAGGTCTGCGTACATTTCTACCTTCTCCAGACTCCACTTGTGGGATTTAACTGGGTATGTTGTTGTAGGATCATTTTGACCATAAGGCCACTAAAGCAATCGTTTGAGGCCCTAATTTTTTTTGGAGCCCCCACTTTCTCCAAAGATGTATATATATGTGATATTGTTAAAAAAAATTCATGTATTCATAATTTTAAAAAAACTGAATAGAAAATATAATATAAAGATCGTTTTAATAATTGAGAAATTAAATAGTGTTTAGGTAATTGTAGCATCATTTTTTTATGTAGCTATCTATTTTGTTGCCTTGTTTATATTATGACGGTTATCGTAAATCAATATTATTATTCTTATATTTACTTTTTAAGGGAAACATATATATATATATATATATATATATGTGTGTGTGTGTGTGTGTGTGTGTGTACATTTTAAGAAAAATAATAATTCATGTATTATTAATAAAAGTCTTAAAAACTATATTCTTCCTTTTTTTTTCATTTCCCTTTCACTATTTTTATTATCTCATTATTGATTATTTTTAAGTCTTTCAAACGGTCAAATTTTCTACATTATAGAAAATCTATTGTTCTGTGTTTATAAAGAGATCAAATTTATTTTTTTGTATCTTCTTCAAATTTCAATCAGTAAAATTAATCAACACTACTTTAATATCGCTATATTAACTTATTCAACACAACACTATTTTAATAGAAATTTTTACACAAATAACAACTTTCACCCCCAAAATTACACTTTAAAATTTATTTATCAAAATACCAAAAAAAACACACTCTTTTTCATTTTCCAACACTATTATATCATACCACACACCACAATAATCACACTCAAAACACTCTCTCTCCTAAATTTGTAAATAAAGTTGGTATTTTATATGGTATTTTTCAATGATTCGGTAGGGGCATGTAATTTTTATCCAAAAACTTGGTATTTTTGAAAACTCCCCATTTTAATATCATGATATAAACTTTTCAATTTTTTGAGTTAGATTTTATTTTTCTAACTCCGTTATATGTTCTTCATTGAAAATTTATATTGTTTATATTATATTTTCATAATGTCTGCGTATATCCTACTTTCGGACCTTATTTGTAAGACTACACTTAGTATGTTATAATTATTCAAGTTATATATGAAGCTTTGTATGAAATTTGGCTTTACGTTCCCAAACTTGTTGAGACGACCCTTGAAATATTAATTACAGTTCATAAATATTCTCTCTTTAACAAATAAAAAGGGAGTTAATTTAAGTAATCATAATATTGAAGTATGTGTTCTTCACTTAAGTTTTTCATGCTCAATTATATTTTAATTTTGTAAAATAATAGCTATTTTAAATCATCTATTTCAATAAAGACAACAAATAAAATGGTCAAAAAGAGTAATTTACAAAGTAAAATAGGAAAGTCATAGTTGCTTAACATTTCCCCCAAAAACGAATAAATTAGTACCTTCAAGAGGGGAAAAAAAACAGAGATAATTAAAAGTTGTGTGAAAGGCCTGCTCAGTGCAATTTGATAAGCAAATTTATATAATTGGGTGAAGTGTACCTAAGATGAGGCTAGGTGAAAATCTCAGTTTCACGCAAAAATCAGGTATTGTGGAGTTTGAGAGAGTCATTTGATAATTATAATGTTAGATTTTGTGAGTGAAAGGGATTAATAAGCCTTTACTATTCAAAAGCAAAACGAATTAGTAAACCTCCAATTATATCAAACTAGTAAAGGCGTCCCGGGCAACAAATACATTTCATTGATATTCCACTCTTATTCGTATAACTAAATTTAAGTTTAACGTATTCTAATTCATTCGTTTCAATTTAATTGTCCATTCTTTTTAGTTCATCTAAAAAATAATGACTCTTTTTTTTCCGGCAACTTCTAAAATTTAACTCTTCGCATGACATGTTGCCACAAGATCAAAGAATATTTTGATACATTTGAGTCAAATAATTTAACATATCTTTAATTTAAGATTACAAAATTTATATTTTTTTGTAATTTCTTTGCCAAATTAAATAGGAGTAATTAATTTAAATTGAGACAATATTTAATTTGGTTTAAAAATTAATCAGGCACGAGCCTAACATGATTTATTGTTCGTCTTGATTTACGCAATACTGATAGTTTCTTTTAATATATCTTTTGAAATTTTAAGCTATTAATTATTGCGACTTATAATATGTTTTATTTTAATTTTAAATAATATATGTTACTTATATTGTTTCAATTTATGTTGCGCATATAAAATTTTGAGAGTCAATCAAAATTTTCTCTATTTTTTAAAAATATTTTAAATTATTAATTGTTGTAACTCTCACTGTCCCAATTTATGGAGCACAAATTGACAATTATAGTGACATATAGTATTTTTTTTTTACATCATTTCAAGTAATATACATAAGCTTTTTGGTTTATTTATGTTATATTTTTTTTAGAAGTACTTTCTTTTATATAAAAAAAAATATAATCACTGAAAGATATTAAAATAGTTATTTAATTTTATTTGTCCAGTTTAAGGAGGAATTTGTCTTATCCTAATTTTAGTATTTACATAACTTAAAACAACTGATCGAGGCGATATAGTAAAATCATAGTTAAAGAAATATTTTTATGGATCTCATATAATAAAGGAGAGAAAGCAAACAGCTCAATCAGGCACGTCGACGAAGAGCTGCCTGCTTAGCTGCCCCAACTCGCACTCAGTGGTGGGGTAATTCTATATCATCCGAAGAACCTATATGTGTTGTTTGATTCATTGAATCTGGAGATTGAAAAATTCTAAAACTAGACTTAAAAGTTCATAAATGGTGAGAATTTTTAAGGAAGCCCTAAATGGATGTTGAAATGATCCTAGGTTTGTTAGATTTTCACGTCTTAGTGTGTAATTTCTTTCCTCTAATGTGAAATATGGAAAATTTAGGATATTTGATAGGTAAAAAAATCCTAATATTGAGAATTTAGGCTATGGACAAGATATAATCAATGGGGTTTTAGCACCTAGGCCTAGAATTATTGAATGAATGATTGAGCATGTGATTTTATGTGTTTTAGATTGTGAACGAATCAAAGTTACAAGAAAAGACAACATGTTCCAGAAGTAGCTTGCATTTGAGCTTTTAGATTGACGTAGTTTGGTATGATGGATAATCAGACTTAATTTTGGGATAGTTTTTAAATGCTTTTTAATCTTTTATTTGATTGCAAAAGCGGAAATAATTTATTCAAGATTAATAATCAGCATTGGAATAAGTTATTCCTCCCTAGAAGTGGAATAATAATTTCATGATATTTTATTATGGGATAAAGTATGTAAAATAACAGAAATACTCTCTTAAACTCTCTTTTACACCCCACTTTTGCATTCATGTATATTAACATAATTTTTAACAACATTTATAATAACATTCACAACCTTAATTAATAATTTATTTTATGATACTATATTTTTTTTTTATTAAAAGTTAGATTTTATAAATACAATTTCTATTTATGATTATATTATAAGTTGAATTTATTTGTCTAATACTTATGTTAATTTATATTTTGATTTCTCTTAAAATATTTATTCCACTAGTGTATTTCATATTTTTAATTAAATAACTATTACCCACTTAAAAAAATTATAGTTTATATATCCATTAAAATGTATATGATTTTAATAATAAAACTTCTTTTACGTTAATAAAATTAAAATGGAATTTTGAATTTTAAGTTGAATAAGATAAAAATTTTATTTTTTTAAAAAATTAAATAAGATGAAAGTTTAATTCTAAAAAATACACGGCGTAATCATGAAAAAGTGTACACAAAAATATTTATATAAAATGAAAAAATTATTTTTATTAGTAATAAGATGGGGGATATTTTTGTAAACAAATAACTTATTCTTAGAAAATATGCAATGAATATAATTTCAATATAACAAACAATAAAAATTACTTTTACCATAACTTATCCAAATATAATTAATCCTAGCATAACTTGTATCCAAACAAAACGAACCCTTATATTAACACTGTGGAGGGTTGGCCATCACAACTTGATACTTATACTATTACCACAGAGGAATAGGTATCACACCGATATAATATATGACTGAAATTTGTCCTCTACACGTCAAGACTATTGATAGAAATAGGTTCCTTAGCATGTCTATATACTTTATTTACTATTGTGTAAGTTCATGACACATGGAGCATGATATTGTTGAACTATTTGGTATTGATGAAGCCTGGTGACGATTGTTTACGTGATGAATTCTGCTCTATTTGCTATTTTATTTATGTATTGCTTGTTTCTAATTTGAGTCACCTATGATGTCTATCAATACATAATGACTTGTATTGTGTTATCGTGAATTCTTGTTTTGTTAAGTACAAATCGTGTTCAAGAATTTTTTTTTTTAAATTTTACATCTGGCGTAGTCAGTAAATTTCGATCCCAAAGTAAAAGCTTCATGTTCAGACTACCAAGAATCATTTTATAGTCCCTTTCTATATTTCGAACTGTAGGAGATTTCTATCTTATTTTTCCATTGTTAGACATCTTAGTGAAAAACAATTTAGTTAGAAGTTTTGTATGAAATGTTGGGACATTTAGACATTGTCAACAAAAGTATGCAAAAAAAAAAAAAAAAAACAATAGTTTAATGATTTGTTCCAAGAAAAAAGAATGTACATTTGTCAACCAATTTGACCAATCAAATAAATAATAAGACAAATATCAACAGTCTTTTCTCGCGAAGTTATGATCGTAACTGATTAGAACCATTTAAATATTGTTTTTTGATATTTATACTTGAAATTTACCAAGTACATAACATTAATAATTATTATCATAAATATTTATTTTTATACATAATATTTTCTTACAAAACATTACTATACAACAGTTGAATATAACTATTACTCCCCCTCCTTGTGTGGCGCTCTTTGATTTGACACGGTATTTAAAAAAAGGAACATTCTTATTGGGACAGATCAAAAAGGAAAGAGTGTCACATAAAATAGAACAGGGGAGTATAAAATAGTAATACCGCTATGATAAGTGTCACTGTTACTATAGGTAGAATACTATTACGTAAAAATAAAGTATAATATGAAAATTAATTTTGAAGAGATTAAAATTTTAATGAAATATCATTATAAGAAATAGTTAATATGACAAAATTTGATGATAATTGAGAGTTGCAGCAGCACGTAAGATTACTAAAAAGAAAAAATGGTCTCCATTATTTATGTTTTAAATCAAAACTGGAATTGGTGAATTCTAATTAACATCATAAGATTGATGAGGGTGATAGGTGTGATAATAACATTGATTTGAGGCACATGGGCCACTACTTTATTAAAGGATGAATCCTTGGAATGTAGTGAGGGTTCAATCACGGACTCAACAGCAAAGTAACTGCCAAAAATCCATTCACAGACGTTTCAAAACTTAGGTCTGGAGCCGTATGGGAATTGGAGACATAAATAATAATCAACTATATCCTATCTTATTTGTTTTACTTTTTGATTAATCAACTTTAAAATTTTTTAGCAACTCTTCAATATAATTTTTTCATAAAATATGTAAAATTCAAAAGACTTCTTTATTTTATAGAATCAAAATTAGACCAACAATTAAAATGGAGAATATATATTAGTGGGTTACTAGTATTTCTTTTTTCCCCCTTAGTCAATTGCATAATAAAAGATGTAGGTCTATGTATCTTTGTATGCGTATGCCTGTCGAGCTACCTGCTGAGTATATCTTTGCTGATGGTGATTTAACAATTCAAAGGTTTGAGTGAACTTCTAATCCAAAGTATGAATTTTGATAAATCTGCGTACTCAGCCATGTTAGACAACTACCTAGAGAAGATTTTCGGAAAGGTTAAAACAACAATAAGAAAAAGTCATTTAAACACTTTCCAATACACACTTAGTAATTAATAGATTTTACTCACCTAAACAAAACAATTTGAACTCAAAACGATTAAGAAGAAAAAGGGAAAAAACAAGTATCTAGATGCTTGTTGATAGTATCTTCTACCTAAGGATGCCCGTGTTAATTAGAGCTCATGGCATAGTGGAATAATACTTATATGTATATATATATATTACAAAATACGAATCAGATTCTTGTGATAATGATAAGAGTAATTGTCATATGATCAGAGAGGTCATAAATTTAGCCTTTCCCTATATCCCAAACTTTCACTGTGTGTGTATGTTGAATAGTACATGTGTTTGCAAATAAAAAATTTCTCATAACTCAAACTTAAAATCTTTGAGGGCAGAGATCTCCCCATTCTTGATGGATTGATAAACATTTTCTATCAAATAAAAGAAAATTAAATCTTTAATTTTACATACCTAACCCAAGCATCTTGTCGGTAAAAAAAATCATACGGAATAGCAAAAAAGGAACAGCTAATAAACATTTTTTTGGTTTAGTACTTTTCTCTATAAGAATGGGTGTGTTAGAGAGGTAGTGCCATAGTGTACCATTCTCTTGGTAGCATTTGGCAAAGACTCTCCCTCTCTCCTTACCAATGGAGAAGTTTAATCTTGGTAGAGTCTTATTGTTACTCCTTCAACTTGGAACTTTGCTCATTGCCCATGCATGCCCTTATTGTCCTTATCCTCCTTCCACCCCCAAACACCCAAAATTGCCTCCTAAGGTGAAACCACCTTCCAAACAACCTCCACATGCAAAGCCACCTTCCACCCCTAAACACCCTCCATATGTAAAACCACCTTCTACCCCCAAACACCCTCCACATGTGAAACCACCTTCTACCCCTAAGCACCCTAAAAAACCCCCACATGTGAAACCACCTTCCACCCCTAAACACCCTCCACAAAAACCATGCCCTCCACCATCTCATCATGCTCCTAAGCCACCAGTTGTAACACCTCCATATGTCCCAAGACCTCCTGTAGTGCATCCTCCTCCCACTGTCTCTCCACCTTCTGTCCCTAAACCACCAACAACTCCACCAGTCACTCCAAAACCACCACCACCAACACCACCTATCGTTCATCCACCAGTCACTCCCAAACCACCATCACCGATTGTCCATCCACCAGTCACTCCCAAACCACCATCACCAACACCCCCTATTGTTTATCCACCAATCACTCCAAAACCACCATCACCAACACCACCTATTGTTTCCCCTCCAGTGACTCCAACACCACCTTTTGTCCCCAATCCTCCAGTGGTAACACCACCACCCTACGTGCCAAGTCCTCCGGTTGTCACTCCACCTACAGTTCCAACACCCCCTACACCATGTCCTCCACCGCCACCAACAATAGTACCATCACCACCTGCACAACCAACTTGCCCAATTGATGCTCTCAAGCTAGGTGCTTGTGTGGATGTATTAGGAGGACTAATCCACATTGGAATAGGTGGAAGTGCTAAGCAAACATGTTGTCCACTTCTTCATGGACTTGTAGACTTGGATGCAGCCATTTGTCTTTGCACAACTATTAAGCTCAAGCTCTTAAACATAAATATCATTCTTCCCATTGCCCTTCAAGTTCTTGTTGATGACTGTGGAAAGCATCCACCCAATGACTTCAAGTGTCCTTCATCCTAAATCAAGGTTTCCACTTTTTTCCTTTTTTTAGTTATTACTCTCTTTGTCCCAACTTATGCGACACAGTTGGAATTTAAAATGTTAGCTTCTCGGAATTTCTTTAAATGTCTTTAAATGTGTTATAGTACTTTTTTTAGATCTTCTATGTTTGAATTCACAATAAAAGTTTAGAAATTTGAATCTACCATAGTCTTTTTTTTTTATTTGGAAATTCGCATACAACAATCTTTAATTAATACTTTCTAGGTCCATATTTACTTGTCCGCTATACTATTTTAAGATATCCAATAATATAATATTTGTTCAATTTATAATACCAAAGAATAATTCATCATTCTTGTGTCTATTCTTCCCTTATTATTAAATAATATTCCTTTTTCAATGTTTATATGACTAATATATAACAAGGCGAGGTGGTAAAATTATTCTTATTATTATTTACTACTTGTGTTAAATCAATAGCGGATAATTATTGTTGAACAAAATAATATATATTGATATTATGTAACATGATGCAGGACATTTGATTGATTCTGCCGCATTGTCATAGCTGAAGGCACATTAAGATTGTGAAAGTGCAACTTCCATTTTATCATTGCAATAAATTGAGAAAAACGGAGGATAACTAAGTCTAATTTGACATGTTTACTTTGCTTTCCATTAATGTACTGAATGTTGTATTCTCATTGTTGTTTTAGGGAAATACTTTTAATTAATGGTGTTTTATATAGTTCAATGAATGAATGAGGAAAAAATCACTTATATCCTGTGTTACTCCATTAGCTCTATATATTAGTTATCATATTTCTCTTTCACATGCTTCTAAAAAAATCTTAAACAAAAAGTACCTTTTTTTTAATTAATTTGCCCTTGATTACTTTTTTCAAAGTGGTCAATATTATGTAGTTTAAAAAATAATTAGTTTGAAGAGTAAAATGATTTTTTTTTATTTATTATATCTTGATTTTAAAAGTTAATAAATATCACGGGATCATGTTTTTAGGTAATGTTGAAAGCTAATATGAGATTAAGGGAGAACAAGAATAAGATACCTTAATCTCTCTAGTGTTATATTTCCCTTGAGTAGACAAGAGTACATGGCCTGGATCACCAAATATTCTAGTGCAATGTACGGTTCGCAATATGAAATGAAATTTTTGAATTTGGTTTTTTTTATATAATCAAAATATGTGATTGAGTAAGTTTAAAACATGTAGAGTATGAGTGTGGCCACCTTATGCTTAAGGGATTTATTCGAATTTCCTTTGATGAAAGTTTATATTATTTATTGTTATCGCGAAAAATGGTTTTGAGTTTCAAAAATTCGATTTATTACTCAATTAATTTGAGCAAAATCGAATCTTGAAATTTTGAGAGAGTCGCCACTTGATTTTTAAGGGAAAATCAAGAAATCGTTTAAACCATTTTAAAAGACTTAACAAAAAAAATCTTTTAAAAATCCAGAGAAAAGATTCGGGTTCACATTTCCACTTCGAGAAGGTTTTACGCACTCGAAATGACCGCTAACACGCGGTTACCCGGCGATTAGGTAATTTTGACTAACTTTGAAAATCTTAATTTAAATTACTAACTAGAATAAATCTAAGTGAAATATTTTAAAAGAAATGATTAAGAAAGTAGAACATTTAAAATTTTATTCACATTTTATTTAATCCTAACATAATTGGCAAATAAGACTATGTTATTAGAGATTTTAAATTTATTAATGTGGCTAAGTGTTAAAGAATTTCATAAATTATTTTAAGGAAAATGTTTCGACTATTTTAAAGAAAATTCATAAAGTCCAATTTATGAAAAAAGAGAATTTTAATACTAAAATATTCAAAGACAAGTGAAACATTAACATAAATGGTCAACTCTGGGGAAATTAACTAGATTAAAACCAAACCAAATAAATACATAAATAAATGTTAGTGTTAGAATTAAGCAAAGACAAATAAATATCACAAATAACAATAATAGATATAAAATATTAGAAAGAGTAAAGATTGGGCTTGACAGGCCCAACTGACGCATTTTCTACAATTTTGGGCCTGCCTAGCCCCTTGTTCCTGCTGCTGCTGATGGGCTTTCTGCCCAGCATTTAAGGTTAGGCTCTTTGGCCCCTTTTCAAGCTTCTGGTATACATTAGTTGTATACCAGTGTATATCAGACACATATTAGTGTATATGACTTGCTTGTCGGCTTCCTAAGACCTGTTTAAGCCTCCATGCCCCGAGAAATGCAAGGTGGATATTCCGAAAGACTCGGACAGATGCGTAAGAAATAAAATAAAAAGAGTTAGGAATCTAAAAATTATTTAAACCCACAACTCAAAAATCTTGAAACCAAAAATCAAGATATTCACCCATATAAATCAAGCATATAAAATTAAGAATCAAACTCATCAATTTGAGATTAAACAAGCATATAAAACTCATTACTTGAGACTAAGAATCAACGTATAATCCACATTCTAAAACTAAAATTTGGCATATGAAACTCATTAACTTGAAGCTAAAATTAACACACACTCATTTTTTTTGAGATTAAAGAACAAATACAAAACCCATATAAAAGTATCATTATCACCACCTTATCGTCACAAAACTGAAAATAAAAAAAAATCAGCCAACATGTATACATACGTACGCACAGAACAGAAGCAGAACGCATAGATGTAGAAACGAAGAAAAAAAAAAGGTAAAGAATCAACCAATATATATGCATACATCCATGCTAATTAACTAACAGAGGCAGAAAGTTTATAGATGTAAAAATGGAAAAAGTTAAGGAATATATACATGTATATGTATATATATATATATATATGCATGTTTCCATGTTCGATAACCCAATAATTCCCTGGAAATTAATATGAATCCAAGTGTTGTTGCTTCGGGAAAAATCATAGGCTAAACAAGAGAGGGGTATTTCATCGAACACGTGGAAGGCATGCTATTAAATCATGATTTTTAACAAAAAAGGAACACCCTCATTCATCCCCAACATCATACAGCAGAAAATTAAAGAATCCGGAGATAAATATATTAATTACAACGTTCAATATTCAAAGGGGACATTTTATCAAACACGTGGAGGGCAGTGCTGTTTAATCATGATTTTCACAAAATACATGATATATATGGATACATAGATACTACAATACAACAGTATAACTGAACAACTCTCAAGTTAATACGCAGACGTTTAAAAAAAAAACGAGAGACGTGAACGAGGATGTTACTTTTTTGGGGCAGCGAAACTGGGTGACAACGAGCTGAGCGGGATTTTAACGCCAAGATGGAACTTCTTCCGACTCCAAAACTAGAAGTTCCTGGCCAAGCTTTTCTGGAAAAATTGTTTTAACTCTTAGAATGGAAATTTTTCTGTTTTTTCTCTATCAAAAAACTGCCCCCCTTAACAGTGGAGAAGGAGGGGTATTTATAGGGTGAAATTAGGGTCGAAATTGAATTCAAAATTTGAAATTGAAAAAGGTCTCGGGAGAAAGAGACGCGTGTGTACTGATTGGTGTCGTTTTGTGCATTTTTGGGACTGAAAAAAGGTTGTCCTCCGTCTGGCATGGCTGCACTGGTTTTCTTTTTCTGGTTCCGAAGAAAGGGGAAGCGGGGAGAGAGAATAGGGGAGGGGAAAGGGCGCATGCGTGAGTAAATTAAAAGGGTTTTAATTAAAAGGGGGTTGGGCCGGGTTAAGGGAATGGGTTGGGGATTAATTAGTTGGGTATTGGGCTAGGATTAGGAAAATAATTGGGTCTGGGACGGATTGGGCTGGGGAGTGGAGGCTGAATTGGGCTGGAAGAGAGAGAAATAAATTGGGCCCAGAAAAGAATTGGGTAAGGGTGGAATTGGGTTGAAAATTAAGGAAGAGATTTAAAAATTAACCACTTTAATTACAAATATAACCAATTAAAATTAATTGATTAATCTGCCCACGAGATGAGTTAATATAAATTAATTAAGGAGCTTTTAAGATATTAACAACTTAAAAATAATTAAATTAACTATGGGGTAATTAATTCAAAAAGATTAAAGTAAAATATTTAAAGATAAAATCTATTTGAGAAACTTTGAAAAATGCACGAAAATATAACACTTAATTATTTATACTTGAAACAAATGCAAATTAAAAGATTTGAACCGAAAAAAACCACTTGAAAAATCTTTTTTTTTTTTTTTTGCATTTTTAAAAGCTGATTATTTCAAATTGTTAAAATTAAAAGCTCGATGATTAATTCATACTGCGAAGGGTCAAAATTGGGTGTCAACATTTATACATGATTAAAATTATTTTTTATTTATATATAATAGATGTCGAAGTTCCTTCGACTAGTTCATTTGTTTGTTTTTTCAGATTTGAAATTTCTTAATTTAAATGCTGACTTAATATAGAAGGTCGAAGAAACTTAATTCTAGAGAGAAAGAATCTAACTTCTCACTAAAAACTTGATGTCACTAGGGATAGCAACGGGGCAGGGTGGGTGTGGGGTTGGTTTAGAGCTATGCGGGGAGGGGGGCATATTAAAGTAGCTATTTTTAGAAACTAATGCGGGACGGGGCGGGTTTAAAAAAACAAATAGGAATTCAAAGAAATTAAATCTTTGTAATTAGTAAAAATAAAAAATATAAACTTTTTACATCAAACATTGACTTTAATTTTATTTTTTTCTAAAATTTAAAATAGACATGTCCGATAAATTGTTAGTTGTTAAAATATTAATTTTAGAAACTTTTAATTAACGATTAAGAAATAATTGTTGAAATGTCAACTAAAAACAGTTAATTAGTTGTTGAGATGTTAATTAGAGAAAAAAATAAATTCAATTTAAAATTAAAAAAACTTTAAAATTTAAACGGGATGTGTATATGCGGGGCGAGTCTATGCAGTTTAAAAAATTAATGGGTTGAGCTCGACCCACCCCGTTGGGAAATTGGAAGGCCCAAGTATAGGATAAGGAAGCAGAGCGTATGAAGAGGAGGATCACCCCATTCACTTCAACCCGTATTTCTCTCTTCAAATCATGTATATATGTATTATAAATAAACATGCTTCTGCATACATCTCTGCTACATATGTAATCCAAGTTTTTGAAACTGAATCCAAAGTTGATTTCAAACGATTCAGCTTATAAAATTTATTTTTTTAAAAAATAATAATATCGGCTATGTCTTGAATATGAGTTCTAAAATAGATGATTTGTGCACTTACCTCACCTACCAAACTATTCATTTAAATACAAGCATCAAATCAAAATGAACCAGATCACTTTTTCTTATTATACCTAGTAATCTATTTTATTTTTAAAATTATAAAAATTGTTTTTATATAACACATATATATATATATGTATTGAATGGCATAATTATGTAAAAAAATTAAAAATATTCGATATATATAAAGTTAAAGAGAAAAATTAGATAAATTATTCATTGGATCACCAATTTCTTGTTTAAACTAATTCAATTATTATTTATTATCCAAAATGACCATTGGACTCAATATTTTGCAGGGAAAGTGCAATATAGGTTGCTCTTCTTCTTTCTCTTTGCGCACTTTGTTCCATTTTCCTGTCTTTCAAATGATCAGAGTAACAAAGTAAAAGAATATCATTTTGTTCTTTTTCTTTCTTTCCCACCTTGTTTCACTTTTCATTCTCATGATCTGATAACAAACTTTGTTCCATTTTTCTTTCTTTCTCATAACATTTTTAAGGGTTAATCAGATAAAATCTAAAATATTATCACCATCACGTTGCAATATAGTATAGGAAATTTAATATAGAAGTAGAAAAGTAGTATGGAAGAAGAAGAAAGAAAGAGCATGGAAAAGAAAAATGGAATCTCTAATAATTCATCATTAATGAGTTTTGGAGTTCAAATTTTATAATTTGATCTCCAAAATTGTACCGACCTAACTCCGTCATTATGTGTAGGCCAATGGGGAAGAAAGTTGGGCCACAAAACTTTTGAATAGTAAGTTAGAAATTTTGAGCCTAGGCTAGTTTCTGAGTCATGTTAGGTTTAGGGCAATCTAGTAATGGAGTAGGAGTTGGATTGTAAGTTTGATTATTTGAGTTGATAGTCAAGAGGACAGGGAGCTTGTACGGCTTACAAAACTGAATTCGGGCTAGTAGAATTCCCGAAATTGATCTTGGCACAAAGGGTAAATTATTGAATGCCATGGTTTGAGAGTTTGTTATAAAAAGGGAGTTGAGATAAGAGTTATGAAGTTTCTACCTTCGTGCAACCTGCTATGGCGGGATCATTTCTGCTATCGCACTACCGTTATGGCAGGATGAGTGGCCACTATAGCAGGGCAAACGCGAGTTTAAAGTAAACAAAAGTCCTGAATTCATTATGGAGAAGAACAAAGGTATAAAGGATGTAAAATAGCTTACAGAGAGTTTAATAGTGTTCTTAGTGATTAATGTTTAAGCTTAGAGAGCAATGATTAGAAGAAAGCGAGGCACGAACAATCAACCTCAATTGATTATGGAGAAGAACAAAGGCATAAAGGATGTCAAGCAACTTACAAAGAGATTAATAGCCTTCTTATTCAATTAGCGAAATTTTTTTTAACTAATGTTTGTGGCAGACGCGAGTTTAAAGTTAAAAAAAGTCTGAATTCATTCTTATTTCTCTCATAGCATCCTTGAGAAACACAAATAACCTAGGGTTATTTCTCTTTAGTTTTTCACTAATTCCATGCTAAAGGTGAGTTAATCATTTTCTAATCTATGATTTGATTCCTTGAACTTAGATTCTAGGGAGAATTAATATAGGGAAAGACTTAGACCTCCAACGGTGGGTAAAAACCCTAGTTGGGGGAGATAATCATGAAAATGGTCAAAAGAATAGGATTTTGCTATAATTAGGGTAAATTAGGCCATGTTGTTGACTATATATGTTTCCTTGGTTGTTTATAAACTAGGAATAAGCTAGGACTTTGAAAAAGGGGAAAGCTCTTGTTCCATATAGTTCAAATCTTGAATTCTTTTTAGATGATGGTATAGTATTCTCATTTGTGTGATGTATGTTAACTAGTTCATAGTACTTCTTGCATGTAAGTGAAAAGGAGAATGATGACATAAAGCTAGTTGATAATATCTTATGATCTCATTGCATGTAATAAACCTATTATTTGATTGTGCAAATTTGTGAATTACTCATTATGGTTGTGGTTATGCTTGTGATTATGTTTGTGCTTGTAGATCGGGTTCCATATTATGACATGTTATTGGATCGAGTGTCACATTTTGACACATTGTTGGATCATATTTTACGTTCTGATACATTATTAGATGAGGAGTCACATTCTGAAACATAATTAGATTGAGTGTCATGTTATGACACATAACTTGTTTTGGTGTGATTCTCTTGAGAGGACTATTGTTGCATTTGTACTGAGTTCGATGTACATAAAATTGGAGTATAGAGCATGAATTATGATTACTGTGTTCTTTTCAGTATATGTATGATCTACTATGTTCTAGTTACTTGATATATATTTTACTTACTAGGAGTAACCGTGTGATCCTATAAATACATTATTATTCTGTGTACTAATACTACACTTGTTCTTTTTTTTTTTTTAAGTACAAAGCATTTTTTGGCGGTTGCAGAGAGACCTCAGCCAAGTGATTATTGATTCCAAAATCCAAGAGTGAGCCAACATCTTTTGGGCTACTACAACTTCTTCCTCTATCTTAGTCTACTTGTTTTCGGAGTCAGACTTTACTTATTGATTTTTTGGATTGCATCCCCATGTGATAGATTTGTAGTTAACGTTTTGGTACAATGACTTTCAGTGTATAGAAATTATTTTTTTATTGATTAGCTTTCTTTTTTATTTAATGTGTGACACCTCATAAAATATCTTAATCCAGAAGCCCAAAAATACATAAATTTAAATCGACCCTGCTGAAAGTTGGGATCCATAAGTTAACTCTACAGCCCGTAGACCAATATATGAGTAATAGAAGGGGGCCTCGTAGACCCTGCCTTCTAATGGTGAAGCTTAGTCCAACCACAAGGTCATTCCATGACCCGTAGAAAGTTTTATGGATCGTAAAAGATCGAGGACCTCATAGTTTTCTCTTATTGGGCAGTGTCCGATCCACAAGAAGGGGGTTCTACGACCTGTCAATCATTGCATAATCCATCAACTAGGTTTCGTAGTTTAAAACTCAAAAATTATAACATCTGAATCTCAACCACGACTTGACTAAATGGACCCATAAAAAAGTTCATGACCCATAAAAGGTCATCTTGAATTCAAGTCGCAAAGAGTCAAAACTTGACTCCAGTATCAAGATTAGGTTGTACAACTCGTGAATGAGTTTACGATGCATAGATGCTTAGTCGTAGACCCAGCCATAAAAAGCTCTAGCTTTCTACGAAAGGTCTTTTATAGCCCGTAGATGAGACCACAACTCATAGACGGGGTTTCATGGTTCAGTTCGTTAGTTTTAATGGAAGTCATTTTGATCTTTTTCAGTCCTTTTTTAATCAAATTTTTAATATTTTGGGATTAAAATATACCTTATACCAATACCCATAAATACCCATACCCTCATAGTCACTTAAAATACTTTGAGAGCAACTTCAAGAGAGAAAAAAGTTAGGGTTCAAACTATTCTACCAAAGTCTTCTAATTCTAAGTAAAGTTTCAATCTTTCCACGTATATAAGGCTATTCATCGCTTTGGATTGAGTTCATCCACGCGTCCAATGTGTTTGTTTTCATTTAATGAGTATTCAGTTGAGTCAAAATCTAGTTTTTGAATTCTAATTTAGCTAATTATTCTTCTATTGAGTTCTATATAATTGTGTGTTAAAATTATTATTATCTTTTTGTTTGACATAATGTTGAAATTATTGTTCATGGTTACTTTTTCATGGACCCTAATTGAGTTGATGATCATAGCCTTCCCATACATTACTTGATATAAAGATTAGTGGTTTTCATGTATTAAACAATGTATTATTTTTAAATTAATACTATGCATGTTTTATTGAGTTTTCAATGAGCATAAGTAATGATTTTAAATGAGTTTTGAGCATTGAGTTACATGATATTTTGATGTACGAGTTTTGACGAGATATAGATTATTTTTTAAGTATAATTATTGATGAAAGATAATGATGAAAGATATTTTGAGACGAGATTGATGTTTTAAATAAAAGAGCAATGAAACTAGATGAGATGATGATATGAGCATATATTTTGAGAGTAGTATTAAGCACCAATTTGGTAAGAGTAATAGTAACTCAAACCCCATAAACTACGTAACTAGCATAGGATAGACCATGCCTCTCATGTCCCAAAAGAGAATTTTTTTCATTGGGATCCATTGACATGATGTCCTTTACTTTGGAAATGTGTTGCATATATATGACAATGGAATCATTTCATTGTACATCACTAGTTCATAGGTGATAATTATCGATTAGAGAAACTGCCTAAGAGTCTTTAACTTATTTTATTGAGTTTTATATTCATAGTTATTATTGTTGAAAATATTGTTTATTTTTAAGCTTGCATATCATATCGATGTTGAGTTGAGCTAATTCTTTCCTTGAGTTCTTGATGCCTGGTATTTTATTCAACCATCTTACATATCATGCATTCTACGTACTGATGTCATCGGGCATTATATTTTTCATGATGCAAATACAAGTTTTAGGGGTCCTCATCAGAAGATTTGTCGAAAATTCCGAGTATTTCTAGAGTCTTGGTGAGAAATCCTAACATTCAGAGACTTATCTTTTATTTTTAATTTATCTTTTTTCATAGCTTGAGGTAACCTTGGACTTGTCTTGATATCTTCTTAGTTGATAGAAGCTTCATAGACTGAGTCGGATGATAGATTTTTAAACCCATTCTTATTGATATAGAGCTATTGATTTAGTTATGTTTGAGTTATTATTGATTGTGATGTCCTAAAGTCCACATGAGTATTTCTCTAATTCTACCAAATCTTTCGCATAATTGAATGAGCAATGAGATTAAGTGGTACACTTAGGGACCAATAATGATTTCTGAGTGCCGACCACATCTAGAGTACCGTCCTAGGATGTGACAAACTTGGTATCAAAGTAAAAGGTTCAACACACCTAGAGTGTCTATGAAGCCATATCTAGTCTAGTCTTGCTTATAGGTGTGTCATGCACCACATTTAGAATTAGATGGCTATGGGCATTAAGGAATTGATTCACTTCTTTGCATTTGATGTTCATGCGGTAGAATTTAACTCTATAAAAGTTTTTTTTTAACTCATACATTACACATTTGCAGATTATGCCTTCAAAGTATACCGCCAGTCAGAGGAGCACCGCCAGCACTAAAGTCCCAACACCAAAGGCACCTACAAGATCGGGGACTAAGGGATGGCCTGCGAGGAATATCAAAGCTCCTCAAATATCTGCTTCTTGTTCTGCTCCAACTTTAAAAGATGAAATTAGGGGAGCTATATATGTGCTCACCCAATGAGTATCAGCTCTGTTAGGTCAACAACAAACCCTTACTCAAAACACTAGCAACCTAGATTTATCAACTTTTGGGAATATTAAAGAATTCTTGAGGATGAGCATGCAGTTTTCACTGGGTCTAAGGTTAATAAGGATCCACAAAATTTTATATATGAGATGTGAAAGGTTCTGAAGGCAATGCATGCAACTGAGATTGTGAGAGTGGAGCTTGCTTCCTAATAACTCAAAGACATGGGTTGCATTTAGTACCCAATAGAAAGAAAGTTATGGCAAGGATGTTGAATCTATAGTGTGGATGAGTTTGAGAGTGCATTCCTTGATAACTTCTTTCCTAGAGAGATGATATATTACCTCACATGCTAAAAAGGTGAGAAGATGGAAAACAGTGCAGTATTAAATTCTGGTGCAATAGTGTATGAGGTCATCTACTGCCCGTGGTTGGGTTTACGAATCGTAGGTAGGCCTCGTAGATGGGTCAGGGATTTGGTGAAATTTTGGATTTTGGGGGTTGTTGTACGAAGGGTGTCTACGACCCATGAAAGGATCTACAAGACATAAATAGAAGCTCGTAGATTGGAGGACCAAATCAAGTTTCTGAAACTGGGGGAGGTGTATCCAGACAATACATATGGTAGTCTAATTGATGAGTCATAAAAGAAGGTTTCCTTTTTTGGGTTCCGAGATGAGAAATAATCTAAGTATTCGGTGGACTTATGAGGGGTGCTTACGAATCGTAGATGGAACTAAGAGCCGTAGAAAGGTATTTGTAGAATGAGGTTTAGAGACTAATTTTTGAAACTTTGGGGTGTAACTAGGAGGAGACCCCTATCCATGACCTGTAGAATGATCTACGACTCGTAGACCATGGTTGTAGTCCTCCCATTGATAGTTTTCAATGAAGTACAATTTTGATATTTTCCTGCACCCTAATACAAAAACTACATCGTTTAAGACCTAATTCTATTCATATCAATCCCCAACCCACCATTTCACTCTCATTCTTTTCCAACACCAATTCCATTCAAAATATCCCAAGTCTCTCAACTTCCAAGGTGCCATTGAAGGCAAGAAACTAAGGTTTCCAGCTTAGACCTCCATTGCTAGGAATTTCATGAGGCTTTTGTGCACTAGGTATGCGGGTTTTATTCATCGGTTACTTCACCTATGAAACCCAAGTATTTTCCGTTATCTACTTAGTTTCAAGTTATGAGAGTTTCTTGAGTTTTATGGCATATTTTCAAATACTTATATTATGACTGATGTGTCACGATCCAATTTCCCAGGCCATGATGGCACGTACCTAACTCATCGATAGGCAAGCCTATCTCATAGATCGAAACCACAGGCACAGACTATCCAATGAAAGACAATAATAATAAATTAAAGCTGATATAATAAGGATAAGAGCTACAAAATATCAAAGAAAATAACATATCGAAACCCATCCCAAGACTAGACATCAGTTAATATTTGAGCTTCTGATACACAAAACGAGAGTAGAAGGCTTCATTAAAATATAAGTAACAGTATAAACTATCTTTGAATACAAAAAAAAGATGAGTTCAAATACAATGAGATGGAAATCGGCAACCTCATATGCCAAGAGCTCACCATAATCTCCACGATCCTTAGCCTGCTCTACACGAATGAAAGTCAACAACGGGGACTCACACTACAATCTACAGGGGGCAGAAGTGTGGTATAAGTATCAAACAAATAATACGTAGTAGGCATAGGTCGATAAAGCTCCACAGATAAAGTAAGTATAAACAACATAAAAATAAGACAAGTATATAACATAAGTAATGAGATAATATCCAGGATAACATCTAATCAAGTATACGAGATAATGAAGAGAAGATAAGGAGAGTACCTAGAAGAATTAGGTTTACCAATTGCTAGCATGAAGGAAAGGCTAAAGAATCTACTCAGCAAGGGACCAAGTGACCACAAACACCAAGGGTTTAATGAAAATCGAGAACTTAGGGACTAAACCAACCCAACCTAAAAGGATAACTACATAAAAAAATAACACAGTCAAAAGCAGGTTTAAGAAAACAATAGCCAACCGGCATCTCATACCACTGACAGTACAAGCAGAAACTTGATCGGTATTCCATACTATTAGGGGACCAAACAACAAATAATGTCAAGTAATCATGATGCATGCCTATCCTACGATATACACCTACTGATCGTATCATAATGGAATCCATAGGGGCCTCACGTGGACCATGTATCTGTCAAAACCATTTTCCTTTGGCTTTTCTTTTCTTCTTTTTTCTAGTCGGAACCATTTTCTTTGGCTTTTCTTTTGTTTCTTTTTTTTCTAGACAGAACCATTTCTCTTTGGATTTTTTTTCTTTCTCTAGCCAGAACCATTTTCCTTCGATTTTTCATCATCAATGGAACATCAAGCAATACATGTCATCATAAAACTATAATCACTTTCATAAGTATAAGAATATGCAAGATGTGCACATGAATCATTTATTCATAATTGATCAATCATTTCATTGTCTTTCATATTTGAGTCATCATTAACACATTATGTAATAACCATAATATAACATAGTTCAACTCTTTTTATTATCCTTAGTCTTCATAGCTTAAGACATTTCATCATTTGAGTTCTTACTTCACAAGCAATTAGTTTCACAATTTTCAACAACATCTCAACATACGCATTTAACGCAACATTTCACATAAGAATTCAATAGACAATACCATGTAATGCAATTCAAAGTTCAACAATGAGGATATCTTAAACACTTTCAGATTATCAACAATGGCATTACAAGCTCATTTCATAATTAAGTCAACAACAATGGACATCATCTCATAATTCAAGTCATATATGTCATCATTTCCTCCTTCCCTTTACCCAAATCATACCCATTAGAATAGTTCACTAACCTCCAAGTTTTACATTGCAAGAAAAATACGAAGTTCAATCAACTCAACAAGGGTTAGGGTTCACTTGCTCCAATCAATAGCCAAATCAATCAAAAGAAAACTGGATAATCCACAAGTTCACAAGTATTCACAATCCTACAATTATTTCACAAGTCAAGGATTCACAATATTTACAACTAGCCCATCCAAAATCCCATGATCAAAGCCTATAATAATATAATTCTACCCTATTTCACGCCACAAATCACCCAAATCCACATACACAGGATAATACAAGGTTCAATCATACTTAACAAAAAGTTAGAAGTTCACTTGCTTTAATCGAATTCTCAATCAACTCAAATCCAAGAGTTTTTCCCTTCAATGATATTCTAAATCACCATAATCTAGAAGACCGAACTGCACACATACTAGCCAACCAAATGAATGAATCCCCAAAATCAACTCACAAAACACCAAATTACTATTAAGAATGAGATATATGCGAAAATGAGTCAATTGATACCTATATTGATAGGAATTAGGTCCGAGAGTAAAATGGTCCAAAAATTGGTTATGTTTAAAAAATTCAAATTTGGAAATTGACTTAAAATCAGGTTCTACACAAAAATAGAGCTCGTAGGTGAACATCACATAAAATTTGAGTAGAAATATACCAAGAAATTATCATTTAAAGTTTGTTATGTTCTTGAAAACCCATAAAAATTGGAGGGTTGAAATAAAAAATTTCAAGTCAATCATAATTTAAATATTGAAAATCAAAGATTTAACCCAAATGAAAATCCATGAAAAACCTTGCTCAAAATTATACCGCTAAACTTTTAGAACTCAAAAATGGAAGCAAAATGGTGGAGTAATCAAAATGAGGAAGAAAGGAATATTTTTTGCAATAAAAATAAAAGAAAAAGGGCTTTGACCCGTGTTGACCATGGTTAACTTGCACCAACACCCTTCAAATCATTGTTTTTGACCCCCCAAAACTCATTTAGAACCCTATAAATATGAACCAAATATGCAACCCTATCGGAAATGGCGTTTAGGAATCAATGGAACCATCAAAATTTGCATTAGAGTTTTTGAACTCTGAGTGTTGGCCAAAGTCAAACTATAATCTGAATTCAACTAAAAATGTAACTTTGGGTCTAAAATCTCTATTTTAACTCCGAATTTAGTTTCGTCGGTTCTCCCAGACCAAATTCTGCATTCCGAAGCTAATGGGATTAACAAAATTGCATTATGACCCTCGAAACTCAAGATGACCTAAAAACTCAAAATTTCAAAGTTTAAGCCTTTAAAAACTCTTTCTTTAGCAAAACTTTAACTTTTTATAAGGTTTTCGAAATTCGACTTTTAGACTCAAACATAACTGACTCAAGACAACTATTGGGAAGGGAAAAATGATAATGTTATCGAAAATGCCAAAAATATTCTTCAGGGTCGTTACAATAAATATATTGCATAAATTATTTTTAAGACTATATCAATGGTCGTAAAATATTATGGCCTTGAGCAAAATGTTTTATGTATTTCATTTAATAATGTATCTAACAAAACTGTGGCCAAAACTGTGGCTATTGAATTTTTAAAAATTGTGTTTCCCCCCTTTAGAAGACATTCTTCGTATTAGATGTGATGGTCATATATATAATTTAACTGTAAAAGATGGTCTTTATTTTTTTTGAACTGTTAATTGAAAATTTTAGAGATGCATTTGGTTTTATTCAAGGAAATAATAGAAAAACTAGATTTAAAGAATTTAAAAGAAAATGTCAGAAAAGTTATCTTAGATCAAGATTAATGCCCGATGAAATTGAATGCAGCTAAATTTTTTGAACTCAAAATTGCAAGAATCTGAGTTGGTTAAAATTAATGATGTTATATCTTTATAAAAAATTTATGCCACTACTATTGAATTATTCGGTGCTTATTAGTCTATTGTTTGTAAATTTTACCTTATGCAATTGATCTTTTGTTATTGCTTATGGAATATAAAATGAAAACATAATACATACAAGTTGTAATTGAAATAATTGAACATTTTAAAAAATATTTTTTTTCTATCCTTATATTTATTTGGTTAGTGTTATATTAAATCCGTGTATGAGATTTAGGACTGTGTTTGAATTTGTTCATATTATTTATAGTTCTTTAGACATTAACTAAAGAAGGATCTACTACGTTTAAGACAATGAGTGATGCAAATGATCATGCTTAATCATGATATAATCATTGTGTCACTTTATTTGATAATGTTAGCTCATACCGTTTCTTTAGCTCATCCTTCTGACGAGCCATCATCTTGTAAAAACGATAGGCCCATGGTATGTCTGTCTCATTGTGTTACTAATTTATCTGTCTGAAATATAGTACAACCTACATCAGAAAGGAGCATAAGTCGAGACGAGCTTAATTATTATTTACGACAGGCCCTAGAGACCTATCAAAATAATATTAGCACACTGAAATGGTGGAAGAACAACAAAAAATGATGTCTGGTACTATCAACCATGGCTAGGGATGTTCCAAATATTTCAATATTAATCGTTGCATCAAAGAGCATATATAGTTGTCACACCCTGGGTGGGTACACTTGTCGTGGTTGACACTTGAAGAACCATTGCTAATTCCCCAAGAGAACACCTGGCCTTATCATTACATCATACTCATCAGCGGAAGAATACTCAAATAAACTATCAATTTACATAAGTAAAACTTTATTATAGTAATGGTTTTCAATGATCAAGTTAGAAAATAAGTAACAATCGACAGTCCACTATGCAATGTCTATGAAGCCTCTATCTAACAATCTATATGGTACCATGACAAACCATAGCTACTCCAATAAAATAAATAAAAATACTCAATTAAGAGATAGAAGGGTTCCTCCGGACAGCAAGGAGGGCTCACCAAATCTGGAATAGAAAATGTTCTTCAACGGTGCATTTGCTAAAGGCCCCTATCACATGTATCTACATCATTAATGACGTGGGCCCAAATGAATGTTAGTACGTGGAATATAATGGTATGTAAAATGGCTCAAGAAAATAGTAAAGGCTCAAACTCAATCAGTCAACTCGACTCAGAGATCAACTCAATAACTCATAGCTTGACTTAGTGAATATGCAAGTTTAAGGTTTAAAATCATGCTTTGAAAATAAACTCAATTTAAAACATTATATGCTTAATCAAGTGTTTCTTAGGAGGTTCTATTAATCGACATCCAATCCTATTACTTTTAGTTTGATGATGCACAACAAAGGCGACGTCGTTGCCACGCCTTTCCTAAATTTGCCAAGGTAAAGAACAATCAAACTCTCTTGGATCCAAAATAAATGTCTATCTTTTTGAGACATGAGTCACCTAAATTAACTTTAATGGTCTGAAGAATATGAGAAGAGTTGAAAATAAGGTTGACTACTGCACCAACTTTGACCCTGCCTAATGGAACAGAGGATCTCGTAATATATTGTGATGCATCTAGAGTCAAATTAAGTTGTGTGTTAATGTTGAGGGGAAAAGTGATAGCTTACGCTTCAAGATGGTTTGAGGTTTATGATCTTGAATTAACAGTGATAGTATTTGCTCTCAAAATTTGGCGCCACTATTTATATGGAGCACATGTTGATGTCTTCACAAACCATAAAAGCGTGTAATATGTCTTTACCCAAAAGGAGCTTAATTTGAGGCAGAAGAGATGGATTGAATTGCTCAAGGATTACGACATGAACATTCTTTACCACCCAGGTAAAGCTAATGTAGTTATTGATGCTCTTCGTAGGTTATCTATAGGAAGCACCCTCATGTGGAGGAGGAGAAGGAGCTAGCTAAAGAGGTTCATAGATTGGCACGATTGGGAGTTCAATTAGATAAATCTAGCGAAGGTGGCATACTTGTGCAAAATGGGTCTGCATCATCTCTAGTAGTAGAGGTGAAAGAGAAGATAGACCAAGATCCTATCGTACTACAATTGAAGATAGATGTGCATAAGCAAAAGGTGATGACTTTCGCCCAAGGGGGAGATAGAGTGTTTAGGTACCAAGGAAGGTTGTGTGTTCCTAACATTAATAGAATTTGAGAAAGAATCATGGCAGAAACACACAATGCTAAGTATTCAATCCATCTGGGATCAACTAAGATCTACCATGACTTGAGAGAAGTCTATTGGTGGAGTGGAATGAAGAAAGACATTGCTGAGTTTGTTTCTAAGTGTCCGAATTGCCAACAAGTAAAGGTTGAGCATCAAAGCCCATGTGCAGTAGCCCAAAAATTTGAGACTCGATAATGAAAATAGGAGATGATCAACATAGACTTCATCTCAGGATTACTAAGGTCCCGAGACAATATGATTCAATTTGGATGATAGTTGATAGGATGAGAAAATTTGTGCACTTTTTGGCAGTAAAGACGACTGACACTGTAGAGGATTATGCCCGACTATACATAAAGGAGATTGTCAGATTGCGTTGAGTTCCTTTATCTATCATCTCAAGTAGTGGGGCTCAATTCACTACACAATTCTAGAGATCCTTTCAGAAAGGCTTGGGTTCAAAGGTAAACCCTAGCACTGTTTTTCACCTATAGACTGATGGACAGACAACGCACACAATTCAAAGTTTGGAGGATATGTTGAGGGTCTGCGTCATTGACTTCAAGAGTAATTGGGATGAGCATTTTCCTCTGATTTAGTTCGCCTACAATAACAGTTCTCATTCGAGTACTCAGATGGCCCCCTATGAGGCACTCTATGAGAGGAGATGTAGATCGCCGATTGGTTGGTTCGAGGTGGGTGAGGCTAAATTGATTGGGCCAAACTTGGTTCATCAAGCTATGAATAAGGTGAAAATCATATGAGAGAGATTGAAGACTGCACAGAGTCAACAAAAGTCCTACATGGATATTAGGAGAAGAGACTTAGAGTTTGCGGTTGATGATTAGGTATTCCTGAAAGTGTCATCTATGAAGAGCGTGGTGCTCTTTGGGAAGAAAGAAAATTTGAATCCAAGGTACATTGGTCCTTATCGAATTTTGAAGAGAGTGGGCAATGTAGCTTATGAATTAGACCTACCTCAGGAGCTAGCGGCCATCCATCCAGTCTTTCATATTTATATGCTTAAGAAGTGTTTGGGAGACCCACAGTTGGTAGTGCTTATAGAAAGTATTGAAGTGAAGGAAAGCTTGAGCTATGAAGAGGTTCACATTTAAATCCTTGATCGTCAGGTTCACAAGTTAAGAATCAAAGAAATTGCATCTATCAAGGTGCTATGGAGAAATCAATTTGTGGAAGAAGCTAATTGGGAAGCAGAGGAAAATATGAAGGTGAGGTACCCACATCTATTTCTAACCACGGATGATGAGAGAGTTGATGGTAAGTGATTTGTTCTTAATCCCCTGAGTTCCCTTTTATTTTGAGTTTGATATAGCAATAGTGCTCTACAGTCCGATTGATGAGTTGTTGAGTTGATTAACTACTTATTTGCTTAATTGCTTTGTTTCTGGATCGTATGAGTTAGTTGAGGGGTGCTTGATTTTTTGAGTCCATGAGTGTTATTCGTGCCTTGAGTCCAACTATAGTCACTCTTCATTCGAGGACGAATGATCCCAAGGGGGAGATAATGTAACACCTGGTAAAATTATAAAAATATCCCTAGATGAGACGCGCTCGCATAATGCGTCTTTCCAAACTTTGATGGAAAATACGAGGCTGGAAATACAATCAACACAAAAAATTATGTGAAAAAAAGATCTTGGTTGATTTTAGAGCAATCGGATCGAAAAATAATTTTTTGATGCAAAAACGCAATTCCAAAAAAGTACACGACATGTCTGCATCACGGACTTGGCGCGGACTTACACTTGGATGTGATCCCAATATTTTCTACAAGATTAGAAAAGTCGATCGGAAAATTTTTTAACAAAAAAACTCGAAAAATGGCCAAGTCTACGACGCGAACTTAATACGCGCGAAGGAAATGTTTTTCAGTTTTTCCATGAGGGGCATTCCAGACTTTTCACAATCCCTCCTAAACTTGAAACATGATTAAAAGAGGTTATTTTTGGCTAAAAAGGGGTTTCAAAACCTATTCCTAAGCTCTCTACGCTATTCTAACAAAAGCTAGGGCTAACAAGAGAAGGAGAAGAGCGAGGGTTGCGAGTTCAAACATGAAGATTGACAGAGTCCGAATTCCAGGTATGGAAGGCTACCTAAAGCATTGAATTGAGTTCATCCATGCGTCCCTTCGTCTATGTGAGTCGCGTTTGCGAGTAATAACCGAGTAATACAAATCCTGTGATTTTAAGTTCTAAATTTCTTGCACCTGTTTGAGTTCTCATGAATATACTTGAGTAAATTGATGAGTTGCATTGTTTTTACCATGAAATCGGAATACAAATCGTATGCTTGATAGCCTAGTCCTAAATTTCATTGCTTTCCTTGTATGCTGACTGAGTTGAGATCATGAATCCAACTTTCTAAGTTGAGTAAGTTGATTATGAGGAGTACATTTTCTTGTTTTATATATGCACATGATGAGCACCTAGTATATCTTATGTGTTGAGCATGATTGATATGATATTAACTGACCGTAATAGTAAGAGTCTTACGTGATGTGAGAGTCACGACCAAAAATGGACGTGATGACACTTGCTCAATCCCACCAGAACAAGTCGGCCTAAATCCAGCGAGAAACAAAAACAACGCGTGGATGTATTAACTAAGATAGGTAACTAAAGCTGAAAATCTTCACAAACTTAAACACTTCCCAAGGACTGGTTGTCACGTGTGCAAGCAACTATCAATATAGAGATAAAAAGAATTACAAGTCTGGACTGTCTTTCTTCTCGAATAGAACAAAAATAGAAAAGAAAAAGAAAGGAACAAGAGAGTCAGCCAGATGACAATAGCTACCTCTATAAATCTAAGAAAGGAACAAGAGAATCAGCCAGATGACAATAGCTACCTCTATAAATCTCCTGGGAAGCCTCGGATGATCAAGGAAAAATACTACTCACTGTTCGGGCTTAGTACCTACACAAGTGTAGAAGCAAGGGTGAGTACCAAAAACAACGTGGTACCCAACAAGTCAACTAACAAAATGAAGTAAGTCCAATAGAATACACAAACTCCTTTCATCCCAACCGACCTCCACAACTACAACCTGCACAGAAAATCGACCCAGCCCGACAACATATAATGCATAATAGAGATAGTTTTTCAGTGTATCACAATTATCAAATCACAAGCCACAACTCACAAGTGATAACACAATCAATCACAGGAATAGCATCATACCGTACAAGAATATGCAAGGATGAGATGCAATGCTTATGCAATAATCGCCGGCAATGACCTCGACGTCATAACATCACTGAAAAAATACCTCAATATCACAACATCACTGGTAAAGACCTAGGCATAATATCATCACCGGCAAAGACCTCGGCATCACAATATCACCAGTAAAGATCTCAATATCACAATCTCGCCGGCAAAGACCTCGGCATCACATCTCGACCGGTAAAGACCTCGGCCCTAACTTTTACCATCTCACTCATATCAATATTCAGAACCAATGCAAATGTGTGTGGCATAGAATGAATGAACATGAGATGAAGTCTACAAACAAATCTACTCATAATCACCAACCACAACAATATATCTCAAAAATAGAATTCTCATTACTTAGCCACATTTTCAATTCAAGTGTCACCACACCACACCAACTCACAATTATATTTCATCATCTCATTTTTATAATATTGAAATAAATATTTCATGAATCACACATAGAAGAAAGGATAATTTGAGAATTCTACGAGAATTACAAAGTTTTGAAAGTTAACTTGCCTTAGTCAAATCACGATCAATCAAACACCCGAGCCTTTTCCTTTCGAATAGAATCCATAGCGCCACGATCTAGTCAAATAATAATCACAATAAAATTTTGAAACTAACAACACCAAAACTATGTCTAGCCTAGAACCAAAAACTCATCTAAATTTTTATAATCAAGTCTAGGTTTTAATCTTAATTCCTCAAAATAATATACGAAATTTCTACACTCAAAACCCCAAATATGTCCAACATAAGTATAACTACTAAACAAACATAAAGAATCGTAACGTGTCTGTAACATATTCCTATAACCCCATTGAATAACATGTAATTTGGGCTTATAGTAATATGACAGTAACCATATCAACTAATGCAAATTCGTCAAGGTTCAAACTTTCCAGTAACTACACCAATGATGTGCCATGGCCCACGTGTGGGTTTCCTTGTCCCATTTCATTTTCCTTATTATGCTCAAGTATGGCAACACCATCATATAGTAATATATATACTTTAATCTCATCCTACAACATATATGACATTCAATAATTGGATTAGCAGTTACCTGGTTCT
The DNA here is from genome assembly GCA_029948455.1 of Solanum rostratum. Lineage (NCBI taxonomy): Eukaryota > Viridiplantae > Streptophyta > Magnoliopsida > Solanales > Solanaceae > Solanum > Solanum rostratum. The sequence continues at coordinate 49,005,677 of CM057047.1, read as the reverse complement.
ACTCATTCTCGCGGACTCCAAACTACTCTCTTCTCCTTCTTTTTATTTTCTAATTAAACCAATTACTAAAAGTGATATATATTACCCTAATTTATTTTAAAAATACATGTACAAAGTGGTATAAAATTTTAAATAAATTGACATTTATCCCACCACTTATATTAATTATTTCAACTTATCCATAAATTAAATAGTCTTAGCTATCGAATAGTTCAAAGTACCCACTCAAAATTTTTAAGAGGGAGATATTTTTATGAAATCAAGAGGACTAATTCTATAAAAGATATCATGGGTCATTACTTGAAGTCTTGAATTTCATTACATTGAATGTCAATCCTGAGTTACTGAGCTATTTGAGAAATCGAGTTGAGCTGTTATGAGTCAAAGAGATGAGCTTGATTTGATGTTCATGATCACTTAGTCTTGGAAGGAGTATTTAGCACCGAGTTTGGTGAGAGAAAACACCCCAATTCTACGTTCTAGTGTAGGATAGCCGTGCAGTTAACTCTAGCGGCTCATGTCACAATAGATGGACACTCTCTTTGGATCCAAGATAGAGGGAGAGGTTGATGTCCTTTACCTTGGCAAGTTTAGGACGGGTGTGGCAATGACGTCTACTTCATTGTGCATCACTGAATTCATTGTGCTATAGAGTTATGTCAGTTAGAGAAACTTCCAAGTAAAACTTGATTGAGCATAATATGATTTTGAACTAAGTTGCATAAAACATTGAGTATAATTTTGAAGCATGATTTCAAACTTTAAACTTGCATCATTTACTTGAGCTAAATTATGAGATGATGAGTTGAGCCTTGAGTCGAGTCGGTTGATTTGAGTCTGAGTCGTATCTGTTTTCTTGAGCTATTCTACATACCATTATATTCCATGTACTAACGCCCATTTGGGCCTGCATTGTTAATGATGCAGACATAGGTGATAGAGGACTTCAGCAAGCGCATTGTTGAGATTCAGTTTCCTTGTTTCTGGAGTTGGTGAGCCCTCCATGCTATCCGGGGGAGCCTTTCATTTATTTTATTGGTTATTTCTCTTTTCTCTAAGTTGGTAGCTATGGCTTGTCATGGTACCATCTAGATGTTTAGTGGTAGAGGCTTCATGGACTACGAGTAGAGAACTGTTGAGTATTGTTTATTTATTCCATTTTTTCAAACTTGGTCAATTGAGATTGTTGAATAATAGCTTTATTTCTTCATTGATGATTTATACTTGAGAAATTCTTCTGCTATTGAGTAAGATGTGATGATAAAGCTAGGTGGTTCTCTTGGGGAATCAACAATGGTTCTTCAAGTGCCAGCCACGCTGAGAGTACCCGCTCGGGGCGTGACATTAACGTTGCAACTATCTTACGCTGGTAACGTAGTTTATGGGTTAGAGTAGTTACATACTCACTCCAATATTGGTGCTCAATACTCCTCCCAAGACTAAAACATGCTCATGCCAATCAACTCAAATATCATCTCATTGGATGTTCTCCAATCAACTCAACTCAATAGCTCAACCAATCTGAATCATCAATCATACATGAACTCAAGACTCTAAATCAAACTCAAATAGTTATTTAGTCTTCACTCAATCATGCTCATCACATAATACAAGTACGATGCTTATTAAATATGTACATATAGAGACAATATACTCCTTAAGCTCAATCACACTCAATTTACTCAACTCAGGCAATCATAGTCATGGTCTCAATCTGATGAATGCAACAAAAGTAATATGGAATGATGTAGTTCAAAGTTCATAGTACTGGATGCAAATTTAGTACTCCGATTTCATAGAACCAGTATGTAACTCATTGACTCATTCATAAATATGCATAAAGAACCAAAATAATCGCAAGTAACTCGAAGATTGTCATCATGAGATTTTTCATACTCAATACTTATGCATGAACTTGACTCAAGCAGATGAAAGGGCTCATGGACGGACTCAGTCCTATGCTTTAAGAAGCCTTACATACCTAGAATTACGAAGAACGATCAAATCTCTAACGATCCTCAACCTTAAACTCAAAACCCTCACTTTTCTGCATTCTTTTATGCTCTCAAGGTTTTAAAGTGTATAATGAAGAATAATATACCTAGGGTACTGATAAAGGACCTAAAACAAGTCCAAAATGTCATAGGTTTTAATTAAAAAGGGTAGGAAAGGATGAAAATACCCCTCTTAAAAACTACCGAGTGGAACCATGAGACACCGTCTACGGGTTGTAGTTCCGCTTATGGGTCATAAGTGACCTCTCGTAGAAGAAGGTTCCCAAAATTGAGTTACTGGGAATAGGACCAGGGGCCTACAAACCACTTTCTATAGCTCGTAAGATGAACCATATGCCATCTGGTAATTCATCGTTCAAGGTTTAGAAATCTTGGTTTTTGGAACTTTAGTCTACGAAACCTATTTCACGGGCCATAATTAACGTGACAACAACCATCTGGTAACTCATTGTTCAAATATCTAGAAAAGTGAATTTTGAATCATCAAGCCACGAAACTTATTCCATGGGTCATAGAATGATGTACATGCCTCAAACTAGGAAAAATTCCACTAATTCATAGAGGCAGCTACGAGGCCTCATCCACGAGCCATAGATCACTCTATGGGTCGTAGATAACCGTTCTTGATTTCTTATAGTGACTTTTCAAAGTCAATTTTTTCAGTTTTCTCTAGGCATCTTCTCAAACTAGGTAGGATGAAGTAGGGGTGTTACATTATCTCTTCCTTGGGATCATTTGTCCTCGAATGAAGAGAAATCTAGGAACCTAGTTAAGGCACAAATCGTATCTTAGACTCTAATAATCAAACAGTTCACAATTCACTCATGTAATCAACAAAGCAGGCAATCAAGCATGCGAACAATCAACAAATCAAACCAATCATCACTCGGACCCCAAAACTCCATCATCAATCAATTTCAGAATAGAAAGGAACTCAAGGGATAGGGAAGAATCATTACCATCAATTCTCTTATCATCAGCATGCTAGAATAAATGAGTGTTTGGCCTTCATATTCCCTTCAGCTTCCTAAGTAGCTTCTTCTACAAACTGATTCCTCCACAACACCTTGACAGATGCAATCTTTTTGGTTCTCAACTTGGGAATCTGATGATCAAGGATTTAGATGGGAATCTCATCATAGCTCAAGTTGTCCTTCACTCCAATACTCTCAGGATCTCCCAAACACTTCTTAAGCATGGAAATATGGAAGACTGGTTGGATGGCCGCTAACTCTGGTGGTAGATCCAACTCATATACTATATTTCTCACCCTCTTTATAATCTGGTAAGGGCTAATATACCTCAGACTCAACTTTCATTTCTTTCCATATTACATCACACCCTTCATAGGTGGCACTTTCAAACATATTCAATCATTAACCTCAAACTTTAATACCTTGTTCGGATAGTTTTTATGTGTTGTTTCATAATGTATTGTGTTGTATTATATTGTATCATACTACATTATTTCAATAACTATAATGTTTAGATATATTGTATTGTTCTCCGTCGTTACATAATGTCATACATCAATATTTGAATGATAAACTTACAAGGAATTGTAGGGTATGTGGTAGATACCATGAAAAGATAGGGTAAATGATAAAATAGAATTATTAAATAAATAAATAAATAAAGTCAAAAATGAGAAGAATATATTAAATTAATGATACAACCACACCAAATTGGTCAATACACAAAATGGGTCTTTTCGCCGTTACCTAACGATGGAATTAAATGATACAATACAATAGAATTTAAGTAACAATCAAAACAAACATTATACTTAAACTAACAATACAATACAATATAATAGGTAACAACCATCGAAACAAGGGGTAAGTCTCTTCTCTAACATCAGTGTAGGATTTCTGTCAACTCTGTGTAGTTTTTAATATTTCTCGTATGATCTTTACTTTTGCATAGCTTGGTGAACCAAGTCTAACCCAATCAACTCTGCCTCACCCACTTCGAGCTAACCAATTGGTGATCTACATCTCCTACCATACAGACACTCATATGGGGCCATCTGAATACTCGAATGGAAATTATCATTGTAGGTGAACTCAATCAGAGGAAAATGGTCATCCCAATACCTTTGAAGTCAATGACAGGCCTTCAACATATCTTTCAAATAGTGCACCCGTGCTGCCCATCAATCTGAGGGTGAAAAGCAATGCTAAGGTTCACCTTCGAACCCAAGCCTTTCTGAAAGGATCTCCAAAATTAGGTAGTAAATTGGGTTCCTCTGTCTGAGATGATAGACAAGGGGACTCCATGCACTCTAATAGTCTCTCTTATATATAATTAGGCATAATTCTCTGTGATGTCAGTCGTCTTCACTGCTAAGAAGTGCACAGATTTTATCATCTGATCAGCTATCACTCAAATTGAATCATGTTGTTTGTGGGATCTCGTTAAGCCTGTTATGAAGTCCATATTAATCATCTCCCACATTCACTCTGGGGTCTCAAAGTTTTGAGCTACTTTATATGGCCTTTGATGCTTAACTTTAACTTGTTGGCAATGCGGGCATTTCGAAACAAACTCAACAATGTCTCTTTTCATACCACACCACCAATAGATTTCTCTCAAGTCATGGTATATCTTGGTTGAGCCCAGATGGATAAAATATCTAGAGTTATGGGCTTCTTCCGTGATCCTCTCTCGAATACCTGATGTGCTGTCAAAATACAATATTTTGATGCTTAAAACTTGAAATTTTATGTGTTCTCAAAGCGATGTTCATGGGTTTGATGTGTTTTTCTATTTGGTTTTCAGGATTAGGGTATTTGACATAATTTTGGGAAAAGTGCTGCAGTTGCTAAGTTTTTTAGGACCTACGAGGCACTTTACGGGTCATGGATACTTCCACGAGCCGTAAAGGGGTTTTGTGGTTGAGATCAAGTGAATGGCGTATTTTTTGAAGTTGCATCCATGAACTATCAAATGACCCGTGGGATATTGTATGAGTCATTGATTGGTTTCATGCATTGAGGATTAGATTTTGAAGAGTTTCTGCAAAGTTGTCAGACGAAACCCTATACGGGTCGTAAGTCTGAATATGGTCCATAGAAAGGTCTCGTAGAAGTGAAGCTAGATTTTGAAGATAGTAGAGTACGAAGCCCATGCACGGGCGGTGAAACTTTGTACGACCCGTAACCCAGTCTACAGAAACTGCCAAATCCAATTTTCCTATTTTGTTTTGGAATTTTGTTGTACTTATTATAAATTGGTTTTAGGTCTTTTTGATAGAGAGATGCATGAGAGAACTGAGAAACACCTTTGTGACTTCATAATTTGTGATTTTTACATTGCAAAACATTACTTTGTGATTCTTAGAGAAGAATTTGGGATTTCTTGTTCTTAATTTCATTATTGTGGGTGCTTAATTATATAATTCTATATCATGATTCTTTTAACTACAATAATTATGCATAGATAAATCCACAACTAGGGCTGTGGGAACCATGATGAACTAACACGGTAAAATCGGATAATCCATAATTCTTGAAAAGTGTGCATGTGTGTATTAATTAATTCTCTTCATTTTGTTTATTTTTTAATAGTGGCCAATGTTAGAACCCACATAATTGTTACTGATTGGATCAAGGTAGTAATGAATGGGAAAAAAGATTAGTTAACAAGATTTGATGTGATCCGTCCTTTTTAATCAACCAAACTGGATCAACAGGAGGTTGTACTAGAATAATAGGTAAGAGTTAGTAACGACACACTGCAGGGATGGATCAAATCATGTAGTGAAATTTACCTCACCTAGATCAAAGGGTTTGGTAAACTTAACTTACCATTCTGTATGCTACACATTAGAAAAGAATACGATTATTTAGTAATACCAAGTTAGGGAATCATGGGGAACACAATGCCCTAGTTACTCTTCTTATTGGTTTCACACACTTGTGTAGGTTTTCTTTGTACAATTTTACAAAACCCTCCCCTTTTGGGGAGATAAGTAGGTTAATCAACTCGAATTGCTTGAAATTACTCTAAGTCTACCATATTCCCTGTGGGTTTGACTCTAACCTTGGTTAGGTTATATATCTTGATAACAACCATTTTAACCTTCAAAAAGGAGGTGTATCTTGGGAAACATCAAGATTTTGGTGCCGTTGTTGGGGAATACAGCTAGACTTGCTTAATTGGAGTAATTCGGGAATTCATCTTTATTTCTCTCACTTTATGATTTGTGTTGTTTTTGTTTTATTTCAGTGTGAAGGTGTAGTGTATGCACAACATTCGAAGTCGAGGCATTCCCTTGACTCCGTTTGACCCAGAGATCCAAGGAACGCTGAGAAGAATATCCCAAGGTAATGCAAACAATGCTGCAAATAACATAGTGAATGTAGCACTAAACTAGAACCATAATGAGAATGATAATAACCCACCTCCGCTTGAGGATATTGATCCACATCCATGGGATCTTAATGCCAAAGCTTATACATGGATTCAATATCAGCTTAATCCTACGACAATAAATGTCACTGGAGCTATTGTGTCATTGCCACTACTAAATGACACAAAGTTCATTGTTTCGAATGGGTTACTTTAAATGCTGTAGAAAAGTAGGCTGTTCGCGGGCCTACCATAAAAGGATCTGCATAACTATCTACACCACGTTGTGTTTGTCTGTAAGAGCGTGATGTGAAACCAGAAGATATCGATGGATGTCGTTGGGCTTCGTGTATTCCTATTGTCTCTAACAGACAGTGCAATACAATGGTTATCTGAGCTTCCACAGAGTTAGATCACTAGCAGGGTTGAATTGCAGAAGGCCTCTTAGGAAAGGTTCTTCCCGAGATCGAAGAAGCTGAAGTTGAAAGGCCAAATTGATAACTTTGAGCAACTTCCTGGTGATTCGATTAGTACCACGTAGGAGAGGTTCACAAAGTATCTGAGGAGTGTCCCTGACCACAAGATCATGGAGGATGCCTTAGTGGAGATCTTTTACTAAGCCCTAGATGAGAATAGCCAAGCATGTGCTGATATCATCATGGATGGCATATTTTTAGATCAGCTATTTAAAGGATTGCTGAGAAGCTAGAAAAGGTGTTCAAGAAAATCATGCATAGAGAACGAGGGATAAGTCGACAATAAAGAGCTTGTGTGCAATCATGTAACACCCAGTAAATTACTAAAATACCCCTAGGGAAAAGGTGTACGAAAAATGCATCTTCCGATGCTCGGATTGAAAATCCGAGAGTGGATTCGTGATCAGCACTGAAAATGGAGTAGGAAGAGGGTCTCGGTTGATTTTTAGAGCGACCGAGTCGAAAGATAATTTTTCATTCCAAAACGAAAAACAGTGTGCCTGCGCGACAGGACTGCGACGAGGACCGGTCGCGGCGGTCGCGGAGCCACACTTATATTTTCTGTGATTTTTTCGACGGAGTTGAATTTTCGAAAATACATTATCCGGGACAGGTCCGCGTCGTGGACTGTGTTATTTCAGGACGGGGATAAATCCTTTTAAATTACGGAGGGCAATTTGGTCCATTCCTAATTATCCTAAACGTTCCCCTACGCCTAATTAAGTCGGTTTTCAAGAAAAAAAGGGGGTTTCAAAACCCAAAATTCTAAGCGTTCTTCCTAAAGGTCACCAAAGCTTGGGCTTGAAGGAAGGTGAGGATTGAGGAGATCAAGAAGAGGTTGTGCAACTTCGTGTTAGCAAAACTTTCCAGGCATGTAAGGCTAACCTAAAGCATGAGAATGTTCTCCCATGTGCCCTTCTGAGTGTTGAGTTTAGAATCTTGATGATGAGGTTAATGTAAAGAGTTGATGCATGTAAAAATCTACGTATTTTATGTATAAATGATTTTCTTACAGGAATTGATGATCATCACTATTTTGTTTTACATTAATTCATTTTCGTGAGTGCATTTAAAAAGCCTATAATTATTGTGTCTTGGAAAGAGCATGCATAATGAAAGTAGGGGTATGTCTAGAGCCTTGATGCCGATGATGTTGTGATGTTGTGATTGTGTTTCACATTTGATGAGAGTCTTGATGATATTGTTAATGAGAATGGTGTGTTATGATGTCTTAAGATTGGAAGTTTAATTTCTAAAAAAGAGTATCTTGACTCAATGATGTTGATGTTATGAGGTGAGGTGATGATGATGTTGAAGTATTATGTTGTGTCCCTCTGGGACTGATGTTGATGTTGAGGTTTTATACTATGTCCCTCTGGGACCGATGTTGATGTTGAGGTATTAATTATTATACCATGTCCTTATGTGACTGATGAGGATGATGTTTATGAGCATGTCGAGTTCTGGGAGGAGTATTGAGCACCGAAATGGGTAAAGAGTGAGTCCCACTCAAACCCATTAACTACGTGGCCCGCGTAGGAAGAGAGGATTGAACCGCAATGCGGATGGCTCCTATCTTGTCCCAAAAGAGAACTGATGTTTGATATTTTCGTACATCCACTGATGTTGATGTCCTTTACCCCGGGTAGGGTATAGGATGGATGTGGCAACGACATCGCTTCATTGTATCATCACTGGCTCATAAGTGATGGTTGTCGGTTAGAGAAACTCCCAGTTAGGTTCCATTTGATAAAACTCTGATGTTGATGTTGATGTGATGTTGAGTCGAGTCCTTGAGTTGATGTGTCATTCCCTTGAGCCGATGTGATGTCCTTTTGATGTGAGTCGATGTTGAGGTTCCTTGAGATGAGTTTGATGTGATGTTGATGACTGATGAGAGGTTGATGAGTCAATTGTCTAATCTAATCTCTTTCCTTAGATAGACTTTTTGACATTCTGATGGAGTATGATGTTGAGTTAATATTCTTTATACTGTGTAATTATCCCATTATTTCAGCTATTTTACATGCCAGTACATTCCACGTACTGACGCCATTTGGCGCTGCATCGTTTCATGATGCAGATACAGGAGCTAGAGGACTTCAGCAGACGCACCGTTGAAGCCAGAGATTCGAGTTCAGACTGTGGTGAGCCTTCTTACTATCCGGAGGAGACCCTTCTATTATATGCTTTCCCTTATTTTATTGAGTCCAGTAGCCATGGCATGTCATGGCACCATTCTTAGACAGTTGAGTCAGGTTAGAGGCTTCGTAGACATGATGTCGAGGATTGATGTGGATGTTTTCCTTTTGAATTGAGTAGTATTTCACTTACTTAGTTGATGTTGAGACTGATGTTGGCCATTGGGCCCTTATCTAAGATATTCCATTGATGTTATTTCCGCTGTGTTGATGTTGAATGATGTGATGAGTCTAAGTGGTTCGCTTGGGGACTAGCAATAGTCTCTAAGCGCCGGCCACGCCCAGGGTACCCTCCCGGAGCGTGACAAACTTGGTATCAGAGCACAGAGTTCAAGAGTCCTAGGGAGTCTATGAAGCCGTGTCTAGTAGAGTCTCGTTTATGCGTGTGTTGTGCACCACACTTCATAAACAGGATGCTACAGGGCATTTAGGAAATGAATACCCTTCTTTGATGATTCTGAGTTCGTGTGATAGAGCTTGGCTCTATGAACCCCCCCCCCCCCTTTCTAATTCGTGTGTTATGCGTTTGCAGATAATGCCTCCAAAACGCACAGTTTCCCAAATAGATGCTTCAGTCCCTAACGCTGAGGATCCCTTACCAGAGGCCCCTCATCAGCATGGGACAAGGAGACGGGGACGACCTGCTAGAGCTGCTGAGGCTCCACCAGCACCTCTTGTTCAGTCAGCCTCCACTTCGAAGGCGGACTTCAGGGGAGCTATTGCTATGCTCACCCAGTTAGTGGCCTCTCAGAGTAGCAGTCGTGGTCCCCAGGCCCCTAACTCCAGCTCCCAAGAGCCTACAGCTGCAACTAGGCTCAGAGATTTCCTGAGGATGAACCCGCCAGTTTATACGGGGTCAAAGGTTGAGGAGGACCCACGAAACTTCATTGATGAGATGCGTAAGATCTTTAGGGCTATGCATGCAAACGAGGTGGAGGGAGTCGAGCTGGTCTCTTATCAGCTTAAGGATGTTGCCAATGTCTGGTATAACCAGTGGGAGGATGGTAGAGGTGAGGATGCAGAGCCTGCTGAGTGGGAGGAGTTTGAGAGTGCCTTTCTCGATCACTTCTTTCCCCATGAGTTGAGGGAGGCAAAGGTCGAGGAGTTCGTGAATCTGAAGCAAGAGGAGTTGACGATCAAAGAGTACAGCTTGAAGTTCATCCAGCTAGCAAGGGGTGAGTACCAAAAACAACGCGGTACTCAGCAAATGGAACTAACCTAGAGTAAAACAATGAAGAACCAAGTAACTCCTTCACACCCAACCACATACCGCCGAACTACAAACCTGCACTCAGAAAAAGTCCCAGCCCAGCAACACATAATACACAATAAAGATAGTTTTTCAGTATATCAAAATTATCAAATCACACGTCATAACTCACAAGTGATAACATAATCAATCACATGCATAACACCATGCCACATAATAGTATGCAAGGATGAGAAGCAATGCTTATGCAATGACTGTCGGTAATGACCTCGACATCACAATATCAATATGCAAGAATGAGATGCTATGCTTATGCAATAATTGTCGGCAATGACCTCGGCATCACAATATCAATAGCAAAGATCTCAGTATCACAATATCGCCGGCAAAGACCTCGGCATCACAACATCGCTGGCAAAGACCTCGGCATCACAACATCGCCGGCAAAGACCTCGACATCACAATATCGCCGGCAAAGACCTCGGCATCACAACATCGCCGGAAAAGACCTCGGCATCACAATATCGCCGGCAAAGACCTTGGCATCACAACATCACCGGCAAAGACCTCGGCATCACATTTCGACCGGTAAAGACCTCGGCCCCAATTTCTTTTTTTTCTTTACCATCTCACTCATATCAATATCCAGAATCAATGTAAATTATGTGTGACATAGAATGAATGAATATGAGATGAAGTTCACAAACAAATCAACTCATAATCACCAACCACAACAATATATCTCAAAAATAGAATTCTCATCACTTAGCCACATTTTCAATTCAAGTGTCACAACATCACACCAACTCACGTTTATATTTAATTGCCTCATTTTCATTTTTTATAATATTAAAATATTCCATGAATCACACATAGAAGAAATTACAAGAATATGGGTATTACCCAATACCATAAATGTTGCAATATCCTTAATATCTCAATACCATCACAACCTCAACAACAGTCACATCTCAAAACAAGTACCAATTCAATATCAATATAGATTAATTCATTATTTCCCCTAAAATACACTTCCACAATTAATTCACAATCAAATATCACCATAGAAATAATTATTCAATTCAAAATATTTTGATCAAAGCCTACATTAATCCATCTCTATCCCAAAATACTCAATTCTATACACATTAGAGCATACAAGGTTCAACATATTTAACATAAGATTAGAAACCCACTTGCCTTATATAAAGTCTCGAATCATGTCAATTCCGAAGCTTTTCCCTCTCTACGATACTCCAAATCACAAAAATCTATTCAATTATAACATCACAATCACATAACGAATCTAATGACACTAAAATCAATTAATTCGGTGAAAAGGGCAAAATGGTCCAAAAATTTTGTCATAAAAAAAAGTCGTTGAAAATCTGAAAATTTATACATGAAAATGTTCTCCCAGTAATAAGGAATTCAATGGCGAAAACCGTTTCAAAAATGGAGCTAAAACGAGGTAGAAATCTCATATTTAAAGTTTCCAAAAAAAGACATCCGAACCAGCGAAAACAGCAATTTTTACCATGAACGGCGCTCAATTTAATTTCTGAAACTCCCATGGTGTTCCTCTCGGAAAAATACGCAATTTAGCCTTTTGAATCGCCCAAATCCGACCAAAATTGAGGGAGAAATCGTTGATTGAAGTTTGTGAGAAACCCAAAAACTTTTGAGAAGAAATCTGCATTTTTTTCTTTAAATATATTGCGTCTGCCATGTGGCAGCGTCTAATTGGGCCACGTCATCCCCGCTTCAACATTTTCAGCAAACTCTCAAACTTAAATTCAATGCTCCGGCCTCATTCGGAGTCGGAAAAATACATTCCATATATGAAATCTGATCGAAAACAATGTTTCGGACTCAACGGTGTAGTCGAAATGCCCACTAGAGGTCGTTTTATTCCAATGTGGGTCCCATTTCCCAATATCAAACTCTATCGAAAGAACCGAAACTCACCTGAAAGCTTCGGAAACTGAACGAAGGGTCCTTCTAGACCAAAATTGATGTTCCGGATCCAACAAAAACATCAGAATTTGAATTTGAGGTCTCCTTGGCCCAAAACCCGAGAAAATCCATTTAAACTAGTTTCGGGCTCAAAAACTCAAAATATTCTCAGAAGCTCTAAAAATTGCAATGAAGTCATTTCTAGCGTTAGTTTCACCATTTGGAATAATTGGAACTGACGAAATTTCGATCCGAGCCTCCGAATTTTGTCAAAAATACAATAAATGACCTTCAGGGTCGTTATATTATTCACCACTAAAAACCATGTTCGTCCTCGAACATAAGGCAAAGAGAGAAGCCTCACTAGAAGTAATCAAGAGTCTGACATACCCTTCTCAAGTCATTAATTGCTTCCAAGTGACCTTATTCTCGAAAGCTATAACATCAAAACATACCAACAAGAATAATACTTATGAGCCAACATGAAATTCTGCCCTCTACGAGTAGCTACCAAGTCGTAGACTAGCCAATGAACCAAACTTGAACCAATAATAGTCAATTGCAATCTACCCACCATCGCAAACCTCGTCCAAGTCCCATTCCCTTAACATAATCTTCCCTGAACTTAAGCTGTGCAATTCCAGTACTTCAACAATACATATTTGTAAGAGAGAACCCAATTAAATTTGACAACTAGTGAATGACACTCCAAGGATTATAAAGCCTCAAATAATACTGCTCGGATGCTAGAGCAATAGCTGAATCGAGTATGGTTCCTTTTCCACGAGCTACAACTTTTTAATTAGAAATCAACCTCAACTACATATAACCCTTCAAACCGAAAAATGTCTCAACGGCCACTCTATCAATCATTCCCTCATGCCAAACTTAAGAAATTCTTGATCACCCTAGAAATTATGCATAACATGAACATATAACCTCCATTTACCACTAGGAACCAACATAATCCATCAAGATAGTTTATGCCAACCTCCATCACTGAAGTAGTATCCATCTGATCCAAAGTCATCAGTGACACATATCAAATCGTGAGTCCTTTCTATATTACTTCCATGAGTCACCTATTATGATTGGGCAATCCAACCTAACATGAACTGCATAATTTCTCACAGATCACTGTATTGAATACCATAAAGAAATCTATTCTCACACTCGAGCCAACCCATGTAGACTTCTCTCTCATACTTTACCAAACAATCTCTTAACCTACCAGTGTAACCATCTTACCATCGTCGAATCAGGCAACTAAGGTCATGACATATAATAAAATTGTTGTTATGATTGATATGGTAGCCTAATCCCAAGTCATACCAGCAAAATTTACTGACTCAACCAATTATCCATATGTACTTTCTCACTATCATTTCCATTTCCATTTATACAAGTGAACTCGTCGAAACCTTATTAGTCTATATGCTTGTTATCTCGATATCAAAGCACTCCTCTTAGCTTACAATGAGGTCACCAATCCCCATATAGATCTATGGAATAAAATCACATTTAAACATATTAATACTCATTCTATGATTCACCACTACAATTTTCCTTATAATTGATTCCAAACCCAAGCATCCATACTAACAACCAAATGGTTCTCCCCAAATATAACGGTAATGTCAAACTCCACTATCTGAGGAAGTGCAACAATTCATAACTCCTTAGTAACTAGCGTTTTCACTCAATGATCAATGCCTTTGTCTTCGTATATTACCCGTAACACATCAAAAGTCCCACCATATTCACCACTAGAATGCACCATATTCTCGGAGAAGTTGGTGCTCGAATGGTCCACACTCCTATCTCATTGAATTCATCTCTCACCAAAAAAATATACCTTCTTCCTCCAGAGATGGTCCTTGATATGAGGGCAAGAATGAGGAAGTATGTGTCTGGGTTGGGCAGGCATGTGAAGAGGGAGTGTAAAGCAGCATTGCTGATCCCAGACATGGATATTGCTGGACTTATGGTCTATGCCCAACAAACTGAGGAGGATAAAAAGAGGGACAGAGAAGAGCAGCAGAAGAAGAAAGCCAAATCGGCAGGGCATGAGCCCAATCAACAGAAGCAGAATAAAGGTGATAGAACCTTCTTTCAAAAGAAATCTTCTAGCCATTCACCTTCGATGGCGAGTGCACCTGTTCAACAAAACAGGTATGATCAGAGGTCCTATGGTCATCAGAACTTCAGAACACAGGGACCTCAGTCCCAAGCCAGTGTTGCTCAAGGTCCGAGGGGAATGCCACCTTGTGGTAGGTGTGGCAAACTGCATCTTGGCGCGTGCTGTGAGGGCACCAATAACTGCTTTACCTGCGGACGGCCTGGTCATTTCCAGAGTGAGTACCATATGAGGAATCAGAGGTGGAGTGATAGAGGTAATAGAGTTCAGTCTTCTACAGCACCCCCCGGCAAAAGACAACTATTGCTAATGCAGGAGGCGGGAAAAATCGCTTGTATGCAATGGGCAATCGACAGGATCAAGAGGTTGCTCCAGATGTTGTTACGGGTATGCTCCGAATCTTTTCTTATGATTGTCATGCATTACTTGACCCAGGTGCCACCTTATCTTTTGTGACGCCCTATGTGGCCAATAAGTTTGAGATTATTTGTGAGTGTTTGCTTGAGCCTTTCACTGTTTCGACTCCTACTGGTGAGTCGATCCTGGCTAAGAGGATCTTTATAGACTGTATAGTGTCCATCTGTCATAGGGATACTTTGGCCAATTTGGTAGAGTTGGAGATGGTTGACTTTGATGTGATTCTTGGTATGGATTGGCTTCATGCGTGCCATGCATCCATAGATTGTAGGACCCGAGTTGTTAAGTTTTGATTTCCTAATGAACCGGTCCTAGAGTGGAAGGGAGGTTATGTTGCACCCAAGGGTAAATTTATTTCTTACCTGAGGGCGAGGAGGTTGATCTCTAAGGGGTGTATCTATCACCTTGTATGAGTTAAATCTGATGATGTTGAGTCCCCTACTCTTGAGTCAGTCCCAGTTGTAAATGAGTTCCCTGAGGTGTTTCCTGAGGAATTACCTGGAGTCCCTCCTGATAGAGAGATCGACTTTGGTATTGATGTGCTTCCTGAGACGCAGCCTATTTCGATTCCACCATATAGGATGGCCCCTGCTGAGTTGAAAGAGTTAAAGGATCAGTTGGAGAAGGGTTTTATTAGGCCCAGTGTTTCTCCTTGGGGTGCTCCCGTTCTGTTTGTACGAAAGAAGGATGGGTCACTGAGAATGTGCATAGATTATAGGCAATTAAACAAGGTCACAGTCAAGAATAAATATCCTCTTCCCAGGATAGATGACTTGTTTGACCAACTTCAAGGTGCCTCATGCTTTTCAAAGATAGACCTCAGATCAAGTTACCACTAGTTGAAGGTGAGAGAATGTGATATTCCAAAGACAACTTTCAGGACAAGATATGGTCATTTTGAGTTCTTGGTCATGTCCTTTGGGTTGACGAATGCACCGACAGCTTTTATGGATTTGATGAATAGGGTGTTCAAGCCCTACCTTGATATGTTTGTAATCATGTTCATTGATGATATTTTGGTATATTCGAGGAATGAGGAAGAGCATGCTAAACATCTTAGAGTTGTCCTTCAAACTCTTAAGGACCAGGAGTTGTATGCGAAGTTCTCCAAATGTGAGTTCTAGCTCAAATCAGTGGCTTTCCTAGGCCATGTGGTTTCAGGTGATGGGATTCGAGTAGATGGTTAGAAGATTGAAGCGGTTGCCAGTTGGCCAAGACCGACCTCTCCAACTGACATAAGGAGTTTCTTGGGGTTGGCAGGCTACTACCGCAAATTTGTGGAGGGATTTTCTTCTCTATCCGCCCCATTGACCAAGCTGACCCAGAAAAAGGTAAAATTTGAGTGGTCTGAAGAATGTGAGAAGAGCTTCCAAGAGCTAAAGGCTAGGTTGACTACTGCACCTGTATTAACCTTGCTTGACGGGATGGAAGTTTTTGTAGTATACTGTGATGCGTCAAGAGTTGGATTGGGATGTGTGTTAATGCAAAGAGGTAAAGTGGTGGCCTATGCTTCCAGGCAACTTAAAGTTCATGAGAAGAACTATCCTACCCATGATCTTGAATTGGCGGCAGTGGTGTTTGCGCTTAAAATCTGGCGCCACTACTTGTATGGAGTGCATATGGACGTGTTTACGGAACACAAGAGTTTACCGTATGTCTTCAGTCAGAGAGAGCTCAACCTGAGACAGAGGAGGTGGTTGGAACTGCTCAAGGACTACGACATGAGCATCATGTACCACCCAGGTAAAGCTAATGTTGTTGCTGATGCTCTTAGCAGGTTGCCTATGGGTAGCACAACCCATGTTGAGGAAGGGAAGAAGGAGTTAGTAAAGGAAGTGCATAGGTTGGCTCGATTGGGAGTCCAGCTTGAGGAGAACGACGAGGGAGGAATTAGTGTTCAGAATGGGTCTGCATCGTCCCTAGTGACAGAGGTAAAAGAGAAGCAGGGCCGAGATCCTGTTATACTCCAATTGAAGGAGGATGTTCAGAAGCAAAAAGTGATGATCTTCCCCCAAGGGGGAGATGGGGTATTGAGGTACCAGATAGGCTATGTGTCCCTGATGTTGATGGTGTTAGAGAAAAGATTCTGGCTGAGGCCCATAATACTAGATACTCTATTCATCCGGGCTCCACCAAGATGTATCACGACCTAAGAGAGGTCTATTGGTGGAGTGGAATGAAGCGGGATATCGCGGAGTTTGTGTCAAGGTGTCCAAATCGCCAACAAGTAAAAGTTGAGCATCAAAGGCCAATTGGCTTGGCCCAAAACTTTGAGATCCCAGAATGGAAGTGGGAGATGATTAACATGGATTTCATCACTGGCCTACCGCGATCCCGGAGGCAGCATGATTCCATATGGGTGATTGTGGACAGAATGACGAAGTCAGCGCATTTCCTGGCAGTCAAGACGACCAACACTGTAGAGGATTATGCCAATATGTATATCCAAGAGATTGTGAAGTTGCACGGAGTTCCCTTGTCCATTATCTCGGATAGAGGATCCCAATTTACTTCTCATTTATGGAAGTCTTTCCAAAAAGGATTGGGTACCAAAGTGAATTTGAGCACAACTGTTCATCCACAGACAGATGGTCAGGCAGAGCGCACTATTCAGACGGTGGAGGACATGTTGAGAGCATGCGTCCTTGATTTCAAAGGAAATTGGGATGATCATTTACCATTGATTGAATTCGCATATAACAATAGTTACCATGCAAGCATTCAAATGGCCCCCTATGAAGCCTTGTATGGGAGGAGATGTAGATCACCCATAGGGTGGTTTGAAGTTGGAGAGACTGATTGGTCCTGACCTTGTCCACCAGTCCATGGAGAAGGTGAAGATTATTCGAAAAAGATTAAAGACTGCCCAAAGCCGTCAGAAATCTTACACAGATGTGAGGAGAAGAGATCTAGAGTTTGAGGTGAGCGATTGGGTTTACTTAAAGGTATCACCTATGAAGGGTGTCATGAGGTTGGGCAAAAGGGGAAATTAAGTCCTCGTTACATTGATCCGTACCAGATTGTGCGAAGAATTGGGAAGGTCGCCTACGAGCTAGAATTACCTTCCGAGTTAGATGGAATCCATCCGGTGTTCCATATTTCGATGTTGAAGAAGTGTTTGGGAGATCCTGCCTTGGTAGTTCCTGTGGAGAGCACAGGAGTCCGAGATAGTTTGTCCTATGAGGAAATCCCAGTCCAGATCCTTGATCGACAGGTTCGCAGACTGAGAAACAAGGAGATAGCCTCTGTCAAAGTCCTGTGGAGGAATCAATTCGTTGAGGAAGCCACATGGGAAGCTGAGGAAAAGATGAAGGCAAAATACTCGCACCTGTTCGTGCTCGAGGTTAATGAAAGTGTTGAAGGTAACATTCTTACCTTTATGTGAATTGATGTTACTACTATGATGTGATGTTTATAATATTGATGTCTGAGTATATGTTAATGAGGTCGATGAGAAGTCGAGGTAATGATGTTATTGAGTGAGTATCGAGGTGAGTCTTGAGTCTATTCGTGCTTAATACCATTCCTACTCATCATTCGAGAACGAATGATCCCAAGAGGGAGATAATGTAAAACTCGGTAAATTACTGAAATACCCCTAGGGAAGAGGTGTGCGAAAAATACGTCTTCCGATGCTCGGATTGAAAATCTGAGAGTGGATTCGTGATCAACACTGAAAATGGAGTGGGAAGAGGGTCTCGGTCGATTTTTAGAGCGATCGAGTCGAAAGATAATTTTTCATTCCAAAACGAAAAACAGTGTGCCTGCGCGACAGGACCGCGACGCGAACCGGTCGCGGAGCCACACTTATGTTTTCTGTGATTTTTTCGACAGAGTTGAATTTCCAAAAATACACTGTCCGCGACAGGTCCGCGTCGCGGACTGTGTTATTTCAGGACGGGGATAAATCCTTTTTAATTATGGAGGGAAATTTGGTCCATTCCTAATTATCCTAAACGTTCCCCTACGCCTAATTAAGTCGGTTTTCAAGAAAAAAAAGGGTTTGAAAACCCAAAATTCTAAGCGTTCTTCCTAAAGGTCACCAAAGCTAGGGCTTGAAGGAAGGTGAGGATTGAGGAGACCAAGAAGAGGTTGTGCAACTTCGTGTTAGCAAAACTTTCCAAGTATGTGAGGCTAACCTAAAACATGGGAATGTTCTCCCATGTGCCCTTCTGAGTACTTGATGATGAGGTTAATGTAAAGAGTTGTTGCATGTAAAAATCTACGTATTTATGTATAAATAATTTTCTTACAGGAATTGATGATCATAAGTATTTTGTTTTACATTAATTCATTTTCATGAGTGCATTTAAAAACCCTATAATTATTGTGTCTTGGAAAGAGCATGTATAATGAAAGTAGGGGTATGTCTAGAGCCTTGATGCCGATGATGTTGTGATGTTGTGATTGTGTTTCACATTTGATGAGAGTCTTGATGATGATGTTGATGAGAATGATGTGTTATGATGTCTTAAGATTGGAAGTTTAATTTCTAAAAGAGTATCTTGAGTCAATGATGTTGATGTTATGAGGTGAGGTGATGATGATGTTGAAGTATTATATTGTGTCCCTCTGGGACTGATGTAGATGTTGAGGTTTTATACTATGTCCCTCTGGGACCGATGTTGATATTGAGGTATTAATTATTATACCATGTCCTTATGTGACTGATGATGATGTATTATGTCCCTATGGGACTGATGAGGATGATGTTTATGAGCATGTCGAGTTCTGGGAGGAGTATTGAGCACCGAAATGGGTAGAGAGTGAGTCCCACTCAAACCCATTAACTATATGGCCCGCGTAGGAAGAGATGATTGAACCGCAATGCGGATGGCTCCTATCTTGTCCCAAAAGAGGACTGATGTTTGATGTTTTTGTGGATCCACTGATGTTGATGTCCTTTACCCCGGGCAGGGTATTGGATGGATGTGGCAATGACATCGCTTCGTTGTATCATCACTGGCTCATAAGTGATGGTTGTCGGTTAGAGAAACTCCCAGTTAGGTTCCATTTGATAGAACTCTGATGTTGATGTTGATATGATGTTGAGTCGAGTCCTTGAGCCGATATGACGTTCCCTTGAGTCGATGTGATTTTCTTTTGATGTGAGTCGATGTTGAGGTTCCTTGAGATGAGTTTGATGTGATGTTGATGACTGATGAGAGGTTGATGAGTCGATTGTCTAATCTAATCTCTTGCCTTAGATAGACTTTTTGACATTCTGATGGAGTATGATGTTGAGTTAATATTCTTTATACTGTGTAATTATCCCATTATTTCAGCTATTTTACATGCCAGTACATTCCACGTACTGACGCCATTTGGCGCTGCATCGTTTCATGATGCAGATGCAGGAGCTAGAGGACTTCAGCAGATGCACTGTTGAAGCCAGAGATTCGAGCTCAGACTATGGTGAGCCTCCTTACTATCCGGAGGAGACCCTTCTATTATATGCTTTCCCTTATTTTATTGAGTCCGGTAGCATGGCACCATTCTTAGACAGTTGAGTCAGGTTAGAGGCTTCGTAGACATGATGTCGAGGATTGATGTGGATGTTTTCCTTTTGAACTGAGTAGTATTTCACTTACTTAGTTGATGTTGAGACTGATGTTGGCCATTTGGCCCTTATCTAAGATATTCCATTGATGTTATTTCCGCTGTGTTGATATTGAATGATGTGATGAGGCTAAGTGGTTCGCTTGGAGCCTAGCAATAGTCTCTGAGTGCCGGCCACGCCCAGGGTACCCTCCTGGGGCGTGACAATTCAGTACTAATTCGGCACAAGAAAAAATAAATGAGGAAATGATGCAAGAGCTTGCTCGAATTAGTACCAACGTGGAGTTGTTGATGAAGCAGAAATAGGAACCTATGAATGCATTTTCTCATCAACCTTCATAAGCATCCATGTACGAGGAGCCTTACTATGATGAGGACACTTGCTTCGTCATTGATCAGATGGGGAGTTTTCGGACCAACACCAAAGGGTCCAATCAGGACTATTAGCGCCAAGGTCAAGGAAACTAAAGTCGGAACTATAATAAGGATTGCGCCTTCAGAGACAACAATTGAGTAGGTCTCTATGATAGAAGCAGGGGCCAAGATAGAGATGTTAATTGGGGATACAGAGATACTTACAGGAATGGTTCGTATGTGCCACCACATACTCGATATTTAGGTGCTGATAGCTCTGGAGTTGAGGAGATGTTTGATTGTCTGTTAAAGAAGGCTGATACACAGGATGAGACCTCGAAGGGGATGAAAGCTGACATCTCTAACATTAATCATAAAATCAAGTCTCATTCTATTTCTGTCAAGTAGCTAGAGCAACACTTTGGTCAAATGTCCACTCAATTGAACCATCGTCAGAAAGGTACATTGCCCAGGAACATAGTTTGGAATCCAAAGAATGAGGGATAGTGTATGGAAGTGACGATACGTGGAGGCAAACAGACCATTGACCCACCGATGCTGGTTGATTATGATGAGGCTCATGAGGAGATGGATGAGAACAAGGATGCAAAGACTAGAGACGCTAGCACCAGCGATAGGGTGAGTAATGTAGTTGAGATGCTACAGAAGTTGAAACCCATTCCTAGACCTCCCCCTCCTTTCCCTTAGAGACTCAAAAAGAAGGAGAAGGAAGGCAAATTTTAGCACTTTATCTCCATGCTAAAGTAACTCTCATCAACATCTCTCTCATTTAATTATTGGAGAAGATGCTCGAGTATGCAAGGTTCATGAAAGACTTGGTGTCGAAGAAGCAGACTATGAGCCAAGAGCTCTCTCAAGAGTTTCAGGATTGCAGTGCAATAGCAACAAGGTCCTTAGTGATAAAGCGAGAAGATCCCGGAGCATTCACCATACCCTGCACCATTGGAAATGTTTAATTTGCAAAAACATTATGTGATCTATGCGCTAGCATCAATCTAATGTCTCTTGCAGTGTTCAAAGGTTAGGCTTGGGATCCCCTACTCCTACACACATGCGGTTGTAGATGGCTTACAAGAGGGTGAAAAAGCCTATGGGATATTGTATGACGTCCTTGTCAAAGTGGAAAAATTCATCTTCCCCGCAGACTTTGTGATTCTTGATTGCGAGGTTGACTTCGAAGTCCCAATCATCTTCAAAAGGACCTTCCTAGCCACTGGACAAGCACTAGTGGACATAGAGTTGGGTCAACTCAAGTTCAGATTGGGTAATGATGAGGTCATCTTCAACATTTGCCAGCATACAAAGGAGAATGATGATACGAAGATAGTCTCTGTCATTGAGAGCATTCATGAGGTTAAACACTAAGTACCAATTGAAGAAAGACTGGTGTCGAAACTCTGGAAACAGTGATAATGATTCTAGGGAGTGACAACATCCTAGACTATGAGAAAATAGTAAAAGCCCTGGGAGTATCTTGTTTCACTAGACATCAAACTAAACTGGAACTAGACTTGAAAAATCAAGAGTCACCACCTACTAGACTATCCATCGAGGAGCCATCAGTGTTGGAATTGAAGGCTCTTCCAGCACATCTGAGGTATGTATTTTTGGGTACTAACAATACTTTGCCTGTCATTGTTGCTACAGATCTTAATGACGAACAGGTGAATGCGCTAGTCATGGTACTCAAGCAATTTAAAAAGGCTATTAGATTGATAATTACTGACATCATTAGCATCCCACCCGGATTGTGCACTCATAAGATTTAACTGGTCAAGGACTATAAACCAAGTATTGAACACAACAGGTATATCAACCCACCTATGCAAGAGGTCGTGCGCAAAGAAATCATTAAGTGGTGGGATGCAGGTGTGATATATCCAATCGCTGACAGTGAATGGGTGAGGCCGGTCCAATGTGTTCCAAAGAAGGGAGGTATCATCATGGTCCCAAATGCTAGCAATGAGTTGATCCCCATGTGACCAGATACAAGATGGAGGGTGTGCATGAACTTTAGGAAGCTCAATGTATCAACTGAAAAGGACCACTTCTCGAGACCGTTCATGGACCAGATGCAAGATCGTTTGGCAGGAAAAGGCTAGTATTGCTTTCTTGATGGTTACTCGGGCTATAATCAGATCTCTATTGCTCCAGAAGACCAAGAGAAAATGAATTTCACATGTCCCTATGGCACTTTTGCACTTAAAATGATGCTATTTGGGTTATGTAATGCGCCAGTGACATTCCAAAGATGCATGATGTCCATCTTCTCATACATGGTAGAAGACACTATCAAAGTATTCATGGATGAATTTAGTGTGGTTGGTGAGTCACTCGAAGATTGCTAGAAGCATTTGTATGTGGTGCTTTAGAGATGTGAAGAATCTCATCTGGTTCTTAATTGAGAAAAGTGTCACTAAATGGTGACAGAGGGATCTATATTGGGGCACAAAATCTCCATCAAAGGGATTGAGGTAGATAGAGCCAAAGTGGAGGTGATTGAGAAGCTACCTCCACCCATCTCTGACAAGGGTGTGAGAAGTTTCCTAGGCCATGCAGGTTTTTACAGGCGCTTTATACAGGAGTTCTCAAAGATTTCATACCCTTTGTGTAAACTACTTGAGAAGGATGCAAAGTTTCTGTTTGATGATGCATGCCTGAAAGCTTTTGAAAGGTTGAAGCAGAAGTTGATATCAACACCTATCATAGTTGCTCCAGATTGGTCGAAGCCCTTCGAGATCATGTGTGATGCAAGCGGGTTCACACATGGTGTGGTGTTGGGGTAGTGCAGAGAGAAGATTCTACATCCCATCTATTATGCCAGCAAAGCCCTAAATGCAACACTAGAAAAACTACACTATCACAGAGCAGGAATTACTTGTTGTGGTCTTTGCATTTGAGAAATTCAGGTCTTATCGTTTGGGAACCAAAGTCATTGTACATACTGACCATTCAACATTGCGGTACTTAATGGCGAAGAAGGATGTAAAACCAAGATTTATTTGATGGGTACTTCTTCTTCAAGAGTTTGACTTTAATGTGATTGACAAAAAAAGGGACTAAAAATCAGGTTGCAGACCACATATCACGATTATGATAAAGTTCGATGATGGGATGGAAATTCATGATTCTCTCCCTAATGGTAGAGTGCTTGAAACATCTCATGACTTGATACCATGGTTTGCAGATGATGCAAACTATTTGGTTACTGTTATTGTGCTAACAGACTTGACTACTCACCAGCGTCGAAGGTTTATATTTGAGGTGAGGAAGTTTTTCTAGGATGATCCATATTTGTTTCGCATATGTGCAGATGGGATTATTCGTTGTTGTATACCTGAGGTCGAAATGATGAGTATCATATAGGTGTGCCACTCATCCTTGGTGGGTGGGCATCATAGTGGAATTCGGACAGTACACAAGATCCTGTAGTGTGACTAGTATTGGCCAACCAGACATCAAGATGTCCATGACTATGCCAAGGCTTGTGAAAGATGCTAGAGAGAAGGTGGTGTTTCTCGCAACCAAAAGCTCCTTCTAAACCTCATTATGGTCATTGAACTATTTAATGTTTGGGGGATAGATTTCATGTACCTATCTATTAGCTCTCATAGGAACAAGTATATTTTATTAGTTGTGGACTATGTATCAAATGGGTAGAGGTAGATACACTTCCCAATAATGAAGATAAGAGTGTTACAGAATTCCTAAAAATGAACATCTTCTCAAGGTTTGGTACCCCTCGGGCGATCATTAGCAATGGAGGTTTCCATTTCTGCAATAGGTTGTTCAAAGCTCTACTTGAAAAATATGGAGTAAAGCATCAGGTGGCAACACCCTACCATCCACGCACAAGTGGGAAAGTTGAGGTGTCCAAGAGGGAGATCAAACAAATTTTGTCCAAGACTATGAATGCAAACTGGACTGACTGGTCGCGAAAGCTTGATGATGCATTATGGGCATACCAGACTGCATTCAAGACTCCCATAGGTATGTCTCTTTACCAACTTGTCTTTGGCAAAACTTGTCACTTACCATAGATCTTTAGCACAAGGCGATGTGGGCTCTCAAACGGTTGAACCTGGATTGGAATGATGCGGCACACTCAAGGCTGAGCCAACTCAACGAGTATGATGAGTTTCGTTTGGAGGCATATGGGAGCCCAACCCTGTATAAGCAAAGAATGAAGTTGTAGCATGATCGTTCTATTAAGAATCGCCAGTTTGCACTGGGGGCACAAAACTTCTTTTTGTGAGAGCACTTGCATTACACTTTTGATTCTAGGCTATTTCAGTTATTGTTGCTTATCTGTGGTTACCTTGCTTGTCATAGTTGCACTGTCACATGTATTTATCTGCATTGATTTGTTAGATGGCTATCTAATATGCATTGATGAGTTAGTGTGGATATCTATGCTTGATTTAAAGATGATGCATGCCATTAGATTGAGGTCTGTGTGTTGCTATACTGCTTATATAGATTGAGTCTGTCGCTTGAGGACAAACAACAATTTTAAGTTGAGTGTGTTGATGTGCTTTCAAAATACAACACTTTTGATTCTTAAAACTTGGAATGTTGTGTGTTCTCAAAGTGATGTTTCTGGGTTTGATGTGTTTTTATGTTTGTTTTTCAGGATTAAAGGATTTGGCATGATTTTGGGCAAAGTGTTGCAGATGCTAAGTTTTTGAGGACCTACGAGGCACTCTACGGGTTGTGGATACTTTCATGAGTCGTGGAGGGGTTTCATGGTTGAGATCTCGCGAAGGGCCTATTTTCTGAAGTTCCACCCACGAACTGTCAGATGAGACGAAGAATATTGAACGAGTCATGGATTGGTTTTGTGCCTTGAGGATCAGATTTTGAAGAGTTTCTAGAAAGCTGTCAGACGAAACCTATACGGGTCGTAAGTCTAAATATGGCCCGTAGAACTTCGTACGGCTCGTAACCTAGTCCATAAAAGATGCCGAATCTAATTTTTCTATTTTATTTTGGACTTGTATTTTACTTATTCTAAATAATTCTGTTAGGTCTTTTTGACAGAGAGATGCACGAGAGAACTAGGAAACACCTTTGTGACTTCGTAATTTGTGATTTTTACATTGGAAAACATTACTTTGTGATTCCTACCGAAGAATTTGGGATTTTTTTCTTAATTTCATCATTATAAGTACTTAGTTATGTTGTTCTATATCATGATTCTTCCATCTACAATGATTATTCAGAGCTAAATCCACAACTAGGGTTATGGGAACCATAATGAACTAACAAGGTAAAACCAAATAATTCATAATTCTTGAAAATTATGCGTGCATGTATTAATTAATTCTCTTTGTTTTGATTGCTTTTTAATGATGGCCAACGTTAGAACCCGCCTAATTGTTACTAACTGAATCAAGGTAGTAATGAATAGGAACAAAGATTAATTAATAGGATTCGATGTGATCCCTCTCGTCTAATCAATTGAACTAGATCAAGGGTAGGTTGTACTGGAACTAGGTAAGGGTTAGTAATGTTACATTGCAGGGATGGATCAAATAACGTAGTGAAATTTACCTCTTGACTGGATCAAAGAGTTTGATAAACTTAACTTACTGGTTCTGCATACTATAGACTCAAAAAGATTACGATTATCTGGTGATACTAAGTTAGGGATTCATGAGGAATACGATACCTTAGTTACTTCTCTAATTGGTTTCACAACACTTGCTTCTAATTTAGGTTTACTTTCTTGCAATTACAACCCTTCCCCCCTTTCGGGAGATAAGTATGTTAATTCAGTCGATTTGCTTGCAATTACTCCAAGTCTAGACCATATTCCATGTGGGTTCAACTCGAACCTTTGTTAGGTTATATATCTTGACAACAACCACTTAAACCTTTAAAAAAGAGGTGTAGCTTGGGCGACATCAATACCATCAAAATCTAGAACACACAATCTTCCTTGATATCTCAATACTCTATCTCCTCCTTTGGCAAAAGCCATTACTTTCTACTCATGCACATCTGCCTTTAATTGCAGCAAGATAGGGTCTTGATCTTGCTTCTCCTTTATCTCCACTACTAGAAATGATGTCAGCCCATTGCGCACAAGAACGCTACTTTCACTAGATTCATCTAGTTGAACTCTTAATCATGTCGGTCAGTGAACCTCTTTAGCTAGCTCTTTTTTCTCTTCCTCCATGTGAGTAGTGCTTCCCATGGAAAACCTATTAAATTAATAAATGCGTTAGCTTTACCTGGGTGGTAGAGGATGCTCATGTCATAGTCTTTGAGTAACTCAAGTCATCTCCTTTGCCTCGAATTAAGCTCCTTCTAGGTGCAGACATATTCTAGGCTCTTATGGTCTGTAATTTACATCAACATGTGCTTCATACAAATACTGGCGCCATAGCTTGAGAGCAAACACTACTACTACTAATTCGAAGTAATGTGTGGGGTATATCCTCTCATGCACCTTGAGTTACCTAGAAGAATAAGCAACAACTTTATCTTATTGCATCAATATGCACCCCAATCCCACTCTCGAGGCATCACAATAAATGAAGAATCCATCTGTTCCTTCAGGCAAGGTCAACACTAAGACAATGGTCAACCTTCTTTTCAATTCATGAAAACTCCTCCCACACTCATCAAACCATTGAAACTTAACTTTCTTCTAAGTCAGTCTAGTCAATCGTACGGATATGGAAGAGAACCCATCAACAAATTTGCGATAGTAACCAGTTAAACCCAAAAAACTTCTTATGTTGGTTGGAGAGGTTGATCTGGACCAGTTCTTAACCACCTTAATCTTTTGAGCGTCCACTCGAATACCATCACCCAAAACTATATGGCCTAGGAATGCCATTGATATGAGCCAAAATTCATACTTTGAAAACTTCACATATAGCTCATTATCCTTGAGCATCTGCAAAGCGATTCTAAGGTGATTCACATGCTCATCCTTATCTCGAGAATACATAAAATATCATCGATGAACACAATCACGAGTATGTCAAGGTAATGTTGGAATACTCTGTTCATCAAGTCCATGAAGATCGCAGGTGAATTTGTTAACCCAAAGGACATTACCAGTAATGACCATATTAGGTCCAGAAAGTCATCTTTGGGATGTCTCATTCTCTCACTTTTAACTGGTGATAGCTTGATCTAAGGTCTATCTTGGAGAAAATAGTGGCACTTTGAAGTTGGTCAAATAAGTCATTGATCCTTAAAAAGGGATACTTATTCTTGATCATTACCATATTGAACTAACAATAGTCAATACACATTCTGAGGGAACCATCCTTCTTTCTCACGAATAGGACAGGAGCGCCCCATGGAGAAACACTTTGCCTAATAAAGCCCTTCTCTAGTAAATCTTTCAACTGCTCTTTCAACTCATTCAACTCAGCGGGGGCCATTCTATATGACGGAATAGAAATAGGTTGAGTGTCAAGAAGAACATCAATCCACAGTCATTTTTCTTATCAGGAGGGACTCCAAGTAAATCCTTATAAAACACTTCAGGAAACTTATTCACAATTGGGACGGACTCAAGGGTAGGAGGCTCAACATCATTAGTTTTAACTCACACGAGGTGATAGATATATCCCTTGGAGATTAGCTTTCTGGCCTAAAGGTAAGAAATAAACTTGCCCTTTGGCATAACATAATTTCCCTTCCACTCTAGGATCGGTTCAATTAAAAATTGAAATTTGACAGTCTGGGTCCTACAATCGATGGTGGTATAGCAGGCATGAAGTCAATCCACGCCAAGGATCACATCAAAATCAATCATCTCTAACTCTACCAAATCAGTACGATGATGAATGGGCACTACACAGTCTCTATAAACTCTCTCAGCTAGACTAGACTCGCCAACAGGAGCAGAATCAGAGAAATTCTCAAGCAAACACTCAGGAAGAATCTCAAATCTACTAGCCACATATGGCGTCACAAATGATAGAGTTGCACCCAGATCAAGCAATGCGTAACAATCAAAAGTAAAAACTCGAAGCATACCCATCCCGACATCTGGTGCAGCCTCTTGGTTTTGTCGGTTCCCCATCGTATACTGACGATTTGTTTTATTGCCTGTCCTTGGTGCAGCACCTCTCTGATTACCTTTGGTTGGCAGTATTGTAGTAGAAAAGTAGGCCTTATTGCCCCACACCGGACATTCCTTTTGGGAGTGACCCATCTTTTCACATTTAAAACAATCATTCCCTCTCTCTTTGCACTCTCATAAATGCATCCTGCCATATTTTCCACAATGTGGCTTCCCTTTCGAACCAAGGGTCACACTAGCGTGAGACTGAGGACCCTATGCTCTGGAGCTCTATTGACCTTGGGACTTCTGATCAGTCATGTTACTCGGAGCTAGTGCACTGGCTGATGATGGTGCATAATTAGTAGATCTCTTCTATAAATAGGACCGATCTCCCTTACTCTGCTTAGGTTGGTTAGACTCAAGCTCTGGCTACTTGGCCTCCTTGCTCAAATGCTTCTTTTATCCCTCTTCTTATCATAATCTAATTGTTGTGCATAGACCATAAGCCTAGAAATTTCCATGCATGAGATCAGCAATGTCGTCTTGCACTCTTTCTTCACATGTTTCTAGTCTAGATATGAATCCTCATTCTTGCTCTCATGTCCTGGACCATCTCTGAGGCAGACCTGCATAGTTGGATGGACTTGAGGTTGTATTCTTCGATACTCAACCCCTTCTGCTTCAAGATCACGAACATTTCAATCTTCACCTCCCTCAACTTCTAGGGAAAGAAGTAGTCAAAGAAGGCATTCTCAAATTCACTCCACTCTGCAGGCTCAGCATCCTCACCTTGACCCTCTTCCCATTGGTTATACCAGACATTCACCACATCTTTAAGCTGGTAGGTGGCAAGTTCTACTTCCTCAATCTCAGTCGCTTGCATGGCTTCTTTTAGGACTTTCCATATCTCATCAACGAAGTTCTGGGGGTCTTCCTCAACCTTAGACCCAGTGAAGACCGGTGGGTTCATCCTCAAAAAATCCTTAAGCCTGGTTGCAGCAGTTGGCTCTTTGGAGTAAGAACTAGCAGTCTGTGAACTCCAATTCCCACTCTAGGCAGCCACCAATTGGGTTAGCA
Source organism: Solanum rostratum (assembly GCA_029948455.1). Classification (NCBI taxonomy): domain Eukaryota; kingdom Viridiplantae; phylum Streptophyta; class Magnoliopsida; order Solanales; family Solanaceae; genus Solanum; species Solanum rostratum. The sequence goes on along the minus strand of CM057047.1, from coordinate 48,975,869 downwards.
TAGTAATAGCTCCTCTAAAATCAGACTCTATAGCGAGAGCAGGTGGAGTAGTAGGCACCGTGGGACTCCAGTAGCTCTAGCTAGTCTACCTTGACCCCTCGTTTCCATCTGAATAGGAACCTCCAAAGTGGGAGTCTCAATATTTCCATCCGGGGCATTTCTTTGGCTGGTGGTACGCTTAGGAGACATGATCTGCAAATGTGTAACACATGAATCAGAAAAGAACTTTAATAGAGTTAATCTCTATCGCATAAACTCAGAATACAAAAGAAGTGTAGCCCTTCCTAATGTCCCATAGCCTCCTGCTTATAAAGTGTGATGCACAACACACTCATAAATAAGACTACTAGATACGGCTTCATAGACTCTCTAGGACACTCGAACTCTGTGCTCTGATATAAAGTTTGTCACGCCCCAAGAGGGTACCCTTGACATGGTGGGCACTTGAAGAACCATTGTTGATTCCCTAAGAGAACTACCTGGCCTTGTCTTCACATCATACTCAGCAGCGAAAGAATACTCAGATAAACCATCAGTTTAGATAAATAAAACTCTATTATAATAATAGTTTCCAACGATCAAGTTGGGAAAATAAGTAACAATCGGCAGTCCTCTACTCAATGTTTATGAATCATCTATCTAACAATCTAGATGGTACCATGACAGAAATGACTACCCTGATCAAAGAAATAAAAATACCCAATTAAAAGATAGAAGGACTCCTCTGGATAGCAAGGAGGATTCACCAAATTTGGAACAGAAACTGGTCTTCAACGATGCGCTTGCTGAAGAACCGTATCACCTGTATCTGCATAATTAACGATGCAGGCCCAAATGAACATCAGTACGTGAAATATACTGGTATGTAAAATGGCTTAAGAAAACAGTAAAGACTCAAACTCAACCAGTGAACTTGACTCAGAGATCAACTCAACAACCCATAACTTGACTCAATAAATATGCAAGTTTAAGGTTTAAAATCATGCTTTGAAAATAAACTCGATATTATGCAACTTAGTTTAAAACATTATATGCTCAATCAGGTGTTGCTTAAGAGTTTCTCTTAACCGATATCCAATCTCACCACCTTCAGTTTGGTGATGCACAATGAAGGTAACATTGTTACCACACCCATCCGAAACTTGTCAAGGTAAAAGACAATCAAAATCTCTTAGATCCAAAATAAATGTCCATCTTTATGGGACATGAGTTGTCTGACTTAACGGTGCAACTATCCTACACTAGTAACATAGTTTATGGGTTAGAGTAGTTACCTACTCGCTCCCATATCAGTGCTCGATACTCCTCTCAAACTAAAACATGCCCATGCCAATCAACTCAAATCTCGTCTCATTGGATGTTCTCCAATCAACTCAACTCAATTACTCAATAGCTCAACCAATCCGAATCATCAATCATGCATGAACTCAAGACTCTGACTCAAATACAAACGGTCATTTAGACTCCACTCAAACATGCTCATCCCATAATACAAGCATGATGCTTATTAAATATGTATATATACAGATAATATGCTCCTCATGCTCAATCATACTCAATTTACTCAACTTAGACAATCCCAGTCATGGTCTAAATCCGATCAATGCAACAAAAGTTATATGAAATGATGCAATTCAAAGTTCATAGTACTGGATGCAAATTTATTACTCCGATTTCATATGACCAGTATGTAACTCATTGACTCATTCATAGATATGCATAAAGACACAAAATAACTGCAAATAACTCGAAGATTAGGATCGTGAGATTTTCCGAACTCAATTCTTATACGTGAACTCTATTCAAGTAGACAAAAGGACACATGGATGGACTCAGTCCTACTTTTTAGGAAGCTTTACATACCTTGAATCACGAAGAACGATCAACTCTCTAACGATCCTCAAGCTTGAACTCAAAACTCTCGCTTTTCTCCCTTCTTCGATGCTCTTAAGGTTTCTAAGTGTATAACGAAGAATAATACACATAGGATACTGACAAATGACCTGAAACAAGTCCAAAACATCATAAGTTTTAATTAAAAAGGGTAGAAAAGGATGAAAATACCCCTCTTAGAAACTACTGAGTGAAATCACGAGACACTATCTACAGGCCGTAGTTCCACTTACAGGTCGTATGTGACCCCTCGTAGAGGAAGGTGTCCCAAAATCAAGTTACTGAGAATCAGACCAGGGACCTATAAATCCCTTTCTACAGCTCGTAAACCATGGGCCATCTGATAACTCATCATTCAAGGTTAAGAAATCTTGATTTCTGGAACTTCAGTCTACAAAACCTATTCCACGGACCGTAAACGTGACGATGGGCCATCTATCCAGAAAAGTAGATTTTGAATCATCAAACCACGAAACTTATTCCACATGTCGTAGAATGATGTATGGTTTGTACAGTGTCTTGTACATGGGTCTCAGACTTAAAAATATTTCGTTAAATCATAGGGTAAGCTACGAGGCCTCATCTACGGACCATAAATGACCCTTCGTGATTTCTTCTAGTGATTTTTCTGAGTCATTTTTCTCAGTTTTCTCTGGGAATCTTCGCAGACTAGGTTGGATGAATTTGGAGGTGTTACAATAGTCAAGGAAGACAGCAGATCAGTGATAGTCGATACTCATTGGGGAGCAATGCCATGAATGGTGTAGTTTGCCTCAGAGATTGAAATAGAGCAGAACGAAGAAATAAAGGAAGACCATGAGATACGGAAGAAGATGATAAACTTGAAGAAATAATGTCAATAGGAGATCTTTCTGCACAAGCTAGTCCAAATTATGGGCTATTTGATTTTGAAAAATTATGAGTCAATTCCTATTAATGTTAATACAGATGAACTAGAAAGAATGATTCGAAATATGTAGAGATTGTAATTTATTAGAGACAACTAATTGTAAGTTTGTAACTTTATATGTTTTGAATTTTATCAATCTATTAATAAAGTCAATAGACTCATTTAGTCTTTGCATTTCTTAATTTTGTTTTCCCGTAAATTTTGTGTGGTTCAATTAAATAATGTTATTTACTTTACATTATCATATATTGAAAATTAAATTTGTATTTTTGTAGTCACTATAATAAATCAACAATGTTACATTGTAACTATATTATTTTAATAGATCATATATTGTGAGTATAATAATATATTTGATATACATTATAAGTATGTTATTCTAATAGATAGTATACTGTGAATATATTTGATATACATTGAAAATATACAGTATAACTATATTATGATAATAGATAGTATATTGTGAGTATATTTGATATCAAATATAAATATATCATATTTGATATACATAGTATTTATAATGTAACTATATTATTATAAGAAATGGTATATTGTGAGTAAATTTGATATATATTGTAAAATGTAAATACATAATATAACTATATTATTATAATAGATAGTATATTTTGAGTATATTTGATATACATTGTAATACAAATACATAACATAACTATCTTAATATAATAGATAGTAAATTGTGATATTATAATGTTAGTATATTATTATAATAGATAGTATATGTTGGAACAAGGGCTTTTGATGATTGACAAAGATAATGAAACAGGTTGGATCATCAGGTTCATTCAGCAGGGTGATAGCCATGAAAAATGCACATACTACACATAATAAAAGTGAAATAACAGGTGTTGGAAATAAGGCGTATAACAAGGAATACTACTCCAAGCTATCAACTACTCCAAGCTGTCAAAAAGAAGAAGGATTTAAAAAAGGAATACTAATACTACTCCAACTCTAACAAGAGGTGTAAAAGAAGGAGAAGTTTGATTAGAAGAAGGAATTCGAAAAGAGAAAGGATAACACTAGTTATCTCTGAAGCTGCAACTATAAAACCAGAAAAGAGTTCACAGAAGAAAATTGGGCAAAACAGAGAGAGACGAAGCATAAGAGAAAAACGGCACTTAACATAGGGTTTAGGAGTTTTTTGTTTTCTCTTTGAATTCGTAAGCTACTGTGTAATATCTCAGGATCTATAACTGAGATTAGTTTTCTAGTCTTCAAGTAGGGAGCAACTAGAAGACTTTGGGAACGCAAGCCTTGGGAGGTTTGCGAGTAGAAGTTAGGTAAGGACGTAGGGGTGAAGTGTGGTTGTAAGTTGTATTAAACTGTTGAAGGCTTATGTTGATTTCAGTAAAATTGGAAGAAATTCCTGTAGAGGTACATGTCGTGGGTTTTTCACCTATTATGAGCTAGGTGTTTCCACGTAAAATCACTGTGTTCAAGTTTGAATCTGCATTCTTGAAACAGGTCAACTAACCTGTTCCAACGAGTAAGCAAATTCCTAGGGTGCGCAGTTCTAACAAGTGGTATCAGAGCGAGTTTTCTTATTAAAGGCTAGTACCTAAGAAACAATCATCATGAACACTGCACCACCGCTTGGACACGGAGAAGGACAGTCTGCCGTCAGACCTACTCTTTTCAATGGAACACACTTCGCGTGGTGGAAGGCCAGGATGGAGGACTTTATTCAAGGAGAAGATTACGAACTCTGGGATCGAATCATCATGGGACCAACTATTCCCATGCGAACTGTAGAGGGCCAACTAGTTCCAAAAGAAAGAAGAGAGTTCACTGTCGACGATTGACAGCCATGAGGAAAAATGCCAAAGCCAAAAACCTTTTAGTCTGTGGTCTAGGCCCGGAAGAGTACAACAGAATATCAAACTGTACATCAGCCAAGGAGATCTGGGATGCGCTCACAATCGCTCACGAAGGAACTGCTCATGTCAGGAAATTCAGGGTTGCTATGCTGTTTACTGAATACGAAACCCTCAAGATGAAAGAGAATGAAACTCTGCACGAGATGATGGCCAGACTGACCTTGCTCATAAACGAGCTAGCATCCCTGGGAAAGGTCCTCACATCTGAAGAACAGGTAGACAAGGTTCTGAGGGTCCTTCCAAAGGCCAAGTGGGATGTCAAGGTCACTGCGATTAGGGAAGCAAAGGATATTGAAACCATGACTCTAAATGAACTGGTTGGAAACCTTAGAACCTATGAGATGAATATGGAAGATTAAAAGAAACAAACAAGCATAGATGAAAAGTCACTAGCTCTCAAAGCAGCTTCTGATGATGAAGGATCGGACTTGGAAGAAGATCAAATTGCCTTCCTTGCAAAAAACTTCAAAAAATTCCTAAGAAACAAAAAGGGGAAGAATCTGACACGGAAGATACTGATGAGACTGCTCTCATGGCTGCTAAGGACTCAGATCTTGAAGAAGATAATCGATCTAAGGTAAGTTGCTCTAAATTAAAAGAAAAATTGCACCTTTTCTCAAAAGAGAAGCTAATCATTCTCATGAAAGGACTAATAGATGACTTTCAAGAAATAGAAAACGAAAAGGATCACCTAATAAAGGATTTTTCAGACCAAAAATTTGAAAACCTTGAAATTAAGAACTGTCTGGCAGAAGCAAATAAGATAAATGACCAGCTGAAGAAACAGGTCACAAAACTTGATTCACAAAAGGACAAGTGAGACTAATCTTGAACTTAAGAAAGTAGAAACTGAGCTAAAAAGGAGCAATGTCGAACTGATACGGGAAAAAGAAAAGGTGAAAAGACTGAATCAAGAAATATCAACCTTAAAACTTGATCTAGAAAAGGCAAACCGTTGGACCAAATCCTCTAGGATAGTCAACCACTTGGGTAACAAAAACCATAATGAGAAAGCTGGAATAGGGTTCTTTCATAAAGAAACCACCTCCACTGATCTGTGTTATCTATGTGGCAAAATTGGACACCCAACCACTGAATGTCCAATTGCGAACAATGCTAGAAACAGAAACACCAATCATGTGTATAAGAAAAGGGCTGAGAACAATAAAAGAAACAGGTCAAAGAATGTGTTGTCTCTGTGGGCAAGAAGAAATCTTATTCATCCCTTTTATAACAAGAAAGGACCCAAGCTAGTCTGGGTTCCTAAAACTAACCCTTAAATTATCTTGCAGGTTGCAGTGAAAGGAAGCAATCATTGGTATCTGGATAGTGCTTGCTCAAGACACATGACTGGTGACAAACAGAAATTTCTTTCACTAGCACCACTTGACGGGGGAAAGGTCTCCTTCGGGGATGGCAAGAAGGGGACTGTCGTGGGTGTTGGAAAAGTTGGACGAGAAGATCCGAAAGCTGTAGATGAAGTCTATCATGTAGATGGATTGAAGCACAATCTCTTAAGCATCTCTCAATTATGTGACAGGGGAAACAAGGTCACTTTCACATCTGCAGGTGGCAAGGTTAAGAATCTGAAGACTAAAGAGGTGATTCTAATGGCAAATAGATATAAGAATGTGTACAAGGCTGACATCATGGGTATGGCTGGAGCACATTTAAAATGTCTAAGTGCAATAACGGAAGATCCATTACTATGGCACAAGCGACTTAGGCATGCTAGTTTGAAACAACTAAACACACTATCATCCAAGAACATGGTTGTAGGTTTACCCAAAACCAAGTTCGAAGATGACAAGGTGTGCAGCGCTTGCGCAAAAGGGAAGCAGGTCAGAGCATCATTTAAGTCAAAGAACCAGGTAAGTACCACCAAGTGCTTGGAACTGGTTCGCATGGACCTGTGTGGACCAATGAGAGTAAAAAGCAGAGGTGGTAAAAGGTACATGTTTGTTATTGTTGATGATTATTCTAGATTTACCTGGACCTTTTTCTTGGCTTCTAAAGATGAGTCCTTCGACGTTTTCTCAATTTTCATTAAGAAAATAGAGAAGAAGTTGGTAACTTCCTTGATCTCCATAAGATCAGATCATGGAACTGAATTCGAGAATGCTAAATTCTTAGAATTCTGTTCAAAAAATGATATTGATCACAACTTCTCTGCTCCAAGAACCCCCCAACAAAATGGAGTGCTAGAAAGGAAGAATAGGACTTTAGAAGACATGGCTAGAACAATGATGATAGCTAGTAATGTGGCTAGAAATCTCTGGGTTGAAGCCGTAAACACTGCTGCCTACATACTTAATAGATGCATGCTAAGACCCTTGCTAAATAAAACCCCCTATGAATTACTCAAGGGCAGAAAACCAAATATCTCCCATTTTAGGACATTTGGATGCAAATGCTATGTCCATAATAATGGTAAAGATAATTTGGAAAAATTTGATGCTAGAAGTGATGAGGGAATTTTCTTAGGGTATTCTCTACATAGTAAAGTTTATAGAATACTAAATAAACGTACCAACTGTGTTGAAGAAAGCATTCATGTTATATTTGATGAAAATTTCAGTGTCCCTGAGAATAATATGCAGGATGTCAATGAACTGGAATTCAGATCAATGGAACAGGCCAACTCACCTGTTTCACTTACTGAAAAGGACGAGAGCATACAGACAGGGGGAATAACTGTAGAATCTGAAGGTCAACAGGCAGATTCAGGTTCTGATCAAACAGTCCAATCACAAAACGAACAAACCCAAGGGCTGGTGATAAAGAATTACAAGTATCAGGACTCACATCCTCTTGACAATATTCTCACAGACCTGACCTCTGGAATCACTACCAGATCAGGGATGAGGAACTTATGTGCCTTTCAGGCATTTGTGTCATTAATGGAGCCAAAACGGATAGGGGAAGCACTACAAGATGAAGAGTGGATTCTTGCGATGCAGAAAGAACTGAGTTAGTTTGAAAGATGCAAAGTATGGCACTTAGTACCTAAACCAGAAGGAAGAACTATCATTGGCACCAAGTAGGTATTTCATAACAAACTGGATGAACATGGAACAGTCACAAGGAACAAGGCCAGACTAGTGGTCCAAGGATACAATCAGGAAGAAGGCATAGACTACGATGAGACGTTTGCACCTGTGGCAAGACTTGAAGCTATCAGACTGCTTGTCGCCTTCGCTGTTTTCAAGAAGATTACCCTATATAGATGGATGTAAAAAGTGCATTTTTGAATGGTTATTTGAAAGAGGAAGTCTTTGTGAAGCAACCACCGGGGTTTGAAAGTACTGAATATCCTGAGTATGTGTTTAAGCTTGATAAAGCACTGTATGGACTAAAGCAGGCTCCTAGAGCATGGTATGAAAGACTGTCAAAATTTCTCCTACACCATGGTCACACAAGAGGAAAATTGACAACACCTTGTTCCTAAAAACTCAAGGCACTGATTTGCTGATTGTACAAGTATATGTGGATGACATCATTTTTGGTTCTACAAATGAGGTCATGACACAGGTGTTTGTCAAATTGATGAATGGAGATTTTGAAATGAGCATGATGGGAGAACTAAATTTCTTCTTGGGCCTTCAATTCAAACAAACTCCCTCTGGAACCCTGATCCACCAAGGCAAATATGTGAAGGAGCTCCTCAAAACGTTTCAAAATGGAAGACGCCAAAGAAACAGATACACCAATTGCCACTGCCATAAAACTGGAATTGGATGAGAAATGCTCGTCTGTAGAACAAAAGCTCTATCGAGGTATGATTGGGTCCTTGTTGTATCTTACTGCTAGTAGACCTGACATTGTTTTCAGTGTGGGACTTTGTGCTCGCTTTCAAGCCAATCCAAAGGAGTCACATCTCAAGGCTGTGAAGAGAATCTTCTGATATCTAAAAGGCACCTCTGACCTGGGCCTATGGTACTCCAAAGGTAGTAATTTCAACCTAATAGGATACACTAATGCTGATTATGCAGGGAACCTAGTAGATCAAAAAAGTACTTCTGGTATGGCTCATTTCATTGGAACATGTTTAATTTCATGGTCCACTAAGAAGCAAAACTCCGTAGCACTGTCCACTGCTGAAGCTGAATATGTACCAGCTGGATCCTGTTGTGCTCAATTGCTCTGGATCGAACAACAGTTGCTGGATTTTGGGATAGATGTTGGGAGTGTTCCAATCTTATGTGACAATACGAGTGCCATTAACATTGCAAAAAATCCAGTTCAGCACAAACGGACTAAGCATATAGACATAAGGCATCACTTTCTTTGTGAGTGTGTGGACAAGGGGCTGGTATTTATCATATTTTGTCCTACGGAGAACCAAATTGCTGACATTTTTACTAAGGCATTAAGCAGAGAACGATTTGAACAAATTAGGTTAGACTTGGGGATGATTAAGATAGCATAAACTCCCCTCAATGACTGACTAGAAATTCTGATATGTTACTCTAAAAATATAAGAGGTGATCTAGTCAATATTTCATATCACGTATCTCCTACCAACTTGTAGAATTAACATGAGAATGTGGTTTTGTGTGCAGGATTACTTTCCCAAAATCCATCAACAATTGGAACAGGACAATCAACCAGGTAACATTTGATGTGCACTTCTTTTTAGATTCAAATAATTAAACCGGGCACCCTAAACCTGTTCCCCTCATTATTACCCTGTCAGCGCAGTTCACACCTTTACCGCCAAAACGTCATTTCGCTCCTATCTCTGATGAAATGACGGACGGCTTCACTTCACCCAACCCTTTCCCTTCCCAATGCCATTAAAACCTCCATCTTTTCACATCTCTCTCTCTCATCCTATATTTGAACCACCCCTCCCAACCTGCATCATTTCATATCTCAATCTCTCTCTCTCCTCCGTCTTTGAACCACTCTCTTTGAACTCCCTCATCCTTCCTCCCCCAACAATGGCTTCCTCCCAAGAATCTCTGAACACCTCCACACAAAAAACCCAAGATTCTTCTTCCATGGCCTTGATCGTACATCCCACTGCCAATATACCTCCTCCTCTTAAAATAGACTTCTTTGACTTTCTCAAATGGGGGGATATGACCAAAACTTTGCAAATTTCTTCAATCCTCCATCACCCTCAACTGCATTCCCACCTTCAAGGGAGCCAGTTCACCCAACTCCTTCCACCACTCCTTCCAACCCTCAAGAACCTACTCAAAACCCTACACAACCTCGCCGTCGCCTAAGAAAGATCTTCCAAGAAACTATTCCAGTGTCTGAGGATGATCCTTCACCAAAAACAATCACCTCATCTGACTCCATCCAGCCTCTTCATACTAGAAACCAAAAACGCCAGGCAGAAGAGGCCCTTCAGCACGCTCTGCAACAGAGCAAGAAACGCAAGGGTACCACCGCCTCTTCTCCCCCTAGGGATCTCCTACTGCGTTAGGTTCGCAGGAACAGACGCAAACACGTTTTCCCCGAACCTCCTAGGTCTCGCCTACCACCATCTCCCTCCATAACTCCTCTAGGCTCTCCAGCCTCCTCTTCATCCCAGTCCACTCCTTCTCCACAATGCACACCTCCAATCGTTTCCAAACTCACTACCTCCAAACCCCGCACCACTACTCGAAAGAAACGGGTGCCTCCACCTGTTCCATCTCCTGTCTCCTCTTCTGACAGCGAGTCTGAGCCCACCCCTGTCACACCTTCTGAACCAAGTTCTCCTGCCTTTTCTCACTTCCAATGGCGCTCTCTCCTCCGAGGTCGTGTCATTACTGGGTTGGGGAGGCCCTGAAATGGATACCCTCCTTACCAAGCTTGAGGTACAAGGATGGTCTGCGCTTTTTCTCCGGACCACAGTCCAACGTAAATTGGCCAAACCTGAAATGTACGAATTCTACGCACAAGGGAGTGTGCGTGACTCTGTTTTCTCTACAATTGTTCGAGGGGTTTCCCTTCGCCTCACTCCCTCCGACATTGGTCGTATTCTCCAAATTTCGGATGAAGGTTGGGCCCATTACGTTTGTCATGAGTGGCCTCCCCTTGACAACTTGCCCTCTGCTCTGGAAATCACCAAAAAGTTTGCTGGGAAGCCCACTTTGACTCAGCATAGACGTCCAAAGGAGGGAAATGTCTCCCCTGCATAAGCTCTACTTTGATGTGGTTCACAAGATCCTGCTTCCTCACTAGGAACGAAGGTCTGAGGCGAGCTATCTTGATCTCACCCTGATGGAACTGCTCGATGCAGGTGTTCCAATAAACCTTCCAGGCCTTATGCTGAAACATATTTAGCGAGTTCTCATCCAGGATAAGAAGGGACATGCTCTCCCTTACGAGTTCTGGTTGGCCCAAATCTTTGAGGCCTACTCAGTACCTGTGCAGGTTTGGACCATGCAGACTACAAAAGATGTTCTTGGTCAGATGGACCATCAAACCCTACCTGGTGCAATGCAATGTCCAGGCACTCCACTTCACCGCCTACAGATGGCGCTGATCGCTAAGCATGCGGAGCTGCTTCAGGAACGGGAGAGATTTGATCAGGAGAGGCGCGCCTTCAATCTACGGATTGCTGAACTGGAGGATATACTCATGAAGGAATGGGCTAAACATACTCACATTGTGCACACCCTTACCAAGCTCATTCCTTGATCCAACTCCCTCTCTGCCCAAACCTATCTGTTTTTTCTGGGTGCCTTGTTCAATTTATTGTTTCTTTTAAGTTGCATTGCTTTTGTTATGACTGCTGGTAGTTCTCCTTTCTCTTGTTTTTGTTTATCTGGTCTGTAATCTCGCTATTGTAAATACAATTCTCTGTTTCTCCTACTGTCTGGTTATACGTTTTATCTTACTATGATTAGCCTTCGCTTCTTACGTACTTATCAGTTTTCGATGATGTCAAAAGGAGGAAGATAATGAGTTGTGCAATATTTATAACCCTTGCTTAACCTGATTCATTCTTGAAGCTGTTTTTCTTACTATAGCTGCAATACGGACGTATCAACTCAGGAAGTTTGTCATCATCAAAAAGGGGGAATTTGTTGGAACAAGGGCTTTTGATGATTGACAAAGATAATGAAACAGGTTGGATCATCAGGTTCATTCAGCAGGGTGATAGCCACGAAAAAATGCACATACTACACATAATAAAAGTGAAATAACAGGTGCTGGAAATAAGGCGTATAACAAGGAATACTACTCCAAGCTATCAACTACTCCAAGCTGTCAAAAGAAGAAGGATTTAAAAAAGGAATACTAATACTACTCCAACTCTAACAAGAGGCGTAAAAGAAGGAGAAGTTCGATTAGAAGAAGGAATTCGAAAAGAGAAAGGATAACACTAGTTATCTCTGAAGCTGCAACTACAAAACCAGAAACAAGTTCACAGAAGAAAATTGGGCAAAACAGAGAGAGACGAAGCATAAGAGAAAAATGGCACGTAACGTAGGGTTTAGGAGTTTTTTATTTTCTCTTTGAATTCGTAAGCTACTGTGTAATATCTCAGGATCTATAACTGAGATTAGTTTTCTAGTCTTCAAGTAGGGAGAAACTAGAAGACTTTGGGAACGCAAGCCTTGGGAGGTTTGCGAGTAGAAGTTAGGTAAGGACGTAGGGGTGAAGTGTGGTTGTAAGTTGTATTAAACTGTTGAAGGCTCACGTTGATTTTAGTAAAATTGGAAGAAATTCCTGTAGAGGTACAGGTCGTGGTTTTTTCACCTATTGTGAGCTAGGTGTTTCCATGTAAAATCACTGTGTTCAAGTATGATTTCTGCATTCTTGAAACAGGTCAACTAACCTGTTCCAACGAGTAGGCAAATTCCTAGGGTGCGCAGTTCTAACAGTATATGATGATTATATTTCATATACATTATAAGTATATACAATATAATATATAAATGAAAGTATATTATTATAATAGATAATACATTGTCACGCCCAAAGTCCCATTAAGGCAGACTAGCACCCGTTGCCGACAAGGCTCGGGAGAACAACATATACCCATGCACTTTTTATGAACATTATAAAAGGGTTTCCACATTCAACATGTTTTCAAGAAAGTAGACATTAAAAACAAGCCAAAGGAAATGCATATGACCAGGCCGTTGGAGCCACGATGTCTAAAGTACGATACATGACCACACGTTACATAGTCCACAAAGCCTCTAGATAAGGAACAATATTTATATGGATCGGGACGGGCCCCACCTCATGACCAACTATGCAATACAAAAATATAAGCTCTAGACACACAAAACTCCGAAGCAACATGCAGCTCAGTAATAGCAGTTGGATGTCCTATACTCCTACTGGAGATCTATTAGCTCCTATACCTGCAACATGAAATGCAGGTCCCCCATAAGGGATGTCAGCATGAGATAATGTATAGAATATGTAAGGCAGAACTGCATATGAAATAAGAACTCAAATGAAATCATACACTGGTGTGTAAGGATAAGGGACCACCTTTATTCTTACTGTGGAATCATGTACTTTATGTCCTTTTTATTACTTTACCTTTCTTTACTGTATAATCTGTGCGCAGTACATCATATAAATGACCGGCTGATCAGTGGTAAATCAACATCGAGATCAACCCATGCTAGGATTTTCTTTCACCCCTGGGATACCCCCGTAATATGGGATCGATCTATGCTAGGTGATTCTTCCACCCCTGGGATACCATCCATTAATAAGCAACTTCGAGTTATCTTTTATTTACGTTTGAGATGATTCTTGTAGTGGTCATTACATTTCGAACTGTAGGACTATAGGTATAACATGTGACATGTAACAATCATGCAAGACAGTACCACAATGAAAAGAGTAGGTTACACAACTAATGAATTATGTAGGAGGTGAAACAACACGTGGACTTTATTGGCAACAAAAGGAACTCATGTATTTTGGTGTCCAAAGTATGTATGCAGAATTGACAATGGCTATGTGTGGGAGCATATGAACATGTTAAGGAATAGAGACACGGTTATTAATTAGGTCTGAGTTTGTAAGTGCCTTTATGTGCCAAGGAAGAACCTAGATTCATGCCAAATAATATGAAAACGAGTAGCCTTACATACCTCGTTGTACTACATCGTTATTACCTCAAAGTAATCTCCTTTTTCTCCAAATACTTATCTACAATAGAGTAGGTGATAAAACTAGTATTAGCAGCTAATAAACACGTCTTGGCAGTCCAATCTCATAAAAAAATAATGCTCGGGCATCAAGCTTGTGATTGTCAATCCAAGAGTATTCTTTCAACCTCTCCACCTCTAATCATATTTTCAAATACACATTCTCATATGCATGTCATATTTAGCTTGTTTTACTCCCATAATAGTGTTACAACAGCTCACAAAGAACAACACATAACAATTCTACACAACACATGAGTAGGCAACATTACGTCTTCTCGCTACATTTTGAAGTCAACAATTCCAAACCTATTTCAACTTCAACCAAACTGTCTCCAACATATTTACACATAAAAACAGTCCAAAAACAATCCCTAAGTAGAAGGACATGCAACAACAATTCCCAATTACCAGTCCACAAGTTCCTGCTAAGAGCGCAATTAAGACATCATACAAGAACTCATTTTTTAGGAAGAAAACAAATGGCGCAGCAGCCTTCTTACATCACTACAGAACTAAACTTTGTTAAAAACATAAATATTACTTCATAATCCAGCCAACCAAGAAGAGAAAGTCTCTTAATAAACAAGAAAAGTGTACAACAATCTTTGGAACACATGTTGTCCAAAATTCCAGCACAAGTATATTTAGCATACTCCTCATGTTTTTCATCGAAAAATTATACTAAACCATAGGTATTTCTACTTACCTTATCCTTCAAGGATAAGGTCCTCTTCAAGAACCCTAAAGGTGTGCTTTGGCTACTTCACAAAGTCAAGAGAGAGCAACAAATGAACTTGTGAAAGCTGAAATTTTTTTCACTACTAAAAAAACTGTGAATAGCGGCCTCAAAATTATTGACCTCCAATTGTAGTCGGTAATTTTTGACTTTCGAAAGTCGATACTTTATAAAAATATAAGAAAATAAAAAAAATAAGAAAATCGACTTAAGGAAGTCGGTATTTTATGTAAAAAAATGCGAAAAATTATATAGCAACCTTCGGAGGTCAAAACTTTTTCCGGGAAAAAATAAATACAAGAAAAACAGACCTTTTGAGGGTTGTATTGAATTTAAATAATAATATTTTATTTTATCTCAATTAAATATTAGAATTTTAAAAACATCTCTTTTTGAATAAATCGTCCTCCGGAAGACAATAATGTGTAAAATAACAAAAAAAGAATAAAATTTTATACCGACCTTAAGTTTTATATAATTAAAATTATTTTTTATTAAAATATGTATATAGTGACTATGGGAAGTCAATATTTTTTTTTATTTAATTATTTTACTAATACCGACCTCTAATGATCGGTAATACAATGACAAATAAAAATAAAATTTAATCTTATTTGAATGAGAAATACAAAAACTCAATTAAAAATTAGAGCAACGATTTTATGTAAAATATAGCATAAATTAATGTAAATTACCGACCTCCTAACGTCGGTATTAACATGATTATTTTTATTTTTATTTTTATTCAGTGTGATACAGACTTTCGGAGGTCAGTAGATTTTATATTATCTAACTATTTTTAATAAAATCAACATACGAATGTCAATTTTAAAAACTTTATTTATTAATCATTATTGTTGTATATTGTGTACAACCTTAACTTTTTATTTTACGCTTATGATTAACCTTTTAAAAGTGTAATAATTTTTTGTAATTTTATTAAAAAACTAGAATTGGTGGGATAGACATTAAATAAAACACCGATAATTCACATTTAATGTATGAAATAACATTGCCATTAATTAAGAGATAATTTTATATATATTCATAAAATAATGTAACAAATTCTATCAGTCTGATGCATATATATATGTCCATAAATCCGAACTTAAATAAATCTCTCATGTAATAATATCGTCGGCAGAAAAATGATAATCCATCAAAAATGTGTGGAATACGTTAATTGTATGAGGTTATATATACTCGTTGAGTAGTGTAATAAACAAAATTTCATATGTCAATTAATAGTTTGAGTATGAAATACGTCACTAATTAAAAAAACACCGATCAATTCAAGTATTAAATATGTTGTTTATGAAGTGATAAATCTTTGTTGATTGATAAACTATAATTCATCAGAGATGTTTGAAATACGTTGATTTTAGGAAATTACACATTGAGCATTATAATATATATATACACACACACACATTTTATATGTTTGTTGATATAGTTAGGATATAATAAGTATAAACTACTATTATGATACTCGTTAAATTATATATTTAACAAATTAAATTAAGTTCTATAAATATCAACCTCCATGGATAATCGACGATCTATTTGCTTATAATAATTTTATTGAGAAATATAAGTACATATAAATAACATAAAAAAAAATTCTTCAAAATTCGGCGTCCCTTGTAAATTGAAAATGTTTATATTTTTTTCACAATATCAACATTTTATATGATTTTATTTTAATTGATAATATTTCACCTCAATATATCAAAATATTTTAATTATCATTTTGATTAAATAATATCAACTTCTTGAAGTCGGTAGCTTTAAATATTTATTTTAATATTAATCGATAAAATCAATCTCAAGAGGTCGATTTTATAAAGTCTACAACGTACATATATTAGTAAAAGTGAGTTTTTTAAACAAAATTACCGACTTCTGGAAGTCGGTATAATTTTAGACGACCCGCCCTTGGACAAATAAGTTCCCTCCTTAGGCAAATATTTTTCTCTTTCTCTGAAAAAGCCCTAAGACGTTTCTCTTTGTCCGAAGGTGAATTGGAGCATTTGGTCTACGCAACAACTACAGTGAACTGAAGCCTCTCCTTTTCAACTTTCAGGTTGGTTTCTTTGTTCCCCTTTTCTTTCTTTATGTCTATTTTGCCAAGATGGGTTTTGTGATTGAATATGTAATCAGAACTCTGAGCTTTTGAATTCGGTTTAGGTAAAGAAAAAATTAGTCAAGAGAAGAGTTTTAACTCATATTAGGACTGCTTTTGAATCATTTTTTCAAAATAGCAGATAAATAATTTTGGGTGTTTGGAAATGTTTGCTGAATTTGGCAAATTTATTTTGCTGAGTTCCTTAGTTGATTTACCATGGTCTTGTGTTATCAGAAAAGAGGATTGCTAGCAAATAAAGAATTTTGGACATTTGGAGATGTTTGCTGAATTTGGCAGATTTATTTCGTTGAGTTCCTTGATCAAGTTTTAGAAAACAAATTATACTTCTTCTCTGTCTCTCTCACAGACACAAAAAAGAGACCCTGAAAACAATAATGTTGGGTGAAAACAAACCATTAGAACTTTAACAGACAGCTTAATAGTTGCATGCTAGGTGAAACGCTTTGATGTTGTTTAAACATATTTACTGTAGGAATCTTAATTGTCTGTTTTAAGTGTGTATTTCAACCAAATAGCATTGCATTTTATTGCATTATTGGTGTTTTCAGCTAATAAGGAGTTGAATACAGCCAGGTAAGAAGTGAGAAAATTGCTAAGGGACTCACATCCCGAATCATATGAACTCTCGAAGAAGAATCCACTCAAAAGTAGAATGGAACTTATCATTGGTAAAATTAGAATTAATACTTAATCATTGTAATTTAAAGTTTAAACTTATCATTATTATTTATGTAAATGGAACATGATTGTAGTTGGATGTATAATAGAAACAACCCCGGTCTAGTGGGTATGGTTCCAAAATTCGTAGAAGGTGTCATGTCGCGCCCCATTTTTCTCGCGAAGAAATGGGAACCTGGACGACGTCGTGGCAACGACTCTTTTGGGATTTAGAAAAAGGAGAGTCGCCACTTAATGAATTTGAGGTGCATTAGGACACCATTCTAAGCCTAACAAAATTAATCTAACCAGAGAGAGTGTAAGGGCTCAAATTACCTCGAAGGGAAGGTGTTAAGCACCCTTCAAGGTCCGCAAATGCGGGTTCCGACCGTGTCTCGTATTATATGTGGGGATTACAAATAAGGGTCTCTTATATTAAAAATAAATGTCTTAAATTATTCTAAGTGACACAAATAAACAAGTTAATCAAAAAAAATGAAACAAAATTAAAGGAATTAATTACTCGGATTAGTTACTCGACTTTATTTCCGGATTTTAGCTTCACTTAGCTTATAAAAGCCTAAGGACAAAACCGAGGTTTGTCCTACTTAAGCACGAGTTATATTCATCATCTCCGAGGGTCCTATTTACCCCTACCCTTCCTAAGTTGATTTATTATTAACTTAAGAGCGTTCTAAGAAAAGGATAAAAATCTACCGCTTCCTAGATGTGTCTAGCGTCCCATCTTAAGGCCCCAGAGGCATTGGATTTCTAGTTATGGTAGTTCTAGATTCAAAGAAAATATAAGGCTTCCTATAGGACCACGCGTCAAACAAAACATTTAGGACAAACAATTAATCAGCAAGTCTCAAATAAGCCTCTCAACAAGTCAACATAGTTCTAAACACAAGTAAAAGTGCAAAAGCTTATTAAATGTACTACGCATAATAAATCAAGCTTTGAAACATTTTTATACTTAAAGGATTTTAGAAATATTACCCTATTAAAAATTGAGGAAAGAAATGTACTCTAAGATGTTGAGAAAATTGTTGAAGTAAAAAAACGTGATATACATATTTATTTTATTATTAAGGAGATACTATAAACATTATTTTTTAAATGTGTTAAAAGAGATTTATTTGAAGCAGGCTAAAATACTCACAAAAGAAGAAATTTAAACAATATGATATGCAAAATAATAATAATAATAATACTTAAAAGGTTTATCTTAGAAACTGTGAGCATGATTTGTTTTTATAAGACGGCATATTGAGAAATTTGATTAACATTTCATAGGTATAGAAAATATCCTACACTTCTTATACGATATGAAGCTATTTATGAGGATGATTTCATAAATAAATCCTATGGTCAAGATGTGTAAATCACTTACTTATTTTATTTGTAACAAGAAATATTTATTAATGCAACATTTCGATTTAAGAATATATGTCAAAGTTAAAACTGCACTATTAATTATACTTTAGCCGACTTCTTTTAATAAGTTTGAAAATCTTAATCAAGCGAGTCGTATACAAAAATAACTAGCGAAGAGAATGAACATATCTTAAAGCGTGATGTCTAAAGCACAATAGTAGCAAACAAGCTATGCTCTTATCCTTTTTATTTTTATTTTTTTTTTAGACAAACCAAAGACAATATTGCTAAGCGGGTTGTTCGCATAACTCTCTTTTCCCCTTTTTTAATCGGTTCCTAAATTGAGTTGCCTACGTGAATTCCGCAATTAGATAAAAAAAAAAAGAACCTTAGCATGCGATTCCCCTCCCCCTTTTGACTAGACCCCCATTTTTACTATGTTATTACAAGTTCTGGGGAGGGATTTAAATACATTTCAAACAAACAGAACAAAAAAGAACAAACAGAAGAATAAAGAATAAGTAATAGATCTTCAGCTTCTATCCGTTCCCTATCACGAAGCCTGCTAAACAATACAGAAAAGAGAATAATTAAAGAGAAACTTACAAGTCACAAATAAATAAAGAGATTCTCGAGAAATCTGAGATCAAAGGCCAGGCCAACTTCTTCGGGGAAAGGGGATAAGGATTATTTCAGAATATATTATTGTTATTTTATCTGTAAAGAAGAAAGTGTGTGTTGTTGGTTCAAGAGGCCTCCTTTATATAGTAAAAGAGGGCAGGGACTACAAGGAAAGAGGATCAATCAAATTAACTTAAAATTTACCAAATCAAGCATGATTGATATTTTTCAAAAATATCAGATTGAATAAATATTATAAACACAGTTAAGGTAAGCCAAATCAGATTAATATTAAACTGAAAACAATGAAAATCTTCCTTCCATAATTACTTTGCTGTTGTAAAAAAATTCTAAAAAAGGCAGTACAGAAAATCATATCCAAAATCAAGCAAATCATTCATACATAACAGTTAAAATATTATCTATTACTTAATCATATTTTATAAAAATCAATCAGTATACCAAATCATGCACGAAATCAAGTGCCCTCACTTAAAAACTCAACTTAACAGATTCATTTAGAAATAAAGAAAAATGAAATAGACATACTCTCAGTAAATCACAGTAGAAAAAAAATGCAAATAATATTACCCTTAGAAAAATGTAAATTAGACAAACTAAAGATCCAAATTTGGGGTCGGACGATTTTGTCTTTAATCGATTTTAATTATTTGTTGCGTCTGGCCCGCTGTTTCTTCGCCTGAGCGGTGGCTAACGATGACTGGGTCACACTGGTGACTGCTTTTCGGCGAAATGATGTTCGTCGATGATGATTTTGACATGGTAGCGGCGACTCCGGGGTTTTGAAATCGGTTTCTTTTATTTCGGGAGAGAGATAGAAGGAGGGAGAGAAGGAGAAAAGAAGAGAGAGAGGGGGAGCGCCGCTTGGGGGGTTTTGGTGACTGTTTGGCGGCGGCGACGTGGTATTTTGTGGTTGTTGTTGTGGTTGTTTCAGGATGAGATGAGGGCATGACAGGAGAGAGGGAGAAGGAGAGAAAGGGGGCTGCCGGGGCCCTGGGGTTGTGTTGTTTTCCGGTGGTCGAAGGGAGAGGAGGAGAGGAGCTGTGGCGTGTGGGTGGTTGTTATTTGGGGGGTTTCGGGGCTGTGAAGGGAGGTGCCGCGCCGGGGAGAGGGAGAGGGAGGCAGAGGCAGGAGGAGGGAGACGGCTGGAAGAGGGAGAAAGATGAGAGGGAGTGACGAGTGGAAGAGGGAGAGAGATGTGAAGAGGGAGAGAAGGGAGAAAGTGAGGGATTTTAGGGTTTTGGGGGGTTGAAGAGATGAAATATAAAGAAAAATAAAAATAAATAAAATCAAATAAATTAGGGCCGCTAGATCAAAAATCATAAACGGTTGAGATTAAACCTTTGTGGGTTTGGGTCGGATCGGGTTTAAAAACGGGTTCCCGAATTTAAAAATTAGCCGCAAATTGTAGGAATTTCAAAATTAAGCCACAAATTCGTAATCCGTATTTAAATACTAGTCAGGAATTTAAAAATTAAGCCACAAATTGGTAGATTGAGTTTAAATATTAGTCAAAAAGTGTAGGAATTTAAAAATTGAGCCACAAATTGGCAAATTGGATTTAAATACTAGTCAAAAATTGTAGGAATTTAAAAATTGAACCACAAATTGGTAAATTGAGTTTAAATATTAGTCAAAAAGTGTAGGAATTTAAAAATTGAGCCACAAATTGGCAAATTGAGTTTAGATATTAGTCAAAAATTGTAGGAATTTAAAAATGAGCCACAAATTGGCAAATTGGATTTAAATACTAATCAAAAAGTGTAAAAATTTAAAATTGAGGCGTAAATTGGCTCAAGTCGGATTAAAATGCAAAAATTTACAAATAAATGGCTAGAATTGAAATAAATTCAAATAATTTGATCAAAATTGAAATGGGATTTCAAAGATTTGACCAAGATTGACATAGAATTTAGTTAAAGGTCACGATTTGAACAAAATATAGGTAACATAAAATATAATACTTTGAATCGTAGACTTGCGTAATAAAACACGTAATTCACACCAAATTATGAAAATGTATTAAAAATAATATTTTGAATAACACGATTCGAAAGACGTTACTAAAATAATACGATACGCGTCTAACATTAAAATAACGATTATTTGTTGTTTATTTTTTGTAGACAATAATGACAATATAAAGAGCATATTCTGGAAAATAAAATCATTTATTTCGCCAATTAGAACACCAATTTTTTAAATACATAAAAACGTAAAATAAGCTAAGGGTCGGTCAAAATCGGGTGTCAACATGTCACTCGCTTTATAAATCATGCAAAGACACCTGATTCTTTTTTAACTTCAAGATTGATTAGGTGTCCTTGTGTTAACAGTAAAAATGTGAGATATCAAACAACAGAGAATGTTTCTATGCATCTTATGAAGAATGGGTTTACACTAAGGTATACAGTTTGGACTAGTCTGGAGAATTTGAAAGTAACAATAGGTTTAACAACTTTGTTGTTGGTGAAAGTAGTAGATCTACGGGACATAATTTTGTTCAGGAACATAATTTTGTTCAGGATTCTAGAATGTCGGATATGGTTGATGATGCTTTTGGGATACATTCTGATTTTGAATTTGGAGAAATGTAGAAGAAGCTCCTAATGAAGAAGCAAACACCTTTTATGAACAATTACGTGATGCTAGTCGTCCTTTGTTCAACGGGAGTCTGCACTCTAAATTGTCTGTTGCAGTTAGATTGTTAAGTATTAAGTCTGATTGAAATGTTACTCAAGGAGCAATGGACTCTATGATAGATCTCATGAAGGAATTAGTTGATCCCAATGTAGACATTAAGGTTGGGTTATCAAACTCTGTAGGGATATTCACATCTTGGTTCTGAGTCTACCAATAGTCTCAATACTACTAGCGAATCAATTGGACTTTCAGATCTTCATCTTGGATCCAGTGGTTCGGAGCATAATACTCCCTCGACCCAGCAATCAGATGCCCATGTTCCACGGTCGGGTGAGAGAGAGAGTTTTTGGAGACTCATCGTCGAACCTATAGGCTACATGTATGATCTTTTTAGTATTCGGCCAACAATCAGATGCCCATAGTCTTAAATTTTTTAAAGTTGATCTTCTAGTTGAGCTTAAGTTTATTGTAGGATAATTCCGGATGAAGATTTAGCACATGTCATCTTAAAATGCATCGGAACATATTATGATGATCTATATCCGAGTTGGTGTAAGATTCCAAGGAAAGTCCAAGGACAGAGGTTCAATAAATTTTAGGTAAGAATGTTATCAATTAAATTCATATTATATATATTTTAAATTCACTATACACATTTCTAGATAAAAATTAATATGATTCTTTCTCGATTCTTATTAATATCCACTTATTATTTTATTGTAGAAATATTATGTATAGGCTCCCGAGCATGAAGAAAAAATTCAAGCTAACTTCAATTACAAAGCCGGAAAGTTGCTTGCAGGAACATTTTGTGAATGTCGGAGACATAATAGAATTCCAAAATTTATGGTGCTAGATCAATGGGCCAAGTTACAGGAATTTTGGAATACTGATGAAAAGTTTAAAAAGAGTAGTAACATTGGGAAAATGGCTCGCGCATCGGAGAAAGGTGGTTCTCTGCACACTAGTGGAGCTATTAGTTAGCTTACTAGAAAAAAGAGAATGGTACATTTTATTTAATTCAATAAAATAATTTTTTTCTTTTTTTATAAGTATTTTTTGACGATTAATGATCACATTCTATATATTATTTTTGCAGAAAAAAGAATTGGGTAGGTCGGTATCTCAGGAGGAGTTATTCAAGGTCACTCACACAAAAAAGACGACAAACCCCACGGAAGGAGAAAAATGGATTGAGCCACGTGCTCAAGAGACATATGTAAGAATTTCAATCAATTTATATATATAAATTCTCTCTTACATGGTCATGATTGGTGATATGGTGATATGTGCTTCACCACGTATTATACATGTCTCTGAATGTTATTAATATGAGTTGAAAATGGAAGTACCTAAAAGATATAGATAAGAGGAGAAATATAAACTAATATATATATACTTTCTATAATTGGAGGCCTAGTTATATGACTGAACTATGTGAGTGAAGTGAATTGTTTTATTATTTTCTAATAAACCAAAATTATTGTGTTACTTTGTCTATTCATTGGACCTGGCATCTTCTACGCGGCTGCCTAGCTTAATAATAACTTCATTGGACCTGTATCTTTGGAAAGGTTGCTGATGAGTTCTTGAACCCCTTCTTTGCCAAGAGTATCCTTCATTCATAAATCTGATATTAGTTGAAGATTTGCATCAAAGACGGTCCTCACATTCATTAATCTGGATTACTAGTTGGTGATATGATCTGATCATATTTCTTTTTGGTGCTATTATGTTGCATTAATAGCATGAAAGAAAACTGTCATTTCCTGGTGAAGCACATTCATTTATCAAACCTTAGGCTAATGCAAACAGATGCTTTCAGTTGAGTTCCAATATAGCCACGATTGAATATATATATATATATATTGTTGTATTTCCTTTTCCATAACTACTTTGCTTGATGTAATATTTTTATTCTAATAATTTTTTATTTAAATTATAGGCGAGGTTTACGCAAAAACTGCAGGAGTATCGTGGTACCCTACCTGTGGAAAGTCAACATACACCACTGTCACAGGAAATTACCGAGCAATTGTGGCGAGAGAGTGCAGGTGAACCGGTTAGAGGGGTAGTCTACAGTTACACAAATAAGGTCTATCATGAGAAGAAGGCTTGGTTTTATTGTGCATCCTCTTCAAATGTTGATGGTGTGGATAAAGCGACATATCTGAAATGGAGGATAAGATATTTTTGCTCACTGCCGAACTTGTTGCAGTAGCTGAAAGAGAGAGGAAGAGAGACGAGCAAATTGTAGTAGATAGCCAAAGGTATGCGGAGCTTCGGACCCAACTAAATTCTCTTCTTGATTCAGAAAACATTATTCCTCCTGGTCGATCTTTTGTGGATGAGAGTGATGAGGAGAGTGATGAAGCATAGTTGTATTTAGTAGACATTTCACGTTTTGTACTAATACTTTGATGGTATTTTTGTTTTACTTGAATGGATTCAAGCTTTAGTTAGTTTACTCTAAAATAGTGTAATATAAATATTGAAACTGCTCTGTTGGAACTCTGTTGAGGTTGTTCAATTATGCATACAGGTGGGCAAGAAATTTGCAGCAATGTGCTGCTAATTCTATTTCCAGAAAATCGACCACTGGAAGTCGAAAAGAGGTCGCTATTGCAGTAAATAAAAATAATAAAAATAAATTAATATCGACTACTAGAGATCGAAATATCAAAAAATAAAATTATATAAATCAATAACATCGACCTTAGTCGGTCGGAAAATCAAGAAAAAAATTGAAATAAAAAAAGGAATATCAACCTATGGAGGTCAAAATTTTAAAAATAAAATAGAAAATAAATAAATAATTTTGACCTCCAGAAGTCAAAATATTAGAAAATTAAAATAATAACAACATATAATACCGACCTCTTGTGCTCGGTGTCAATACTTTACAAATTCAACATTTTATTATTTAAATGACCCGAGGAGGTCGAAAACATTAAAAATTAGAAATATATATATATATATATATATACACCATAGTGACCTCATGAAGTCAAAAATTTTTAAAAAAATAAAATTACTAATTTTTTGACTTAAAATTAAAATGGACTTCACAAAATCATACGAAGTTGGTAACTACCGACTTCTAGATGTCGGTATGGAAAAGTGATCAAGGTTTTTCTGACTTTGGCTCGGAGTCGATAGTGAGTTGGTAATTACAGTAATACCGACCTCAGGAAGTCGGTATTTCATGGTTGGTTTTTCCAGTTTTTTAGTAGTGTTCTAAGTTTACAATGACTTAAAGAGCTGGTTTTTAATCCCTTTTAAAGGGTCACTCTTGGCCGACTTTCTCCTCCAATTTAAGCCACATTTTAGCAAGGTGGTGATGCACCTACTTGACCCTTTCACTTGGGTCTTATTGGGTTTCAATAAAGAGCTGGTTTTTAATCCCTTTTAAAGGGTCACTCTTGGCCGACTTTCTCCTCCAATTTAAGCCACATTTTAGCAAGGTGGTGATGCACCTACTTGACCCTTTCACTTGGGTCTTATTGGGTTTCAATTTGATGAGCTTTGCGGACAATTTTTCTATTCTCCTTTCACTTAGTTTGGGCTCTATTTGTGAAGTGTGTGGTGAATGTACTTTGGCCTTTTTCCTATTCATCTTGGGCTGTCTATATTGTCCCTTTATAATGTCAAACCATGGGCTAAAATTACATCCTTAACTTGAGCTTTATTCTTTATCAGTCTTGAACAGATTCGCTATTGGGCGTCGTCTTCACGTCCTTTTCATTTTTCTTAATTTTGGGCCTCAATTGAGTTCACTCATGTATGAATTAATATTCCCCGTCTACCTAGCCAATTTAAGCTAAACATGTAGGTGACTTCACCTGCTAGCTTCCTAAGTCCTACAAGCACCTCATTCTTTTCCACTTCGTTTAAGGCCGCGATTTCCTTAATTTGGCTTAGAACTTATATACACTTACTCATCTTAAGCATTGGATATAAATATAGCCCTCTAATCTAAAATTTAGGCACTTTTAAAGTTGGTGCTCCTTCTACCTAATCATATCATGTTCTATATGCATAAGATTAGTACACTAAGATGTGGGGTGGTACATACATGGCGATAATATAGTGTATAAGTGTAAGTATATTATTGTAATAGATAGTATATTATGAGAATATAATTTAGTATATTATTATAATAGATAGTATATGGTGAGTATATTTGATCTATATTATAAGTATATAATAATATATATTGTAAGCATATTCTTATAATAGATAGTATATTGTGAGTATATTTGATATACATGGTAAGCATATTATTATAATAGATAATATATTATGAGTATACTGTTAGAATACATCGTAAGTATATAGTATAACTATACTATTATAATAGATAGTATATGATGATTATAATTTGATATGCATTATAAGTATATTTAATATAATGTATGTATATTATTATAATAGATAATATATTATGAGTTATAAGTATATTTATAATATACGTATATTATTATATATTTCAAGTATATATAAATAATATAATGTAAGTATTTTATTATAAATAGTTATAATTGCAATACATAATGATATATTATATTGATGATTGACCCAAATGTTCGAATATATAAATGTTGAAAAATTTAAAAAGGGGGTCCAAACCATGTACCTTAATGGGTCATAGATCGAGCCCGTCTGAAATATTCGTACTGTTTAGCTCCACACGGCCCAATTTCGGTTGACTTATCCGACCTAGTCCGGCAAACTGGTGGACAAATAGTTGTCCGACCTGGCCCAGTTTATCCTTAACCAAAGTTCTACCTATAATTTAAGTAATGAATATTTCCTAATCAGTTTTTAAATTTTCAAATAATTCCTTTTTTTTTAAATGTTCACGTTTGTGAGCTTCCTATTGTTTGTTTTTGCATTTCAAGTTAATTTTTATTTGATTATTTGATGGGTTTATTTATTTATTTTTTTTATCATTAATAATTGACAAGTCAATTTCTCAATCAGTGACCACTACAGTTTTAACATTTGAACCAAAAAATATACAAATATCACGCACATTGATTTAATTAGTTTTTTTTTGGAATTTACTCCCACTAAAAAAAGGATATTTCTTATTTTCTCATTCCTATATGTTTTTTTTAAGCTATTAAAATAAGAAAAATTAATTGTAACTAAGTTGCAAAAAGAGAAAATTATTTAAATTTATGGATAAAATTACGGGGTTTGCCAAACAAATATATGAAGATAAATATGGACTTGTTCCCTTTGTTATTCTCATATTTGGTTTCTTCAGCAAATATCTCCTACATGTATGAAGCCTAAGGATTGGATGTGTCACTCTCCTCAGTTTTGGCTGCTTTGGGCAATCTGCCTTAGATATTGGTGGTCCCTACTCCACATGAGGAACCACTGACTCACATACTAATGGGTCGGGTTTACCTATGACCCTATTCAATTCAAGTGCTCCGCTAAAATAAGAAAAATATAAATGTCTAATTAGAAACTAATTATTTATGTGCTACGCCAATTAAGCAAAGATTCTCACTCTGCCACACACTATCAATTTGACTAAACTAGTTGAGTGAGTGTGTAAAGCACTCAGTAGCATGAAACATTGTAAGAATCTCAACTAATCTTTACTGTTGTTTGGTAACGGATTATTATACCGTTGGCCACCCATAACAATATAGACAGCTCTTTTCTTTCTCTTTCTAAAATTTACTGCCCCCACATTATTCAATCAGTCCCTCTCTAAAGTCACACTACGTTTTTCCTTGTTCATTATTCACTATTCAATCTGGGACCTCATATTTCTTTTTCATTATCTCCATAGCGTGCACATGAGCACAAATAAGAGAGAGTGACTGAGGAATCTGACAGCCCAGCCACCATATTCCTTGTAAAAAAAAAACACTACACCTTTTTGCCTTTCTATTTGACCTTCCCTCCTTTTCCATTTTCAGATACCAAAAGAAGAAGAAAACAAGAAAGAAAGTATAGCAATGAGGATGTTCCTTTTGTTGTTACCTCTTGTCCTGCTCTCGAATCTATTAGAAACACACGGAATCAGTGTTGTTGATTTGTCTGCGCTGCGTGAAATTAAGAACAGCCTCACCGACATTACTTCCTTTTCTCCAAATGCATTTTTTACTAGCTGGGACTTCACTGCTTCTGACCCATGTTCTTCTTTTGCTGGAATTACTTGCTCTTCCTTTACTCCTAGACGTGTCACTACTCTCACTCTCGGCACTGGTCTTTCTGTTTCACTTGGACTTGCCGGCACATTATCTCCCGCTATTTCAAACCTCACTGAACTAACTCAACTTGTTCTTTTCCCCGGAATTGTTACTGGTCCCATCCCTTCCCAAATTGGAACCCTCAAAAAACTCAGCGTCATCTCTCTCACAAACAATCGCCTCACTGGATCCATACCCACTTCCATTTTCACTCTCCCCAATCTACATACTCTCGATTTGAGTCACAATCAACTCACCGGAATAATCCCCGCTTTAATTTCCGAGCTAACGTCGCTGAAAGTGGTAGTTCTCGGATCCAACCAACTCTCCGGCGAGATCCCACCTCTGCCGGCGGAATTACTCCACTTGGATTTGAGTAACAACGAGCTCTCGGGAATGTTGCCGAGGAAAATTAGAATGCCGTTAACGCTCCGTTATCTGTCAGTATCAGGAAATCGATTGTGGGGACCACTGATCACCCTCGAATCACTCTCAGAGTTAGTGTACCTCGACTTGAGCATGAACCGTTTCAGTGGGACCATCCCTTCATCCCTTTTCCGATCCACGTTATCATCAATGTTCCTCCAACGGAACAATTTGACCGGAGGTGTCCCACAACCACCGCCCTCCTCCTCTACCGTATATGGCCCTGGATCAACAGTGGATCTGAGTCACAACTCGCTCACCGGTGAACTCACAAATACTCTCGCCGGAGTAGAAACATTGTTCCTTAACAACAACCGGTTCACTGGAGCAGTACCGAAGGATTACGTGGAGAATGTTTACAGCGGAAACACGAGAACTCTGTATTTGCAACATAACTACATTGCGGAGTTTCCGGTGAAAGAAGGATTGGCATTGCCGGATTCAGTAGCATTGTGTTTGTCGTACAATTGCATGGTTCCACCGGTGCCAGTTGGGTTTATGGCGTGTCCTGCTAGTGCCGGCGAACAGATTTCGAGACCAGTCAACCAGTGCTCTGCTTATAATACTTCCATGGCATAAGTTAAAATTTTGGTTTTAGTCCACCAATTTTCTATTCAAAAGAGAAAGGTTCAATTTCTGTCAGCATAGCACATGATGATACATATAATACTTATACATATTTTGATTGTTCAGCCTTCTCATTTTTATTTATTTTTCAGTTCAAATTAGTCTTCTGTTTTAGGATAAAGTTACTAGTTTTAAACAATTGTAATCCCTTTTTCACTTTGAGCATAATTTTGCCAGTGTTTATGTATTAGTACACCATAATCCACCAAATATTTGAAATTTGATACACATTTCTTTATCAATTCTAACATATAAAAAAGGGACAAGGCAAATGAACTATGGCAAAATTATCAGTTACACACATAAATTATAGGATTTGGCTCCATTCCATTACACTTCAAGTGCATATTTAGATGAGTGTCATGTGTCATATTTAAAATATAAAGGTGTAGATTTAAGTTAATTAAATAAGTCTCTTAACCATAGATTAAAAAAACAAGTAAGAAAAAAAATCACCAATCTTGGTAAGAAAAATCTTATGTTTCACTAATTTTATTTTCTCCTTATTAAATCATTACTGATATATATTTTACATCACAATTAATATTATTTCCCTAGTATAAAGTTTAAGAATACTCTCCGTTTTTTGTTTTCTCTCTGTTTTCTTTACCTAATAAAGTAAGACCAAACATAAAGGACATAATAAGATCAAAGATGAGTAACGCAACAAAATATTAAGTGAAAAAATGAGATCAACTTTTTTTTCATTTTGGTATAATTTTATTTGTTAAATACTCATTTTGGTGTGTGTGCGTATATATTAAAGTAGTTCAGAAAACATAATTTGAATTTTTTTTTAATATTAAATTTTTTGATATTATCTCGAGTTGTTTTTGTGTATTTTATATTGTCTTCCGTATATTTTTTATTAAGAATATTCATGATTTGATTTTATTCAATCGAAATTTTAAATAAATAAAATAAAATAGATTATATTAAAAATCAGAAAATATAATTAAAGTGATGATATTAATGAGGAAATAAAATTAGTAAAAGATAAGATTTTTCTTATCAAAATTGGTGATTGTTTTCCTTACTTGTTTTTTTAACTATGGTTAGCAGACTTGTTAAATTAACTAAAATCTAGATCTTTAGATTTTAAATATGATACATGTCACTCATCTAAACATGCACTTGAGGAAATGGAGAGAAAGTGTAATGGAGAGGAGCCAAATCCTAAATTAAAATTACGTGAGGGGTCTACTTTTGAATTTAATATTTTTTATTACTTACTTTCTTAAATTACGTGAGGGTCTATTAACTAATGAACTTAATTGTTTTGTACTATTTAAACCTTTAAATTATTTTGATTCAGTTTTTCTTGCTGTCTTAATGCAATTATTTAAATTTGGAGCAATTTAATCCAATGCAGTTTTTCAGTTTTATACATCAAATAAATGAAATATCAGCTTTACAAGTATAACAATTTCATAAACGAATTAAGAAAACTAACAAGAATAATCTGATACATGTTAAAACAAGTGACGCATCTTCATAAATACAAAAACTAGTACACTTTAACTATATAATAACATCATCTTAGACACGATAGATTTAACACAAATGTCAGTGCAACCTTGACAACTAAATTCAAGGGTAATAGGACCCAATAGTTCAATTAAATGTGTGAATGCTCATTTCGTCGTAGTCGTAGTTTAGTCCGTATATATGACAAGTAGTCATATTTTGGGCCACAAGAAGAGACAATCTAACGTCTTAATGACCAGAGAAGTTAAAACTTTTTTTAAAAAAAAAATGTTTTTGGGTGTCAAAGACTAATTAAAGTACAATAGAATTAGTTTAATATTATTCTTTTTGTTCATTGTGGGATTCGAGTTGGAAAGAAATGGATTGCTTGTACATTTGAAAGAAAAAGACTCGTTGTGGGCGTCCTACTCTCTGTTGATAGAAAATGGAGCATGTGTTTTCTTTTTTTCTTTTTTTAATTTAAATATGTATACTTTTGAGAACCACAATGGATACCACGAACAACCCATAGGACAATCAAAAGCTCTATCTTGTAAAATTATTTATTTCGATATTTCTTTTAGTTATAATAAATATTATTGGAGAAAATATATAATAATATAGTATAACATGAAGTAGGGGTGGGTTCGGTTTTTGCGGTTCGGTTTTTCCCTAAAATCAAAGACCGAACGAAAGGTGATTTGGCGGTTCGGTTCGGTTCGGTTTTGCCCCAAAAAAAAGTAAACCATTGGTTTTTCGGTTCGGTTTTCGGTTTTTTCGGTTTTTCGGTTTTTAAAAATAATTTTTTAAAGTAAAATAATATGTTGGGTAGAGACGTATCATCGTATAGATATGCTAAACAATTGGTAAAGAGTAAAGTTTGGATTAGTACAAGTATCACAATATAAGAACTACAATTATCACCAAGAAAATTGCAAACATATGTTCTAGAAAAACAAGTATCAAATACTCCTTGGAAGGTTCAAGTCAATTGATGTTGAAGTATATAGTTAAAAGAAAAGACATAATTTATATAATTAACTTATCTACCTAATAAATATTTATGAGCATACACACATAATATATTTTTTAAATATCAGTCAAAATATATAAAAAGATTAAAATAATATTTTATCATTTGTTCGGATAGTCTATTGGAGCAAATTATGATTCAATCATTATCTAAATAAAATTTTCTTGCAAATTTTACAGAATGTTGATATATTCATTTACCTATAAATCACATTCATATATTAATTTTACTAGAATGACGAGGTAAATAAATATCATAAAATTACAGTGCTAAATTAAGTTATATCGAGAAATTTAAAGGCGATTTTATGCATTTTCCCTTGGTAGAATTCCATAGACATCAAAGTTTGTCTCTATTTTTCATTTTGATATTGCAACTTATTCTTTGTTTGGATGATTATTATGTGTTATTTTGTATTATTTCAATGAATATAATATTTTGATGGATTATATCATTCGTTGTTGTTATATAATGTGGGCATATTCATAATTTGAATGATAAATATATAAGAAATTGTTGGATATGGGATGGAGCTATTATGAAAAGGTAGGATAAATAATAATACAAAATTATTAAATAGTAATAAGTAAAGACAAAATAAGAAAAAATATTAAAGCAACGATGCAATCACACCAAATAGATTGTTGAACAAAATATATCTTTTCGCCTTACTTAATGATAACTTTAAATTATATGATGTAGTAGAATTTAGGCCAAATACATATACAGACACCTAAACTTGTCCTCATTTTTCACTTAGACACCTAAACTAAGACAAGTTCCTAATAGACACCTAAACTACTAAAATTTGATCCACATAAACATTTTTTTCTTAACCTGAGATATGATTTCCGCGCGTGCAGTTCACGCGGATGAGTTGGATTAAATATCCAATCAGAATTTTACACATAATTTCCACCTATTTTTCCCTTCCAAGTCAGATTTTTATTTCAAAAGGGTAAAGAAAACCCTAAAACGTCGCTTTCTTCTTCGACTCTTCAACTTCGGAACTTCGATCCGCCGCATCTCTACCATCGCTTGCAAACTTCCGCCGCCTGCAAACTTCCGTCGCCTTCATCTCTTCTACTTCAAACTTCTACCGCCTTCATCTCTGCTACTTCAATCTTCCGCCGGTCGCCGGTCGCCGCCCCACATCCCGCCATTATACGGCTTATTTTGATCAAGTGAACAACAAATAAGTGGAAATCTTGTCTATCCAGGTAATTTTAGCAACCTTTTTTTGAATCTCCTCCTTATCTTTTGTTTAATTTGCTACTCTTTTCGTTCTTCACTGTTCTTCACTGTTCTAGAAAAATTTAATCTCCTCCTTGACACGGGACTAATTCCTTTGTATTTTTCATGCATTCTCTAAATGTTAATAATAAAATCTTTAATGTAGAAAATAAATGAAAATGTTATCCAAAGTTCTGGTTTTGTAGATTTATGACTCATATGATCTTACAAATTATTAGTTATCTTTCTGGACTATCAATGTTTGATTTTTTCTTATAATTGGAGTATCCTTAGCGGAACTTCAGTTTTTTTCAAATATTATTTGAGGGGCTTTATATCCACTTCGAGGAGCATGTACAATTAGAGTTGAACAGAGAAATATGCGTTTTTTGATCTACTCGATTATACGTATAGAGATTCATCTAGTTAAATAACAAGTGTTTCAGCTTCATTTTTGTTCTAATCTCATATTAAACTGAGTTCATCTTGTCTGCTGATGGGTTTTTGACCTTCTTTTTTTGATCTTTTACAGGCTTAACTAACTATTACCCATGGAGGAGGTTATAACTATGAAAATCTACCATGGTGGAACTTTCTCCCGGGCACCTGTCGTTACATATGTTAGTAACTGCATGCCAGCTCTCAAATATATAGATAAGGACCACTTTTCCAAAATGGAACTTTTATATTATACTAAAGAATTAGGTTATGCAACTGTTGCTGATTTTTATTATCAAGATTTAGAAACTAAAGAATTTGTCTTGATTAAATCTGACCAACATCTACTAGACCTCATTAAAGACTTAAAATCTGAGGACACATTTGAAGTGTTTGTTGCTCATGTTTTGGATCAAGCAATAGTTGATAATGAGGGACCAGTTGATTATCTTACTTGTAATAGTGTTGGTATTGTTGAGCCTGTCAATCTAGGTGGAGAATATGAGGCTAATAACACTGTAGAGGGGAATGAGGTTGATTCCTTTAACTTTGTGAATGCTGATGTAGATGGTGAGTTATCAGATTTTTTGAGTAGTGAGTCAGATCTAGGAGATATACCTTTAGAAGATGGCTCAGATGTTGATGAGGAGTTGAGAGCTTTTAGAGAAGAAAGAAGAAAAAAAAACAGAGGAAAAAGGTTGTTGAACCTGTAGAAATACCAGTCGGAGAGGCTGGTGGGGTAGATAGAGGTTTTGAGGATATTAGAAAAGATAAAAGTAACAAATATGCAGGAAAATTGGGTGGAGATGAGGAATATCTTGATAGTTCTGACTGTTGGAGTGATGATAGTGAGGAACAAGTTGATGTGGATGCTATTCGGGGAGTAGATCTACCTTCCAAAAGGAGAAGCAAAATAGTAAGATATAATGAACACTGTGACGAGTCAATATTTGAGCTTGGAATGGTCTTTGAGTCTGTGAATCAGTTTAGGCAAGCAGTATCTGATTATGCTGTAAAGTATAGGAGGCAGTTACAGTTAAGACCCAATGAAAGACATAGAGTAAGAGTGAAGTGCAGAAATTCCAATTGTAACTGGTTGTTATATGCTTCTATTAATAGAGATTCAGGTAATTTCATTGTAAAGAACTATCATCCTGTTCACAAGTGTATTTCATTAAACAAGAACAAGTTGTGTGATTCGAAGTTGATAGCGAGAATGTTTAAGGATAGAATTGTATCTCAACCATACATAAGGATTTGGGAAATTCAAGAATTGGTAAGAAAAGAGCTGGGTCTTTATGTTGGTAAGAGTGTGTGTTACAGGGCTAAAGAAAAGGTTATGAAAGAAAACATGGGTGATTGGAATGTGGAGTTTGCTAGATTATGTGACTATGCAGACATGATCAAGCAAACCAATCCCGGAAGCTCTTGTTGGGTGAAAATTGATAAAGAAACTGAACCAGGAAAGAACCTTTTTGTTTACTTTTATGTGTGCTTTCATGCATTTAAGCAAGGATGGTTGGAGGGGTGTAGGAAGATAATTGGGTTTGATGGTTGTTTTCTGAAAGGTGCTTGTAAAGGTGAGCTATTAGTTGCAGTTGGAAAGAATGGGAATAATCAAATGTATCCCATTGCTTGGGCAGTTGTGGATACTGAAACAAAACACAGTTGGAGTTGGTTTATAAGGTATTTGATTGCAGATCTAAATTTGGGAACTGGTGAAGGTTTGACTGTAATGTCAGACATGCAAAAGGTACTGTTTATATTTACTTATTTTTAGTTTTATTTTCAGCTTTACTACTTTAATAATTTTACACTTTACATATTTTTTTAGGGGCTTATTCCTGTCTTGATGGAGTTATTACCAAATGCTGAGAAGAGGATGTGTGCTAGACATATATGGAGTAACTGGCATCAAACTTGGAAAGGAGAAGAAAGAAGGAAACAATTCTGGAGATGCTCAAAGTCAAGCTTCGAAGTCAAGTTTAAAGAGGAGGTTGAAGCAATGTCTAAACTAGGTAAGAAGGAAATAACAAGTGACTTGCTACATTATGATCCCACTACTTGGTGTAGGGCTTTTTTCAAGACTCATTCCAAATGTGATGTTGTAGAAAACAACATGTGTGAGACTTTCAATTCCTGGATCTTAGCTGCTAGGCATAAATCAATTGTTTCCATGTTAGAGGATATTAGGCATAAAATGATGAATAGGCATATAGACATGATTAAGTTTTCTGAAACATGGATAACAGACATTGCACCTCTGGCAAGGAAAATACTAGAAGATAACAAAGAGTATTCTTCTAAGTGTAAAGTTCAATGGAATGGAGAGAATGGTTTTGAAATTAGTGAGGGGGGATATTCATTTGTTGTTGACTTGCACAAGAGATATTGTGATTGTAGATTGTGGATGTTGAGAGGTATTCCTTGCGCTCATGCTATTTGTGCTTACTATTACTTGAATCAAGATCCTGATCAACATGTAGAGCACTGGTATAGGAAAGAAATATTTCTCAAGGCATATAGTCATTTCATCCAACCTATTCCCAATATGAGGATGTGGCCTAAAACTACAAATCCATCAATAGACCCTCCAAAACAAAGAAAAATGCCAGGCAGGCCTAAAAAGAACAGGAGAAAGAGAAACGATGAGCCCAAAAAATTTGGTAAAATTTCAAAAAAAGGAGTGAAGATGACTTGTTCCGTATGCAAGAGATATGGCCATAACAAATCTGTCTGTGCAACAAAAGTAAGTTATTCCAAGAGTTTGAAAATTGATTAAATTATATACCATATAACAATTCGTATATAATTTTGTTTGTATTATATAGTTTGGCCAGGGAAGCACTTCTCAAGCAAGTTCAGTTTGCGGTGACACAACAGCTCCACCAAAAGATACTCAAACAGGAGTAAGTTATCCATTTACGTTTACTTTTTTCTGAGATCTTGAGTTTTATTTTGCTCAATCCTTGAGTTTAGTTTGAGTAAAGTCCGACCCCAACTTGAGTTTGGTATTGAAGCATGATTGTTGTCGTGTTTTTGTTGTTGATAGTTGCTGGCATTTTTTTCTGATGTTGTCTCATAGTTGCTGGTCGTTGCTGGCAATTTTTTGGTGATGTTGTCTGATAGTTGCTAATGTTTACATGTTGCTGGCAATTTTTTTTTGCTGTTGCTGGTAATTTTTTTTAATGTTGCTGGCAATTTTGTTGCTGATATGGTCTGATAGTTGTTGGCATTTTTTATGTTGTCTGACAGCAGTATCAGGTGTATGAAAACTACAATTCTATTTGTAGTGACACTAGATCTGTACCAAGAGCTCCTCAAAAAAAGGGGCATGGTGGGTTAGGAAGAGGATTGGGGAGGGCAAAAGCTAATGCAAGAGGAACTCCATTTGTTAGTGAGGCACATGACGCTTCTAGTCAAGTGTCACCTAAATCAAGCCACAAGAGAACATGCAATTCTGCTACTGCTACTGGAACAAATAAAAGGCCTACAAGTGGTTTTGGTTTATACTCTGATCCTACAACTGGAATCCAAGTGTTTAATGTAGGTTCACTTATGTTGGTCTTGTTTATTGATCATAATTGTGTCTTTACCGATTCTAATCTTTCCTTTTCTTTTATTACAGCCTGGTACATCGAGTGAGACGGTTCTACATAGGCCAACAAATTTGAAGAGTGCTTCAACAACCAATATAGATATTGGTTTTAAACCTCGTGGCCTAAGATGGAATGGAAAAGATGCAGTCAACACATCTGAGTTGCAGCGTATGAGATCTAATGAGAAAAACAAAGTGTCAACAACTTGTGAAACATCAAAAAAGTAGATTATTTAGAATGCAAATAGGATTTTGGGCTATGGATTTTGAACAATGTAATATTAATACTTTTTTTGAACTAAAGATGTTATTTTAGTTTACTTTTGAACTTGTGTAATTTGTTTTGACGATTGCTTTATTTAATTGAACTGTCGGCTTGTTTAGTTGTTGCTGACTTTAGTTGTACTGGCAGAAAGTTTGCTCTTTTATAGATTTGGAGTATTGTTATCTCTATAATTAGCTTAAGTTTTCTTTAAAAGATTGGAGCTTTTTGTTGAATTCAATTTGGTCGAGTCTTGCCATGTTGCTGCTATGTTGCTGTGTTGCTGTGTAGCTGCTGTGTTGCTGCAGCATTGTTGGTGCTGTGTAGCTGCCAGAGTCATAGCAGGAAACAGAAAATGACTAATATTACTACACATTTCATAATATTTCTGCTTGTGTCCAAAACATTACAAAATATTTCTGCTAATACAGTCTATTTCTTGTTTCTTATGCCTTCGATATTTGTCTAGCAAACCATTATAGCAAGAACACATCTCATCCTGCACAATAGGAAAGGAGTGAATGGTTTTGGAGGGATTGAAATAAGATTCTTTTTAAACATTTATAAAATAAAAAAAGATTAGGGCGGGTGTGGAAGGCAACATAAGAACAACAGGAGTAGTTTGGGGGATAAACCCAACTGGACCAACATGTATATTTTTATGTCACATACCAAATGAGAAAAGAGATTTAAATCTTTCAACAACAGACAGGAAAATTAAGAAAATAAAAAAACAAGCCTCAAGTTTTCAATATTTATTACTGTCAAGTAATCTTTTTTGAACAAAGTTCCAAATACATAATTTTTTTGGAATTGTGTACAATGTTTTTGGTACATACAACAAAGATTGAGAAGGGAGAATTTTTATTAAGGCATGCATAATTTCATAGAATGGGATTCGAATCTCCACTACTAGGATAAAGGTGTAGGCAGCTCGCCATAATTTCAATGCTTCTTTTTGGCCTTGTCCCTGAGTATAAATTTCTGTATTTTCCCTGAAGAATTGTGTAGTAAATCACCAAAGATTACTGCCTTAGGAACCATATAATCCTGCAGCCTATCTTCACAAAACTTGATAATTTCTTCATCTGTTATGAAACACTCTTCTTTCAATTTCACAAAAGCACAAGGGGTCTCTCCAAGAAAATAATTACAACAAACAAGAAAAAAGGAATTGAAGAGAATCTAATAATACTCACAAGTGGAATAGGCCTATCTAGAGGCAACAAGTTAATCTCATTCTGTATCATTTGCTCTGTCAATTTATTTGGCTTTGATGCTTATAATGTTGCTGCTGCTCCTAGTACAAATGCACTCAGACTCATCAACCTTTCATCTGCTTCAATAAGCAATATGCAGATATTTATTTCGCGGATTGAATTATGACTCGTTTATTCGATTCTAAAGAAATTATCTCCAATTGCACTTATGATGACTTGAACAGCCATGACTCTGGCAAATTCTTTTCTTGCAGGATCAGTGCATAATTTTGACAAGAAATAATTGATGTAGTCACTAGGAGTAACAAAGCTGGTAACCCCTCCAAAGTGTTTCTCAACATAGTTGATCATATTTATTATGCTTCTTGCACTGCATTGCCCGGAAGAATCATAGTTTGATAAATTTGGGTGATCTTCACATTCCTCAGCAGCCATATACAAGCATTGCCCAGTAACATTGATGGGTCGAATTTTTCCTTCTACAATTACAAAAAGTGAATCAAGACGAACAAATTGAAACGAAGGAAGTAATATCGATGGAGTACTTATGTCTATTTCCATTAGTGAAATGTCAAGCTAAATCACTGCACTGTAAACTGTGATTTTTCCGACTCCAATGGGTCTTCCTGTCTGCGTGTACATCACAAGAAAGGAAAAAATTTGGAATGGAAAATTTGGAATGAAAAAAAAGGAAAATAATGAATCACTGGAATGGAAAAGAAGAAAGAAAGAATCAAGAGCCTTGAATTTGGAATGGAAAAAAATAGGATTTAGGGTATATTAATGGAAGAAAATTGAAGAAATTGGAGATGGCTTCTTAAAACCGAAAAAAAAAACAAAAAAATACCTTTCACGCGCCTGATCTGGGTGTATGCCACCTTCTTTGCCAAGTAGGATGAAAATGTTTATGTGGATCAAATTTTAGTAGTTTAGGTGTCTATTAGGAACTAGTCTTAGTTTAGGTGTCTAAGTGAAAAATGAGGACAAGTTTAGGTGTCTGTATATGTATTTTGTATTATTTCAATGAATATAATATTTTGATGGATTATATCATTCGTTGTTGTTATATAATGTGGGCATATTCATAATTTGAATGATAAATATATAAGAAATTGTTGGATATGGGATGGAGCTATTATGAAAAGGTAGGATAAATAATAATACAAAATTATTAAATAGTAATAAGTAAAGACAAAATAAGAAAAAATATTAAAGCAACGATGCAATCACACCAAATAGATTGTTGAACAAAATATATCTTTTCGCCTTACTTAATGATAACTTTAAATTATATGATGTAGTAGAATTTAAGTAAAGCAAAACAAATCGGTTTTTGACGGTTCGGTTCGGTTTTAGAAGACCAAAACCGAAACCGAAACCGCACAAAATCGGTTCGGTTCGATTTTTTGTGTTCGATTTCGGTTTTTTACGGTGCGGTTTTTTTTTTAGTATTTTTCGATCGGTTTCGGTTCGATTTTCGGTTTTTGGTTTTATGGACCCATCCCTAACATGAAGGTATATAGGTATATATTAAAAAAATATTATAAGTTAAAATAATTACAAGACACTCCTTGTGAGGGAAAAAGAGTACATCGCATATTAATTCCCTCTAATCAGAACATCAATCCATAAACTTGAATCTTTGCATCCCAATCTTGTGTATCATCTTCTTGAAAGTTACACTTGATGGACATTTGATGAACAAATCAACCACATAGTCACTCGAACAAATCTGTTGCACATTTATATCACCATTCTTTTGGAGCTCATGTCTGTAAGATTTTGGGCAATGTGCTTTATTCTATCTCTTTTTATGAATCCTCCCTTTAGGATCAAAGAGTTTTTGCAAGTTCCTCACTTCATCTTCTTTAAGCAAATAATCTATTGCCTTTTGAAAACTCTTCAAGAGCTTCAATTCAAGTTGTCAACTTGCATAACATATGAAATATTCTTGATTAATTTAATCCGTATGAGGATTATAAACAAGTTTTACAAGAACTTGTATATGCTTCATGCATTTTAAAACCTTCAAATGCTTTCATATAAATTTTTTCCAGTGACAATATTCAATATTAAATGCATTATATTTTCTAGTGTCTAGATTGCAAGTCAAATAAGCTTTGTGCTTACCAAGATGCATCATTCCACTTGATAATTAGAGCATATTTTAATATACCATAGAATTTAAATCCTCATAATCTTTTATAATATTGCACTATATTGTATCAAAGATATCACCGATAAAATATCCTTTTTGTCGGTTTGCAATGTGACATAACTTGTTGAGATCTCACCACTTCATTATTTTCATGTAGCTAACCCTCTCATGAGGTTTCATGAAGTGTTATGTCAAAAGTTCTTCAAGAGCACATTGCCCCTTTATTATGACCATTCTAATCATTTGCTCCTTTTCTTTTCAAGCATTATCTTATTTGGAATTAATTGCTTGTTTCATGCATGTCATAGACTTTGTCCTTCGGGGATATTCAATAAGAGCATTTCAACTTTTAGTTTATTATTATCTCCCCTTTATGTTAGACAAACTAACATATATTCCAATCTATATTTAAGAATCCATCTTTTGTGCATCATGGTATATTTATTAATTATATGCCGCATATCAAAATTATTAGATGGAAATTATATGGTCCTTGACCATATACCAATTCGGAAGGAAATTGATCAAAATGTATTAGTCTAATGCATATCTTTTTATGCAATTTATCATATTTCAGACCATGAAGATTTGTTCTCATAAGCAATGATTGACCATTATCTAAGACATTTAGTGTCAATCAGCTTGGACATTTATCTATATTATCAAGATGAATTGTCTTAATTACGTATTCTAAAAGTTGTGCTCTTAATTCAATTATCTTGCACAAATAATTTTACGAATCTCAAACTTCAGGTTGACAATAAATGCACATGTGATCACCTTATGGATGCACCCATTTATAATATCACATGACGGTGAACGGGCCCATATTCACCTTTCATACTTTCAAAATTTAGGGAATTCAATCCCAACATTAGTTGATCCAATCAACTTATCATGAGAACAAGCAATCATGAAGAATCTTTCATTTCTTCAATATATGTCTAATAAGTAAACTCCAAGTTTACCATGACACGTGCCTTTTGCTTTTCCTATTACATAAGCAAACTTGAAATTTATTACTCGGAGAGTAATTTTCATATCTATTTCTTCTCAATTACTCTATCTCTTTTCTAGAGATGAGTCGTGTGATAGGAGAGTCGTGATTCTATCACATTAAAGTGCACATTCATATTGAGAATTTATATTGAATACTATCACATTCACTTCAGATAATGGATCTATACCCGTAGCATTCATAAAAAAAGTTCTCATTCTTCAAGAATAGAACACAATCATCTTAGCATATCATTTTATGATAGCTTAGTATCTCATTCCATGTTCACGTACATTATTTAATCACTTGTCTTCTTTCAAATATTATGCACTGCTACCACATTCACTTTAAGGAATGGAGCATTTTAATGAAATATATATTATGACTTTTCACCAAAAGGACATTATTTTGCTTTAGGATGTATGTTAATCTTCAACTGGTC
The DNA here is from genome assembly GCA_029948455.1 of Solanum rostratum. Taxonomy (NCBI): domain Eukaryota; kingdom Viridiplantae; phylum Streptophyta; class Magnoliopsida; order Solanales; family Solanaceae; genus Solanum; species Solanum rostratum. Next base: position 48,933,726 of record CM057047.1, on the reverse strand, counting down.
ATATCTTTCTTTTAGGTTTTTTTACAAAACAAGTGGATCTTTGATTGGTCTTGTTTTGATGCTTTATTTTATCTTTAACAATGTCTCCAAGACACCTAGCATCCAACACCCATGAAGGGTAGTTCTTGCCCGAACTATAATAGGCAACGAACTCAAGTTTCATAAGATTAGTCATATCAATAAAAAGAAAATAAATAATACATTAGCCTTGAATTTGTAAGACTGTAGAGCCTCGTGTTGATAACATGTTATGAAAGGATAAAATAATACAAAGAAGAAAGTAGGGAGAAGAGAGAAGACTTCTTATTCCTATTGAAGAATATTTAGATGTGTCAGATGTATATTACAATGAAGGAAACTCTTATATTTATAGGGAAAAAATTGACTTAGTCTCCAAGTAAAAAACTCTTCTACATTATATACATTCACTCCAAATAAAATATATTTATAACAAAATCTTATTTTTAGGATTTGTTATTATTACAATTTATTTTATTAAACATCTTTTTCTTGAATTTTAAGGGAAAATGGTTAAAATGATTTCCATATTATAGCGAATTTGTAGTAACATAATTTTACTTTTTGTGGGTTATACATCCTTTTAATATTTTTTGAAAAATATTTGGTAGACATTTATCTATCGACTTGGAAAAAAAATAATCACACATTTCTTATAGCATTTACATACACGCTCTTATCAAAAGGTCATAAAAGCAAAAGGGTTCGATCACTATCACTTATTTACACTTTAGACTATCACTAAATCTAGAAAAGAAAATGAGAGTTTTGAGGTAATTAACTCCAATCCCTTTTCTTTATCAAAGGTTACTACAAATTAGGATGTGTAACAATAAAAAACACCTTTGACAAATACTCCTTATTTCTTTTTAACGTGGCCAATATCTACGTAGGGTGGTAATTGGGCGGATTGAATCAAATTTGAGCGGATCATGATAGTTCAAGATAATAAACGGGTCAAGACCTAATCCAAATCAAATTTGCTTGGGTCAAAATCGGTTGAGTAATGGATTATAGAGCGGGTCAAAACCCAACTCGGCCCAACTTTTATTAAGTTTTACTTATTTATTTATTCTTTTTTAATATTCTAGTACTTAATTAAATTAAATTTTTGTTTATTGTGGCTATATAAAACATATCAAAGTAAAAAAAGTGCTTTAAAAATATTTGACAAGATGTCTCTCGAGTCGATTCAGTTTGCATATCAACTCAATTTTAAATGGGTTGGATTGAAATAGATTAAGCTAATAATAACCCGTCCATACTTCAATGGATTGACAGATTGAATGAATTTAATTTTGTCGCCCTATTAATATACACATCCATTGAGTTTTAATTAATTTCCCATCCATTCCTTGTGCATGTGTTTGGTTTCTTGTTCAGGTCAGCCGATAAATGTCAAAGCAATGCTTTTATAAAAATAACAAGGGGGGGCATAGGACCCCCAACCCAACCCAAAAGTAATAGTGTATAACTACAATGCAAATTAAATCCAACTATTGTATAGACGTAATTTTAATCATTTTCCCTTTTTTTAACACGTATTATTTTGCTATTAATATTCAATATATATTTTTGTTAATTGTGATGTCCGGTTAACCTAACTAATTCAATAGAATACTTGTCATCTTTTACCAATATCATCAATGACAAATACTTATTAAATAGTTCTGTTCACTGAAACTAAAACAAAAAATTAAATTTACAAGTCTTCAACAATCCATATGATGATACTCATAGCTTAACACATCTTATTTTGAAGTGGACATTTTTATTTTTGTTTACAAAAATTCCTAAAATTTGAAGAGTGTCAGTTCAAAACCTGGAGGTCAAACTCCATACAAAATTCTTGGCACTTCGGTCTACCACTTTCAACTACTTCTTTAACGTTAAAATTGAATGCGGAATTAAAAAGTGGTCATTCACCTAATTTAGGCCCCAGAAACTAATTCATCATTACACTATATTACTAATTGAGGGATAGCAATGTATAGCTTTTTTAACACCGCAATTATTTTTATTGTTGCCAAAAGAAAAATACTATTCTTTTCGTGATAAATTTGATTATTTTCTTTTTCTTTTTAATCTATTATAATGATTTTTAAATTCACATAGCATGTTTGATGCTTTAAAATTAAAAATTATTTTGATACATTTTATGTTTCTATAAAATATAACAGTTTTTTAAAATTGAATAAATAAATTAAATGGGATAAGTAGTAATAAAGAGGGAGGAAAGGAAATGATGATACCTCATCATAATTTATGGAAAGCACGCAGAGTTCATGTAGGGGCAATTTTCCATAAGCGTGCATCTGGTCAACAAGTCATGATGAACGGTGATGATGTTGGGAGACCCCTGTTTTTAAATTATTTCAGAGGGACAAAACCTTTTTAAAAATAAAAATAATTATCTCAGATGCAAGAGAAGGGGCAAATCCAGAGAAAGATTACACACTTAAGAATTAAGTTTTCACCCACAAATTGAGAGTTAAAAATACCAAATTAGGTATGAAATTTATCATTAATATCTACCCTATTTATCGCTAAAGAGCTTTGCTAATTAAATTTTCTTATTTGCCTATGAAAATTTATTGATCGCTAATTTATTTTCAAAAAATTATTTTTTTGTTCCTTTCGATAGTTGTCCTGAGTCTTATTTGTTTAGGTGTGAAAGTTGAAAATTTTGTGGAAAGTTGGGATTTTGCTAAAAAGTTGAGTTTTAAAGGCTTAAGTTGTTTAACTTTGAATTTTGGAGTCATTTGGAGTTTCGAGTCTCGAAATGGAATTCCGTCGATTCTACTAGTTTCGTAATGTGAAAATTAGTTTAGGAGAGTTGCCGGAATTAGATATGCTATTCTTATGTGAATTTGAGGTATGAAGTTGAAAATTTAGTTGAAGTTTGGAAGAAGTTTGACTTTGGTCAATGTTTTGAGTTCGGGTTCTCGAATTAAATTTCTATTCTATTGGTGTCAGGAGGTGATTTTAACTCTAGAATGAGCTTTGGTATAATTTTTGGATGTTCCGATAGCCTTTTGGCATTTCTAGTGCCTAAGTTGTCCTTATTGCGATCAATTGGATTCCGAGTCAGGAGACCCCAGCTTCGATTTCTAACAATTCCATTGATTTTGGAACGTCGAATTTAGTAGAGTTGCATATATGGTTTGTGTGTACGGGATTCTGAATGAATTTCGAGGGTCAATTCTGTAATTTTGTGCCTCATGTGAAATTATTGATATCTGATGCTGATTTCCTTCATCGTGATTGAAATTGTTGATATCTGGTGCTAGTTTTCTTCAATACGATCACAACACTTAGCTTGTGATCGCGAAGCACATTTAATTTACCGTCCGCGATTGCAAAAGGAGGCTTGTTGTGATCGCAAAGACATATGTGACCTATTTATTGCGACCGCAGGCTAAGTGGGTCATGGTCGCGTAGCGATAATTATCCTTGAATAATAACTGACCTCTTATGTAGAGTTTTGAACATTTTTCTCCATTTTTCACAAGAATTTCATTGGGTGAGTTATTCTGAGCTAAAATCTTCATTACCTATGGATTATTTCTTGTTTTTAACATCAAATTGAGGAATTTCAATTAAAAAATTGATGATGATGAAATAGCAACATGATGATATGCTTATCTGATTCTTGAAATGAAAGACCTAATTATAATGTTGACTCTATAATAAAGGATGTATCATGTTTTTTTTACTTGAGTGACTTATTATTGTAGACACCATCATGTATTCATGCATTATATGTGTATGCCTATTTTCATTGGTTCTAAAACTAAATGAGATCGGTAGTTACTTGATGCTGAAAGAAAATGATTTCGACGAAGTAATACTATACTGAAAAAATAATTTGGGCGAGATATAATAAAGCCAAAGGAAAATGATTTTGGCTAGTCATAAATTATATTGAAGAATAATTTTGATGAATACATGGATCAAGTGTGTCTTTCATGAGTTTTTGTCTGAATTTCCATGAATGTGCATTGTAGGACAGACATGCATAATTCTAATTGGCATTGTACTTGCATCATTTCCCATTTCATTTATTTGTTGTGGATATCTCCTTTCGTGATTCTCATTAACCCACAGACACAAGTCGGCCTACATAGGATATAATAAAGAAATGCGGAAGCTATAATGGTAATACAACTTAAAAAAATAAGAACAATCATAAGGAATAGAAATCATAGTTTAAAGAACAAGCATAAGGAATAGAAATCATAGTCTAAAACCATCCCAGAATTGGTGTCACATGTACAAGCCACTATTTAACAAAATTCGAAGAAATTTATATAAGTCTCAAAGTTTTTGCTTCTCAAATAGAACAAAAATAGTATGTAAAAAGAAGTCTAAAGGTCCACCGAAAAGCACTAGCTGCTACCTTTCAGATTGTTTCAGAACTCAAACGAAGTAGGAAATGAAGAGATCAAGAGGTACTGGGCTCAATATCTACACAAGTGTAGAAGCAAGGGTGAGTACCCAACAACATGGTACCAACAAGTGATCTAAGCCTAAGTAAAGCAATGAAGAATGCAAGTACTCCTTCCATCCCAACCACATGCCTTCGAAACTACAACCCTACACGTAGAAAAATCCGGCACACACAACATATACAAATATATACATATATATTCATTTATATTGTCTAGTCAGCACCACAATTTCAAGAAATTATAGTCAACAAGAGTAGCAGTTCAGGACATATATATATATATATATATATATATATATATATATATATATATTACATATCAATATTTCACTTATATTCCAAACATGAGTAAAGTATAGAATGATGCAATGCAATGCCATATAATCGTGATGCATGTATGTCCTACAAATACACATTCGCTGATCAAATCAGGACGAAGCTCATAGGGATCTCACATAGACTATGTATTCGTCGAAAATGATCTCAACAATATTACCAACCGAAATATGACCTCTGCAATATTACACGCCAAAAAAAAAAAACCTCGGTCGTCGAAATATGACCTCGAAAATATCACACGTCGCTAGAGACCTCGGTCCCAAATATTATACTTATCGAAAGAGACCTCGACCGTCGAAAGAGATCTCGGCAATACACACGAGAGGTGAAAACCTCAGCCTAAAATATCAATATCTCTATCTTAACTCATTTTCACCATCCAATGCAAATAAGCATGTACATAGAGGATAAGTGAATGAGATATGGAGCACATAATACCACACAATTATAGCTCAACATATACATCATTATTCATCAATAATCAATTCACAATATCTACATTATTTCTCATATTCGTATTTTCACATTTGCACATCGGTTAACACATCATAGATAATGCCTCCTTTTATTCCATAAATTATATCACGAGATTTTACAATTAAACTAATTCACATTTCATATCAATCACATAATTAGAAAATACAAGGTTCATCATACTTAATCATAGGTTAGAAATGCACTTGCCTATTTCAACAAAGTCATAATCCAAAGCCGAAGATTTTTCCTTCCAATTACTCTCCAAAGCATCACAATCTAGACGAAAATTAATTCACAATCACAATTTCAAAGCTAATGACACCAAAATAATACAATTCGGAAAAAGGGTAAAATGATCCAAAATTTTAATATAAAAAAAATAAGATACAAATCTAGAAATTTTATATAGAAATGTTTCTTAATATTTTAGGAAACTAATGACAAAAATCATTTCGAAAATGGAGTTAAAACGAGTTCATAATCACCATATCTCTTTTGAAAAATTCAAGTTCAAAAAATTTTCAAAAGTTATTAAAATCATAACCTAATTAATGAAAATTGAAGAGAAAGGTCGAAAATAGCTTACCCAATGATTTTACCACGAAAAATCCCTTCAAATTTCACCTAGACGAGCTTGAAAATAATGAAAATGATTGAAAATGACAAAACTCCGACTAAACATTATTTTGGGGATTTCTATCCCTTCACAATCTTGACCTACCTGGTCGCGATCCCGATGAATAGACATGGATCCCTTCACAATCATAATCAGGGGCTTCGTGATTGTGATTAGCAGAAAACACATACCTTCATGATTGCGAGAGAAGTCATGCGACCTCGAAGAAGAAGGCATGCACTAGATATCAGAAATCACAAAGCAACTAAATTTCACAAATTAGACCTTTAGGTTTTGTTTAGAACTCGATAAGCACAAATCACATATTCAGCCATATTAGATTTACTATTTCGGACTCAATAAAATTGTCAAAACTCGAATCTGAGGTCTCCTTGACTCAAAATTTGTTAAGTCGAAACTAAACTAACTTAAAGCACTTGAACTATCAGAATACCCAAAAATTATGACGAAACTCATTCTAACACTAAAATCATCTCCCAGAACCAATGAAACTATCAAAGTTTCAATCCGAGCATCCGAATTCAAAATATTGACCAAAGTCAAGCATAAATCAAATTTTAACTCAATTTCCAACTTCGGACCTAAATCCCACATAAAAAATCTAAATCTAATTCGACAAATTTCCTAGACTAATTTTCACATTCTAAAACTGATGGAATCAACAAATTCTGTTTCGAGACTCAAATCTCCAAATGACTTAAAAATTCAAAGTTTGACAACTTAAGCCTTCAAAACTCAATTCTTTAGCAAAAACTTAAATTTTTATAAGATTTTCAAAAATCAACTTTCAAAATCATTCAAACATTACTCGAGGCAATTGTCGAGAGGGATAAAATGATAATTTTATCAAAAATATCCAAAAAGATCTTCAAGGTCATTACATTGTGTTAGTAACAGACTTTGCTAGTGACTTATTTGAAACTACTTGTTATTTGAATTATGAACAGTTTAGGTTGGGCTAATTTACTTGCATATTGTAATTTTGGAGGTTCGATTGGTGTAGTAGGAGTACTATGTTCTTTATTATTTTTCTTCGTATTTAGTAGTCTAATTGTTGGGGTGGTTGCGAACCTAGATCTTCTTGAGTGCATTTCTTTTATTCTCGGTGAGAGCTCTCATTGGAGTCTTATCATGACCCAAACCTAGAACCTAGTCATAACTCAGCGACTGTGGAATCCGAAGGTGCCCCAACCAAGCCTCTTAGCATAACATAAACATTCATAAGGTAATAAAACATAATCATAAGTAAAGCAAATGGAAATTCAAGTCTCAGAATCAAACTAAACATAAGGGTCAAGAATCTTCTCATTAAATGGAATTATATCAACATTTATCCAAACATGTCTCTACTTGTCTAGATCTTGGAAGGAACTAGAACATGCCACTAGCTCACCCTCAAGATAAGAAAATATAAAGAGTCTCAACATAATCAACATAAGCATAAAAGTAAGGGCTTGTCCCCGAAGCATGAGAACTCACCAAGTCTTCAAAGTATAATTCCAAATCTGGCCACAATAGTGAGGAGTAGTAGTGTCATCGCATGTCCCTACATGGTGATATCACGTAGGTAAAAAGTATGCGCTTGTATGCTGGAATGTACTAAGAATATAACTATGCAATTCAATAAGAGGACATTATATCATAGTAACAATATACATAATCATATCACTAAGAGACAAGGGATGATGAATGATAAATATACCTTTAAAATAATGAATGAGGGCATTAGAAAATATTTCATACCATAACATACACACTCTTGTGGAAATAGGACCATAACAGATAATAAGACCATGCAGGCTATTACATGGACTTTTGATGTTGCATCTACACCAAAGAAAGAGTAAGTACTTACCAAGGTAGACTATACTCCACAAAGTGGGTGTCATAACATAATGCTATATGTGGATCCACCGGCTAATACATATCACCACATAATCCTACGGTGGCACGTAAGTACGAAACAAGAATTTATATAAGGACCTCTTAGGTCGTTTCCCTATCTTAAACCTCATTCGGTGCTAAGTCAACCCCCAAATGATACGTAATATGCAATATATATATATATATATATATATATAGTCAACAACCTAATTCATACTCATAGAAAATCATGTTTGCATATCTTTCAATTTAGGTATAATAACCAAATAAGTTAGTCTCATGTCATAAAAATAGCTCATATACTTAATTTACATAAAGTGTGGGTATACTCCCCATCTTGTCAACTTACATAAGAATAGGATCTTAAATCATCCTTTCATAATCATGAATCATATACATACTTGAATATTTGGAGCTTTATTCATGAATCATAGCTTGAAATAGAAATTTGAGCAAAAAATTGGTTCATAGTCAATTAAGTCTAAGATTATGGGATTGGATGAAATTCGTGCAAAATCATGCCATTGGAATCAATTTCTACAAAGTTCTCCCAGGATTTAAGGTCAATTTTATCAAAACGATGTAGTTTAGGGACTAGTTGGGTAGGAAATGACCAAAAAAGCCTTCATAAAAAATTGTTGGTCCCTAACCATGACCTCAATCTATGAGTCGTAGATTGGACTACGGCTTGTAGACCATGGATTTCATCTTGGTTACATTTTTGGCTTCTGAAAATGTCTCTGAACTCAAACTGTAAAACCCCTTTTATGACTCATAAATCGGACTATAATCCGTAAATACTTCCCATACTTTCCATTGATACTTAGCCAAATGTTGAACCTTCATGACCTCATTTACAACCCTTATTCATGATCTGTCATTCCATGTACGAATTGTAGAATGTGCATTGACTCCCAGACTTAAGAAAGGTTTCCAAGTCTTGTGCCCATCCGCAAGTCTTCTACGACCCATGAATCAAACCACGAGTTATAGATGGGTTTGTGCAGTCCTGTCAGTTTGAAATTCCTGTAACTTTTCAAATTTTAAATTTTTCAACGTATAAGGTATTGCAATATCTCCCCTTTAGGAATATTCATCCTTGAATGAGATAAAAGCAAGCTTGAGTAGAGTAGAAAAACATCTAACAACCCAACATAAATGTAAAAATGCAACTTAAACATCAATTTCATAAAATTCTCAAACTTAGGCATCAATTATCATTCAAAATCAGTTTCATGATCATCCATGCATGTATTATGACATGAAAAACTAAAATGCAAGAATTTACTAAGTATAAATTATACTGGATCAGTTGAAGTTGTGATCACTGGTTTGAACTCTGTAATAGTTATACCTGTCATACTAGATCACTAACTCATCCTGTTAAGCTATGAATGACCTTTGTAATAGTTATACTTGTCATACTAGATGACTAACTCATCCTGTTAAGCTATGAATGACCTTCTTGAGAGTCAAATGTGAACTTATGTATTGTGCCTGATATATATACCTGGCTTGATACTTTTTTACACGTGCAAGTGGGATGGTACTGGCGATATGTATATTGTGAGAGGCTGGTTGTCGGGTATGTTCCATGCTATACCTTGGACCCTATTGTTATGATTTTGTGAAACTTGTGTTCTGGATACCAATTGCACTAGTCAGTTAGGTTGCTTATGGTTAATTTGGATACTTGTGGTTGCCTCGGAGGTTGTAATACACCTTTTAATGGCTAGACATGATAATGTACTTCTTCTACTGGTATGTACCTCTATTTGGTTGCTTATATATATTTTTAGGGTTTCTGGCATTGGGGGAAAACATACTACATTCTGGGAAGGGAATCATTTGTTATACTCTTGGCAATGCATTAAGGTCTTGTTATTGTGATAGTATGAATACACTGGGTTCTGGTTTCCTAGTGACGGGGTAGTGACCCTATTTGTGAGATATATACCATCTCTATGTGTGAGGCATATGCCTTACCTAGAGCTTTAGCAGGATTATCTGTTGTTATTAGGATATTGAGTTGCATTCGTGAATGTGAGAGCCTACTAGATTATCTTGAGAACTTGTTCTATTTGAGAGCTAGTCTGTATATTGTTGCTTTAGTCACTTGTGATGCCCAGTAATTGGGATTTTCATTACGATTCGGATACCGGAGATATTATTAGTTATCCATTTTCTATGGGCCTTAGCCTATGCTTAGGCCAATGCTGCCCTAGGTTCACTTTACCTAGGACCTACATGGCCACATAGATACACAACATACGGTATATCTTAGGATTGGGTGACTTGTTTCTTCACGATATGGGATTCTTCCCACCATTATATATATTTTCGGATCGAGTGTCGTGGTCCGACACGATATACCTACATCTCAGGATCGGGTGACTCATTCGGTTATGATAGGGATTCGTCCTACCACTATATCCATCTTCGGATCGGGTGTCACAAATCGACACTATATATGTATATCTCAATATTCAGTTCCACGTTCCGGTATGATATATGCACATATAGTTGTTACCACACTCACACTTACGCATGTATCTATCCTTGATTATGCGTGGGTGTACTTATTTGGGCTTATGGGGGCCTAATTAGCATACAATCGTAGATACTAGGGCCTTACACCCATGTACAACACTGCACCTTGACCGTGTGAAATATGTGATATAATTTTACTCGGTGTTCGTTAATTGGTTTTGTTGTACACTGCCTAATCCTGGTCAATTGGTTCCCATTAGTTTTACTTGTTTGGTTCTTCTAGTTTAGCTCAATTGAGTTGTCCTGATGCCACAACATAGCTGATACTTGACCTCCAGGTTCCATCAATCGATATTATTGCATATGTGGATTATTCCATTGGGGTTCTATGATTCTTTGGACATGTTTATCTTTGGACTTGGGTTCAGATAGCTAACACTATAGTACTTCATTATATTTGTTCTTGCCACATTTACTATATTTTACTCGGTCGACCGATGATACCTACTAGGTGCCTTCCATCGGTACTCACCCCTACTTTTCTGCATCTACTTGTGGTGTAGGTTTAGGTACGAGCCGTGGCGGTGGATTTGGCGGCTTGTAGATATTTCAGGAGACTTTTGTGAGCATTAACAAATTGGGATATTCTACAGTCTCATTCTATTTTCTAGATTGTCTTTTGTATTCAAACATTGGCCCTGTATAGTTATAATTTTGGCCTGTATATGTAAAAGTTCTCCTAGTTATGTATATGGCTATATATATATCTTATTTTGAGTCTATAGTATCTCTTAAAGGTGACTTCCAGGTTCTGGGTAGGTTGTGATTGGTTTTCTATTATGTTGTTAGTATGTGTTATGATTAGTGATTCAGGACAGGTATCGTGGGTTCAGGGTTGGCTTGCCTATATGTGGAATCTAACAAGCACCATCATGACCTGCGAGGTTGGGTCATGACACAAATGATCCTATATTTATCTTGCACTTGTGTTCAAGCATGAGTGTGAGCTATTTTCATTCAGAATGCTAGAGATTTTCTCCGAACTTAATTTTTTTCTTTCCTTTCATTGCTAATCTTAGACAATTTTAATTAGAATTTCAGTGCAATAACTTTCAGATTCTAGGGATATGATAGTAAGACTTCTTCATATTTTATTTATTTTTTCTTAAGCTTTTATTTATCTTTTTATGGTAGTATTTTTTTTATCTAGACTCTTAGATGTTGTATGAGTGAGTTAGACGTTAAAATTTAATTTGTCCACTGAAGGATTAATGTGGGTGTCATTACGATAATTTGAATCATGACACTTTCCCGACCTATTTGTTATAGCAGTGTGATGCCCAAGGGCTCTTTTATAACAATTAATGTTTGATGTATCTTGAAAAGGTTTTATTGAACCAATAAGTCAATACTGATTGCTCCTCTTTACATTAGTTTAACTCTCAAAGCTTGTCGAGGATTGACTAATCTAATATTCCAAAAGAGTATTTTATCCATCATCTATGAATCTTCTTTGAGGCAATCCTCTAAGATGATGATCATAGCAGTTACAAACTCCTTAAATCCTATTTAGGGGTCATGAAATTAAACCCAATCTGTCCAATCTGCTCAACTCGGTGAAATTCGGGCGGGTTATTTATTAGCTCAACTCAACCCATTTTAACTCATTAAATTGGGTCGATATGCAGCCTGACTCGAGAGAGATCTTGTCAAAATAGTTTTAAAATATTTTTTAAATTTGATATGTTTTATACAACCAAAATAAAGAAAATATAATTTAATTAAGTACTAAAATATTGGAAAAGAATAAATAAAACTTAGTAAATATTAGGTCGGGTTGGGTCTTGACCTGCTCTATAACTCATTAGTGATAATGAATTAGGGGTGATAAAAAGGTTTCAAAATTTTACAAAAGTGACACAAGTTTTAAGAATTGAGTGTAGGTGACAAGTTTATAATTAAGAGTTAATGATATTTGACCATTTTCAAAAAAGTCACCAAGTTTTTTTTTGTGCACTTCAACCCACTAAACAAAATACCCTAAATTCCCAATTTGGGAAATACTCCAGTCACTAGCCCTGCCTTCGGCATCCCCCTCCTTGCGGTTAAGGTTCTTCTTATTCCTCCTCCTCCTTCTCTTCTTCTTCTTCTTCTTCTCCTTAGTTTTCTTCTTGTTGTTGTTGTCACTATTTTTCCAACATTGGAGCTTTAAATTTGGGAGGAAAAAAAATTAATTTTTGGGGCATTTATTTGTATAGCTTTGGAAATTACTTGAAAGGTAACTTTTAATCATTATTATGACTAGAAGGAGCGAATGTGATGTTGTTTATTTGAGTTTTGTGTTTTTATTGTTGTTTCTGGCATTGTTGCAATTTTTTACTGCTGAACTATTTTCAACAACGTTGTAGCAGTTGCTAAACGATATAGAATAATAGTTGAAATACTTTTTTAGCAACTGGTTCACCACTTCTGCAACTGTTTTCAATTACTGATGAATGTACTGCAGTATTTGCTGCTTATGATGTTTCAACTGATGAATAGCTGCTGAATTAAATACAACAGTTGTTGTATTTCTATACAATTTTCTCATGCTGCGCTTTTAATTATTACTTATTTAGGTGCCTTCAACATCATCAATGGGAGATAAAATAATATTAGGAGTTGTTTGTCATGGTGAATGGGATGAGTCCAACAATCGTTTTATTTGGCGTTAGAAAGGCAAAGAAATTATCGAGATGATAACAATGATTGTGAATTGAGATATCGCATATGAGAATTTTGTGAATCAAATTATTGTCAACTGTGAATTAAATTGTGAGTCAAAAGATATCGACATCACTTACATGCATTCTTTTGGTGGAAAACATAGAGTGGCTCTATTTAGAATAAAAAATCAAGTGAGTTTACAGATTTATTTGGAAGATGAAGGAAGACCCATTCTACGGGTATACATGGCTGAAAGGATGGTGGAGAACCAAAATTCACCTAAAAATTAAGAAATGTTGAATGATGAATGTGATGTGATGGCTATGGACATTCCAGATAGAGCAAGTGGAGGTGAGCAGATGCCGACTCCAGAAGTTGCTAGCAACACCAACAAATACACAATCAACACAGTCAAATCATGTTCAAGATGATGAAACAGGTTTATAATGGTTTAACATTTAAGAATAAGAAAAATTTAGATATTGTATTGAAAATGATTTTTTGAAGAAAGAGTTTAGAGTAAAAAAAGTGATAAACTCGCGTCTTGTATATTGCGTCAAGTGTGTACATCCTGAGTGCAAGTGGTGGCTGAGAGCTATGAAACTTAAAAGTTATGATAAATTTAATATTAGAAAGTATGAAAAGTTTCACACTTGTGGTTCTCAGCATCTGACGAGCCACAATCGACATGCTACGACCAAAGTAATCGGTGGATACTTCGAAGATAAGTTTTCCAAGGATAGAGGGTCATCCACAAGAGATATGAGAACCTCACTTCATGTTAGAATTGGGATGCAAGTTCAGTTATTGGAAACTTTGGAAGGAAAGTGAAATTGCAAAATCTTTGATAAGGGGAACACATGAGCATGGATATCCAGTACTTGACGTGTATCATTATATGCTTATCACTGTAAATTTGAGGACCAAAATGGCATTGGAGCTCGATGAAAATGGTAAACTTAAGTATTTTTTGTGGTCATAAGAGCTTGGATTCATGGTTTTATGCATATGAGAAAAGTCATAGCCGTTGATGAAACATTTTTAAAAGGCAAGTATGGTGGAGTTTTGTTGTCTGTTGTTGCACAGGATGCTGACAAAAATATTTTTCATATTGCATTTTGTGTTGTCGACTCCAAGTGTGATGCCTCTTATCGGTATTTTTTTAGCAAATGAGTGGTTTTATAGATGATACTCCAAAATTGTGCATAATTTCGGATCGGCATCTAAGCATAAAAAAATGGTTTCAATTGTATGTTTTTCTGCTTATTATGGTTGTTGCATATAGTATCTTGGTGCAAATATTCGAACCAATTTTCACAATGGAAGAATCATTTATCATTTTTACAAGAATGCACAAGCGTACAACGCAAGTGAATTTAATGTCCACTTCAATCAAATTAGAGATATGATTCCACGGGCTGCCACACATCTTGAACAAATTGGATTTCGCAGATGGAGCAGGACATTTTTTCCGGGAAATAGGTATGTGTAAATTAACTGCTGCATTTGTTCCATTAATTGTTGCTGAAGTTGATGCAATTCCGTCGTAGGAACTGTTGCATCTGCTGCAACATCTTTAATATCTGTTGCAGAATTTTCTATTCTTAAAAATATTAGTTATTAATTTCTATAATATTTGCTGCCACATTTACAGGTTTAGTATTATGACATCAAACATCGCTGAGTTGATTAATGCACTTTTTTTTGTTGAAAGAGAATTTCTCATTCCTTCTCTATTTGATGAAATAAACAAGAAGTTTGGTGGAAATTTTCACCAAAGAAGAATGGAGTTCATTAATGAATCAACCATGTTGGTCCCTTCAATAGAGGAGGTCATTGCAAAAAATATTAATTTAGGGAACAAGTTATTGTTTTATCAAATTGCCAATTATAGATATGTTGTCTCCGGTCATGATGCAATGGCAACAGTTGATCTTCATTGCAAATCTTGTACTTGCAGAGTCTTTGATCTTGAAAAAATACCTTGTCCGCATGCGATGGGGGCGCTCCGGTGTCAATATGGTGAAGATTATGGAAGACGTATTTATGAGTATTCTTCTCGACATTATAAGGTAGAGCAATACATTTTTGCATACATGGAGGAAAATTAAACCCGTGCCGTCCCAAGAATTTTGGGAAGTTCCTAGAGAAATTTTAGAAAGGGAAATACTTCCTCCACATGTTGTGTCGGGAAAGGTGGGAAGAAAGACAAAGAAGAGGTGGCCAAGTATCAGACAATCATTTTCAAGCAAAAAGAAAAATGTTCTATATGCAAAAGGGTTGGGCACATGAGAATTACATGCTCAGAGCGAAATGTTTCATAAGGACGCTCACTTTTATTTGGTGTTTGTGAACTTGTTTCATTTTGCATGTTAATTTTATGCAAAAATTAACATTAGTTGTTATTTAATATTATCAGTATTATTGTTATTTGAGTATATTTTTCATCGAATGTGTCAGGTATTAAGAAATTGCATTTTAAACAATCAGCAGTTTTATAGTAATCGTTACTTCATTTACAACAATTGTTACTGAAAATTTCAGCAAATTGCTAGTAACCTCATAGCAAATGCTAGATAATTTACAGAAATAGCTATACTGTATATAGTATTTCCTACATAGTTTCCCAGCAATTGCTACGAATTCTACAACAACTGATATACTTTATTTAGAACAAAGCTACTACCTTTACAGCAAATGCTACAAAATTCCCAGCAATTGCTTAAAATAATTCAACAACTGAATAACTTGCTGAGATATTTTACAACGATTGCTACAACTAGTTCAACAACTAGCCAACTTGCTATAACAAATTCAAATAAAATCTTTACTATAGACTTATTTCTAGTATTGAATTGGACTAAAATCACCATATTCATCCATAACCATGATCAAATGGACTAATTAATGAAAAAATTAACTGAAATAAGTGTGATTTACAACTATGATCGTATTACTTATGTAAGTACTATCTCAATGTATAAGATCATTACTGATCCCACCTCAATGTATAAGATCACAACTAATAAATTGTAAAATATATTAACACAACCAACTAATTATCAGTTTACTTAATCATCATTGCTTACATATGCAATTACTTAATAGATTGTATATCATTTGTCTAATTACCACCTCAACATATAAGATCACTATTGAATTTAGCTTTTGATATGAAATTAGACTAACACAACTCAATTTATCACTAGATATGATTGATATCATCAACTTATAGTCAACTTGCTATAGCAACTAACTATCTTGCTATAGAAAAGTTTAGCAATTGCTACGAATTCTACAACAATTGCTATATAATTTACAACAATTGCTACTACCTTTACAAGAAATGATACACAATTTCTAGCAATTGCTAAAAATAATTCAACAACTGAATAACTTGCTAAAATATTTTACAACAATTGCTACAACTAGTTCAACAACTAGCCAACTTGTTATAACAAATTCAAACAAAATCTTTACCATCGACTTATTTCTAATGTTTAACTGGAATAAAATTTCTATATTCATCCATAAGTATGATCAAATGGACTAATTAATGAAAAATTAATTGAAACAAGTGTGATCTACAACTATGATCGTATTACTTGTGTAAGTATTATCTCAATGTATAAGATCATTACTGATTCTAGCATTTAACCCGACATTGGACTAACTTCACCTCATACATTATAAAATATATTGACAAAACAAATTAATAATCAATTTACTTAATCACCATCACTTACATATGCAATTACTCAATAGATTGTATAATCAATGTATAAGATCACTACTAAATCTAGTTTTTAATCTGAAATCGGGCTAACACAACTCAATTTATCACTAGATATGACATTTAAGAAGGCAATTATTCAGCATAAGCTGACTTGCTAAGTAAATTCACAGCAAATGGTACAATTGTCCCAACAAATCATTGACTTGCTGAGACAATTCACAGCAAATGATAAGACTTACCCAGCAAGTAAGCCACTTGTTGAGTCATTTCACAATATATATGAGGATAGGCCTAGTAATGGCTTGATGAGTCATTTTCACAACAAATTCTAAGACTATCCCAGCAAGTGACCTACTTGCTGAGTCATTTCACAACATATATATGGATAACTCTAGCAAGAGGCGGACTTGGTGAGTCATTTTCACAACAAATGTTAAGATTGTCCCAGCAAGTAGGTCACTTGCTAAGTCATTTCACAATATATATGAGGATAGCCCCAGTAAGAGGCTAGCTTGCTGAGTCATTTTCACAGTAAATGTTAAGACTGTCCCAGCAAGTAGGTCACTTGCTGAGTCATTTCACAACATATATGAGGATAGCCCCAGTAAGAGGCTGGCTTGCTGAGTCATTTTCATAGCAAATGTTAAGACTATCCCAGCAAGTAGGTCACTTGCTGAGTCATTTCACAACATATATGAGGATAGCCCCAGCAAGAGGCTGGCTTGCTGAGTCATTTTCACAACAAATGTTAAGACTGTCCCAGCAAGAGGCTGGCTTGCTGAGTCATTTTCACAGTAAATGTTAAGACTGTCCTAGCAAGTAGGTCACTTGCTAAGTCTTTTTACAACATATACAAAGATAGCCCCAGCAAGAGGATGGCTTGCTGAGTCATTTTCACAGAAAATATTAAGACTGTCCCAGCAAGAGGCTGGCTTACTGAGTCATTTTCACAACAAATGTTAAGACTATTCTAGCAAGTAGGTCACTTGTTGGGTCATTTCACAACATATATGAGGATAGCCCTAGCAAGTAGGTCACTTGTTGAGTCATTTTCACAGCGAATATTCAGACTACTCCAGCAAGTGGGTCACTTGCTGAGTCATTTCACAATATATATGAGGATAGCTCCAGCAAGAAAAATAATTATCCATACATATATTCCAAAGAAGCCAGAAAATAAGAAAATACACATGTTCATAAATAATTGTCCATCATCAACATCTCTAAATATTCTAGAAAATAACAAAATACCCATCATCCAAACCTTAAAAATGTCCATCATCCAAACATAAAAAAATACCCATCATCCAAACATTAAAAATATTCATTATCCAAACATTAAATACACTTATTATCCAAACATTAAATAAACATCATTCAACCTAACAACAAATGACATCATATCATCAGCTACTTCTCCTCCGTAGATACTGCTAGTTGCTGCTACTCTGTAGCACCTGCTGCTGGTAACTGCTCCTCAATAGCACCTGTTGCTTGCTACTCCTTCATCAGAACTATTGCTTGCTGCTTCTCTCTAACCATTGCTGTATGTTGCTCCTTCCCAACACCTGTTGCCCTTTTCCTTGCGCTCATGAGTGCTTTAGAAACTTTCTTTCTCCTCTTTTGCTCTCGAATAGGAGTATAACGTGACACCACCCTTGACGACGAGATGATACCTGTTTTGGATAGCACGATATTCAAGGTTTCCTTAAATGACAACATCATTTCCATCATCTTATCCATCCTCTCATTATATGACAACATTATTTCCATCATCCTATCCATCCTCTCATTGCAAGTTTTACAACCACAAGTAGTACAAGATGTCTTAGAAGTCCCAACACCTAGGCGACCGCATCGGTGAATGGAGTTCCAAAATTACCTCCACCACCAAGAGGAGAAAATCCTCCTTTATAACCAGCAGTTGCTTCTTCCCCAGCAACAGAATCTGCAGCATCTACCCCATCAGCAGTTTCAGCACCACCTACCCCAGCAGCAGCACCAGCCGCCCCATCAGCATCTACACCTGCCCCGGTAGCATCACCTACTCCTCTCCAACAACAGCATCAACACCCACCCCAGCACCAGCACCAACATCAAAAAGAAAATCTCTTTTGATGGTCGTTACGCCGGCCAAATCTGTCACCAACCTCACAATCCTCAGATCTTCTTCTTTTTGCTCGAGTCACACAAATCCCGTCCAAAATTCCATATCCTTCTCACTTTCAGTCGGGATTAGTATGGATAAACAATCTATAAATTAAATAAAATTATCTTAACAACAAAAAATACTAAAATATGGGAAGACAACAATTGTTTCAAAATTATAGCAACTGTTAAAGTTAGCAGACAACAGCTGTCAAAGTGAGAAGACAACAGCTTTTGTAACACTTACCTCATCCTTCGGTGAATCAAAGAGTTTGTGCGCCTCAATTTTAGAATTATTTGGCGCCGCCAACCATCGAAGAAGTCTCAGATAAGATACTTCCTTGTCGAACGCTTTGAATGTTTTTCGGATGTGGGAAACGGCTTCAAAAGCTCAAGCCTAAATAAATTGATTCCATGAAATATTATTAATTAAGATATTAAATAAATATAAAAAGTGACAACAAAAATACAACAAATAAAACTTACCATAAAAGCCTGTAACACCCAACAAAATTACCAAAATACCCCTAGAGGAGAGGTACGCACGTTATGCATGTTCCAATACTTGTATGGAAAATTCGAGACCAGATTTCTGATCATCACAAAACATTGAGTGGAAAAATGGTTTCGGTCGATTCTTGGAGCGATCGAATCAAAAGATCTTTTTTCAACTCGAAAATGAAAAATAGTGACGGTGTGTGACGGAGGTGCGTTGTGCCTCTGTAGCAGAGTCACACTTAAGTTTCTCTAAACTTTTTCGACGGAATTGGGAAAACTCATTCAGAAACGTTTTGGAGAAAGTACATTGTGCGCGACAAGTCCGCGTCGTGGACTGGGCTATCCCATAGTTGAAAAAAAATCTAAATTTTGTGAGGGGCATTCCGGTCGATTCCCAACCCCTTCTAAAAAATATACACGATCTAATTAGGTCATTTTGATGTTGAAAGGGTCTAAAACCCCATTCTAAGTCCTTTCAAAACAATTGGACAAGACTAGGGCTTGAGGAAAGAGGAGAAGAGGTTGAGATTGAGGAATTCAAGAGGAAATTCTTGAAGGTGATCGTTGATAACTTCATGCCAGGTATGTAAGGCTAAACTAAAAGCATGATATTGTTCTCTCATGTGCCCCATAGATGGTCATAGATGAGTTGAAAGTCTAATGAGTCTACATGCATAATTCTTGATGGTTTTTCTTATAAATTATATTAATTCCATGTATTTTCCTATGTTGATGATCATCATAAACTTGTTTTCTTGAATTGAATATTTTCATGAGAAATTGTATAACCCTACATGACTATTTGAAAGATTACATGAATTAACTTAAGAATTGAGTCTAGAGCCTTGATTGGAGGATGTCAATTGTGATTGTGATGAGAGAATGATGATGAGTTGATAGAATTTGATTCCATAAATAAACTCCACTGATTTGTCTATTCAATTATTCTCTTATGATTGTTCCTTGATGGGAGGGTTAAAACCCTGTGAGATTGATTGATGATAGGGTTAAAAGTCCCTATGATTTGATTGGTTTGATTGGATTTATTGTCTTATGAGCATTGAGTCATGTGAGGAGTATCGAGCACTAAAAGAGTAAGAGTTGGTTCGACTCTCATCAAATTATGTCACCAAACGTAGGTGAGGCATAGAACCATCACATTATATTGCGGTTCTCTCTTGATTAGAAGTCCCTGAAAGCAATAGAGGACTTAGTTGATTGTGTTCCCCTCTGGGATTCGATTCGTTCCCTACCTGGCAAGTTTGGAACGGTTATGGAAATATCAGCTTGATTTTTGTACATTCACTGGCTCATAAGTGATTGTTGTCGGATAAGAGAAACTCCCAGAAAGTCCTACCTTGAGTACTCTGAATCGAGATGAGATGAGATGTGATGAGATGAGTTCCTTTGAGACGAGTTTGACTTGATTGATGACGTTGATTGGTTGATGAGTCACTTGTCTACTCTTTATCCTTGCTTTAGATAGACATTTGATTTGATAATTGTTCTGAGTTGATGATTGTTCCATATTACTCTACCTATTTTCGTTTCATTTAGCTATTTTACATACCGTACATTTCACGTACTGATGACATTCGGTGTTGCATCATTTTATGATGCAGATACAGGGATTAGGGATCATCAACAGGCTCATCATTGAAGATCCAAGATGTTCATCTTATTGGTGAGCCTCCCCTACTCCGGAGGATCCAATATTATTTACTTTATCATACTTTTGAGTTAGACTAGACTAGTCTTATATTTTGATTTCGGTAGCTATGGGTCTGTCATTGGCACCACTTGATTAGTGATAGAGGCTTCATAGATGATAATCGGACGTTGATGTTAAGATTGTGAGCTAGTTCTTCCTACTAGACTTTATTATTAAATCTATTGTTATTTGAGACATTAGATGTGATGGGTCCATTTACTTTCATTTACTTCCGCTGATCTATAGAGTTGTCTGATTGAATGGATGTGATGAGGTCAAGTAGTTCACTTGGAGACAAGCAATAGTCTCTAGGTGCCGCCCACGTCTTGGGTACACTCCCGGAGCATGACAAACTTGGTATTAGAGCACAGAGTTCATGTGTCCTAGGAAGTCTATGAAGCCATGTCTAGTAGAGTCCTTATTATTGGTGTGAAGAGCTTCACATCCATAATTTGGAGGCTATAGGACATTTAGGAATTGTTTCATTCCTTTCATGTTCTAAATCGAGCGATAGAATTATACCCTATGAAAAGTTCTTCACTAATTCGTGCTCTACGCGTTGCAGAGTTGTGATCATGCCTCCCAGCAGAGCCATCAGAGGTATGGGACATCTTTCCAGGCAAAATGTTAACCAGCCTGAGCCTCAAGGACACGAAGAGCCTGCGGGCCAAGATTTCTGTTGAGCAACCCCCGCAAGATGAGGTCTCCAATGTTGAGCTACTCGTGCTGTTCAAACTCTAGCCCAGGCTGTCACAGCTCCTACTATGAGACATAGAGTGGGTAGACAGGATTCCCATGATACCTCTAGAGTTCGAGAATTTTTTAGGATGAATCCGCCTGAGTTCACAGGGTCTGCTTCCACTGAGGATCCTGAGAACTATGTGGAGGAGCTTAAGAAGGTGTTCCAAGTGATACATGTGGCTAATGTGGACAGATTTGAACTAGCTTCTTACCAACTCAAGGGTGTAGCCAGACTATGGTTCGACCAGTGGAAGAAAGGTAGAGGAGAGGATGCCTAATTATTGACTTGGGCAGTGTTCGAGGAAGCTTTCTTGGGATGCTTCTTACCAAGTGAATGAAGAGAGGCCAAGGTAAGAGAGTTCTTAAAATCTGAAATAGGGCTCTATGACTATGCAGGAGTATGGACTGAAGTTCACACAACTATCTCGCTATGCTCCGAATATGGTTTCTAACTTGAGGGGATGAATAGGAATGTATGTTGATGGGTTGAATAGAGGACCCAAGAGAGATAGGAGGGGAGCAATGCTTGTGAGTGACATGGATATTGGGCGATTGATGACATTCGTGCAACAAGCTGATGGGGAGAGACAACAGGATAAGGAAGAGTTCAGACGCAAGAGAGCAAAGACATTCAACCATGAGGTTGGAAGAAAAAGTAATGGTAACTGATTCCCAGCACCATCATCTACTAGTGCACCTACACCTAGAAGCAGGTATGATTAGAGGTCTTAGAGTGTCAGAACCCACAGATCTCAGTCACAAGCTAGTGTGGCTCAAGGTTTACAAGGTAAGCCACTGTGTGATAAGCGTGGCAAATTGCACTTGGGGAGATGTCGTGAAGGGAATGATGTATACTACAATTGTGGCCAAGTGGGTCACTACCAGAAGGACTGTCCAAAATGGGCTGACCGGGCTCAATCTTCTACACCAGTCCTGCCAGCTAAAGGAAACCAAAAGGGTTCTATGCCAGGTGCAAGCAGAGCTACAAACCATTTGTATGCCATGGGTATTAGCCAAGATCAGTAGAACTCCCCAAATATTGCGACGGGTATGATTTAAGTCTTTACTTTTGATTGTTATGTTTTGATGGATTCTGGTGCCGTAATGTAATTTGTAACTCCTTATATGGCCACTTGATTTGATAGAACACCTGAGAATCTTCTTGAACCCTTTGATACTTCTACTCCAGTGGGTGAGTCTATTCGAGCTGAGAGAATCTATAGAGCTTGTGTAGTGTCCATCTATCATAGGGATACTCTTGTTGATTTGGTTGAGTTAGAGATGATTGACTTTGATGTGATCCTTGGCATGGATTGGCTTCACGCTTGTTATGCCTCCGTTGATTGTAGATCCCGAACCGTTAAGTTCCAATTTCCAAATGAACCAGTTCTTGAGTGGAAGGGTGATTCTGTTGCACCTAGGGGAAAGTTTATCTCATACCTTAGGGCCAGGAAGACGATTTCCAAAGCTTGTATCTATCACCTCATGCGAGTTAAATCTGATGATGTTGAGTCCCTTACCCTTGAGTCAGTCCCGATTGTGAATGAGTTTCCTAAAGTATTTCCTGAGCATCTGCCCAGAGTCCCTCTTGATAGGGAGATTGACTTTGGGATTAATATTTTTCCTGACACCCAGCCTATCTCAATTCCACCTCATAGGATGGTCCCCACTGATTTGAAAGAATAGTTGAAATATCTATTAGAGAAGGGCTTTATAAGGCTGAGTGTTTCTCCTTAGGGTGCCCCTGTCCTATTCGTGCAAAATAAAGATGGGTCTCTTAGAATGTGTATTAACTACAGGCAACTGAATAAGGTCACCATAAAGAATAAATATCCTCTTTCGAGGATAGATGATCTGTTTGAACAACTTCAGGGTGCCTCTTGTTTCTCAAAGATAGACCTCAGATCTGGCTACCATCAGTTGAAAGTGAGGGAACGTGATATTCCAAAGACAACCTTTAGGACTAGATATGACCATTTTGAGTTCTTGGTCATGTCCTTTGGGCTGACGAATTCACCTGCAACCTTCATAGACTTGATGAATAGAGTATTCAGACTATACCTTGATATGTTTGTGATTGTATTCATCGATGACATTTTGGTGTATTCGAGAGATGAGAAGGAGCATGTTAATCACCTCAGAGTTGTCCTCCAAACACTTAAGGACCATGAGTTGTATGCAAAAATTTTGAAATGTGAATTCTGGCTTAAGTTAGTGGCTATCCTAGGTCACGTGATTTCTGGTGATGGTATTCGAGTAGATGCTCAAAAGATTGAAGCAATTAAGAACTGGCTCAGACCAACCTCTCCGACTGACATAAGAAGTTTCTTCGGGTTGGAAGGCTACTACCGTAGATTTGTTGAAGGATTTTCTTCCCTCTCCGCAACATTGATTAAATTGACTCATAAAAAGGTCAATTTTCAGTGGTCCGAGGAATGTGAAAAGAGTTTCCAAGAGTTGAAGATGAGACTAACTATTGAACCGGTTCTAACCTTACCCGACGAGACAGAGGACCTTGTAATTTATTGTGATGCTTCGAGGGTTGGATTGGGATATGTGCTGATGCAGAGGGGGAAAGTGATAGCCTATGCTTCCAGGCAACTCAAGGTTCATGAGAGGAACTGTCCAACCCATAATCTCGAGTCGGCAGCAGTGGTGTTTGCACTTAAAATCTGGCACCACTACTTGTAAGGAGTGCATGTGGATGTGTTCACTGACCACAAGAGCTTGCAGCATGTTTTCAGTCATAAAGAGCTCAACCTGCGACAGAGGAGATGGTTGGACTTGCTCAAGGATTATGACATGAGCATTCTCTACCATCCAGGTAAAGCTAACGTTGTTGCTAATGCTCTTAGCAGGTTGTCAATGGGTAGCACAACCTATGTTGAGGAAGGAAAGAAGGAGCTAACTAAAGAAGTGCATCGATTGGCTCGATTGGGAGTTTAACTTGAGGAGAATAATAAGGGAGAAGTTTATGTTCAGAATAGGCCTGCTTCATCCTTAGTTGCAGAGGTGAAGGAAAAGCTAGACTAAGATCCTGTCATACTCCAATTGAACGAGGCTGTCCATACATAGAAAGTGATGGTTTTCTCCAAGGGGGGAGATGGAGTGTTGAGATACCATAGTCGATTGTGTGTTCCAGATGTTGATGGTATTCGAGACATAATCATGGCTACAACCCATAGCACTAGATATTCCATTCGTCCTGGATCTATCACCACGACTTGAGAGAATTGCTGAGTTCATTTCAAAGTGCCCAAACTGCCAGCAAGTAAAAGTTGAGCATAAGGCCATGTGGATTGGCTCAGAATTTTGAGATTCCTGAATGGAAGTGGAAGATGATTAATATGGACTATATTACTGGTCTACCAAGGTCTCGAAAGCAACATGACTCGATATGGGTAATTATAGATAAGATGGCTAAATCGGCTCACTTCTTGGCAGTTAAGACCACCAACACTGCAGAGGAGTATGCCAAGTTGTACATCCAGGAGATTATGAGGTTGCACAATTCCCTTGTCTATCTCTCCAAGTATTTCATCAATTTCATCTTCTACTTGAGGGAATAATGTTGGCAGACCATAATTAATTATTTTGGCATTGGACCAATCTCTAAACAACATCGATATTTCTAAATATCCTTTGCTAATGAGTATCCTCCAATTTGAAATCTTGCCGCGTTAAAAGTTTCCTCCGAAGCTACCGATGACGCTTGAATAGCTAGCACATGTCGAACAACCCTAAAAAGGTTCGAAAATTGTTCTTTACAATTCTTCCACCACAACAATAATTGAGGTTCTCCATTTTCATCCCTAATATTTTCCAGTGCTTGGTAATATATTCATTAAAATCATTATTACAAGAAGTTTCAAGACCAAGATTATCATCCAAATAATTTTTTCTACGTTTACGAGGTGGAGGTGCAACTAGCAGAGCATTTTTTCCATGGCTCTATATATCGTATAATTTTTTAGCTTTTGGTATTATTGTGATGCCCGTTAAAATTATCAAAATACCCCTAGAGTGAGGTATGCGCGTAACACATCTTTCGATGCTCATATGGCAAATCTGAGGTCGGATTTGTGATCAGCACGAAAAATGAAGTGGAAAAATGATCTTGAATGATTTTTAGAGCCCGATCAAAAGATAAAAATTTTATACGAAGCGCAAAATGGTGTTAGTACACGACAGGAGCGCGTCACGCATCCGTAGCGGAAAAACACTTATTTTCTTTTTAAAATTTTTGACGGCATTGAGAAAAACTCGTTCAAAAACTCTTTTATGAAAATACATTGTTTGTGACCAGTCCGCATTAAGGACTGTGTCTTTTTCGAGTTAAAATTTTTTAAATCATTATGAGAGGCATTCCAGTCAATTCCCCACCCCTCCTAAACTCTATATACGATCTGATAAGGTCGTTTCGACGTGAAGAGGGTCTGAAACCCCATTCTAAGTCCTATTCCAATACATTACTAACGCTAGGGCTTCAGGAGAGAAGAGAAGATCTTGAATTGAGAGATTTCAGAAGAGACCCTTGACGTGCTTGGTTGATAGCTACATTTCAGGTATGTAAGGCTAAACCAAAAACATGGAATTGTTCTCTCATGTGCCCCATAGAGGTCATAGATGAGTTGATGGTTGAAGAGTCTACACGCATGAATACTTGAGGAGTTTTCTTGAAAAATTGATTTGAAATTATACTTATTCTATGTTGATGATCATCATACTATTTGTTTTCTTAAATTGAAAACTTTCATGAGAATTTGTATAATCCTACATGACTAATTTGAAAAGCATGCATATTGAATTGAGAATTGAGTCTAGAGCCTGGAGTTGAGATTATGATTGTTGATTGTGGTTGTGATTGTGATGAGAGAATGATGATGAGTTGATAGAGTTTGATTGTCTTCTGAGTCTCTATAAATGAACTCCACTGATATGTTTTTTCACTTGATTCTAAATGATTGTTCTAAATCTTGAGTCATTAATGAGATTGATTGATGAGAGGGTTGAAGTCCCTATGAGATTGATTGATGAGAGGGTTAAAGTCCCTATGAGATTGATTGATGAAAGGGTTAAAGTCCCTATGAGATTGATTGATGAGAGGGTTAAAGTCCCTATGAGATTGATTGATGAGAGGGTTAACGCCCGTATGAGCTTGGTTGATGATAGGGTTAGAGTCCCTATGAGATACCGATCATTGACAGGGTTAAAGTCCCTATGAGATTGGTTGAGATGGAGGTTTTATGAGCATTGAGTGGGGAGGAGTATCGAGCATCGAAATGGATAAGAGTGAGTCCCACTCGAACTCATTAACTACATCTCTAAGCGTAGAAGAGGTTCTCTCTTGAGTTTATGTCCCTGAAAGCAATAGCGGACTTATTGAGTTTTCTGTCTCCATTTTGGATTATCCATTATGGTTTCGATTCATTTGTTACCTGGCAAGTATAGAACGGTCGTGGCAACACCGGTGGGATGTTGTACAATCACTAGCTTATAAGTGATTGTTGTCGGATAAGAGAAACTCCCATAAATTTCCTACCTTGAGTACTCCCAGTCTGAGATGAGTTTTGAGATAAGATGAGAGGAGGTGAGCTCCTCTGAGATGAGATGAGGTGAGATAAGATGAAATGAGAGGAGGTGAGCTCCTTTGAGATGAGTCTGAGATGATTGATGAATTTGAGTTATTGATGGGTCACTTTTCTACTCTTTATTCTTGCATAGATAGAATTTGAGTATTTGATGTGATTTGATGTTTATTTTGAGTCGATGTTGTTTCCATATTATTCTACTTGTTTCTGTTTCACTCAGCTATTTTAGATACCAGTACATTTCAAGTATTGATGTCCACTCTGGACTGCATCATTTTATGATGCAGAGATAGATACTAGAGATCGTCAATAGGTGCTCCGTTGAAGTTCTGATATTCGAAGCTAACTTGGTGAGCCTCCCCTACTCCGGAGGACCCACTATATTTATTTCATCATGCTTTAGAGTTAGATTGGTCTATCTCCTTTGTTTTGATTTGGGTAGCCATAGGTCTGTCATTGGCACCACATGAGTAGTAGTAGAGGCTTCATAGACGATGGTTGAGCGTTAATGTTGAGACTTGTGAGCTAATTCTTCCTACTAGCCTTTATTTTTATATACTTATTTGAGACTTTAGATGAGATGTGCCCATTCACTTACTTATACTTTCCGTTGTTTATTAGAGTTTATTAATTGAATCATGTGATGAGGCTAAGTGGTTCGCTTTAGGACTAGCAATAGTCTCTGAGTGCTCGCCAGGCCAAGGGTACCCTCCCGGGGCGTGACAAACTTGGTATTAGAGGATAGAGTTCAAGTTTCTTAGGGAGTCTATGAAGCCGTGTCTAGTAGAGTTTTGTTTATTGGTGTGTTATCAACCACATTTCATAAGCAGGGGTCTGTAGGACATTAGGAAACACTTCTTTCCTATTCTAGTTCGTGCAATAGAGTTAAACTATATGAAAACTCTCTTCTAATTCGCGTTTTATGCGTACAGAATTGATAACATGCCTCCCAGAAGAGCTATCAGAGAAAAGGCATGTCATGCCAAGCAAGTTGTTAATCCACTTGAGCCTCAAGTACCCGAGGAGCCCGTGGATCCAGCTATCCATGTTGAGCAACCCCCTCAAGATGAAGTCTCCAACCCCGAGCTACGCCAGGCTATTCGAGCTTTAGCCCAGGCTATCGCAACACCTACTGTGAGACAAGGAACAGGTAGACCAGATTCTCATGACACCTCTAGAGTCCGAGAACTTTTTAGGATGAACCCGCCCGAGTTCAAGGGGTCTGCATCTACTGAATATCCTGAGAACTATGTAGAGGATCTTGAGAAGGTGTTCAAAGTGATGCACGTGACTGATGCTGATAAGGTTGAACTAGCTGTCTACCAACTCAAGGGTGTGGCTAGACTATGGTTCGACCAATGGAAGAAAGGTAGAAGGGATGATGCTCCATATTTGACTTGGGCAGTGTTTGAGGAGGCCTTTTTGGGATGCTTCTTCCCAAGAGAGAAAAGAGAAGCTAAGGTGAGGGAGTTCCTGAATCTAAAACAGGGCTCCATGACCGTGCAAGAGTATGGATTGAAGTTCACACAACTATCGCGCTATGCTCTGGACATAGTTGCTGACATGAGCAGAAGGATGGGGATGTATGTTGATGGGTTGAATAGAGGACCCAAGAGAGATGGTAAGGGAGAAACACTTGTGAGCGATATGGACATCGGGCGACTAATGACATTTGTGCAACAAGCTGATGAGGAGAGACAGCATGACAAGGAGGATGTCAAGCGTAAGAAAGCCAAAATATCTAGCCATGAGGTTGGAAAGAAAGACAATGGTAACCGATTTCTAGCACCATCATCTACTAGTGCACCTGTGCCTAGAGATGGTTATAATCAAAGGCCCCAGAATGTTAGAGCCCATGGATCTCAGTCACACACTAGTGTAGCTCAACGGTCACAAGGTAAACCGCAGTGCAGTACATGTGGCAAATTGCACTTGGGAAGATGTTGTGAAGGGGATAATGGATGCTATAAATGTGGCCAAGTGGGTCATTATCAGAGAGAATGTCCACAGTGGGCTGACCGGGCTCAATCTGCTGCACCAACCCCACCAGTTAGAGGGAACTAGAGGGTCACTACATCTGGCGCGGGTGGAGCAACGAACCGCTTATATGCCATGGGTAGTTGCCAAGATCAGGAGAACTCCCCCGATATTGTGACGGGTATAATTCGAGTCTTTACTTTTGATTGTTATGTTTTGATGCATCCGGGTTCCACATTGTCATTTGTAACTCCTTATGTGACCAGTAGATTTGGTAGAACACTTGAGAGTCTTCTTGAACCCTTTGATGTTTCTACTCTAGTCGGTGAGTCTATTCGAGCTGAGAGAATCTATAAATCTTGTGTAGTGTCCATCCATCATAAGGATACTCTTGTTGATTTGATTGAGTTGGAGATGGTTGATTTTGATTTGATTCTTGGCATGGATTGGCATCATGCTTGTTATGCCTCTGTTGATTGTAGATCCCGAACCGTTAAATTCTAATTTCCAAATGAATTGGTTCTAGAGTGGAAGGGTGATTCTGTTACACCTTGAGGAAACTTTATCTCATGTCTTAGAGCCAGGAAGTTGATTTCCAAAGGTTGTATCTATCACCTTGTGCGAGTGAAATTTGATGAGGTTGAGTCCCCAACTCTTGAGTTAGTTCCGATTGTTAATGAGTTTCTGGAAGTATTTCCTGATGATCTACCTGGAGTCCCTCCTGATAGGGAGATTTACTTTGGGTTTGATGTTCATCTCGATACCCAGTCTATTTCGATCCCACCTTATAGGATGGGCCCCGCTAGTTGAAAGAGCAACTAAAAGATTTGCTAGAAAAGGGCTTCATTAGGCCAAGTGCTTCACCTTGGGGGTGCTCCTGTCCTATTCGTGTGAAAGAAAGATGGGTTCCTCAGAATGTGTATTGACTACAGGAAACTGAACAAGGTCACGATAAAGAATAAATATCCTCTCCCAAGGATAGATGATTTGTTTGACCAACTTCAAGGCGCATCTTATTTCTCCAAGATAGACCTTAGATCTGGCTACCATCAGCTGAAGGTGAGGGAATGTGACATTCCAAAGACAGCCTTTAGGACAAGGTATGGCCATTTTAAGTTCTTGGTCATGTCCTTTGGGTTGAAGAATGCACCTGCCGCCTTTATGGACTTGATGAATAGAGTATTCAGACCATATCTTGATATGTTTGTGATTGTGTTCATCGACGACATTTTGGTGTATTCGAGAAGCGAGAAGGAGTATACGAACCATTTCAGAGCTGTCCTCCAAACTCTTAAGGACCATGAGTTGTATGCAAAATTCTCAAAGTGTGAGTTCTTGCTTAAGTCAGCGGCCTTTCTAGGCCATGTTGTTTCCGGCGATGGTATTTGAGTGGATGCCCAAAAGGTTGAAGCAGTTAAGAAATGGCCCCGACCGACCACTCCGACTGACATTAGAAGTTTCTTGGGGTTGGCAAGCTACTACCGCAGTTTTGTGGAGGGATTTTCTTCCCTATCCGCACAATTGACTAAATTGACTCAGAAAAAGGTCAAGTTTCAGTGGTCTGAGGAATGTGAGAAGAGTTTCCGAGAATTGAAAACGAGGTTGACTACTGCACTAGTCCTTACCTTGCCCGAGGGGACAGAGGACTTCGTGATTTACTGTGATGCTTCGAGGGTTGGATTGGGATGTGTGCTAATGCAGAGAGGGAAGGTGATAGCTATGCTTCAAGACAACTCAAGGTTCATGAAAGGAATTATCCAACCTATGACCTCGAGTTGGCAGCAGTGGTGTTTGCATTTAAAATCTGGCGCCACTACTTGTATGGAGTGCATGTGGATGTGTTCACTGACCACAAAAGCTTGCGGTGTGTTTTCAGTCAGAAAGAGCTCAACCTGTGCGACAAAGGAGATGGTTGGAATTGCTCAAGGATTGTGACATGAGCATTTACTACCACCTAGGTAAAGCTAACGTTGTTGCTGACTCTTTTAGCAGGCTATCAGTGGGTAGTACAGCCCATGTAGAGGAAGGAAGAAAGGAGCTAGCCAAGGAAGTGCATCATTTGGCTCGATTGGGAGTTCAACTTGAGGAGAATGATGAAGGAAGAGTTAATGTTCAGGATGGGTCTGCTTCATCCTTAGTTGCAGAGGTGAAAGAAAATCAAGACCAAGATCCTATCATACTCTAACTGAAGGAGGTTATCCATAAATAGAAAGTGATGGTCTTCTCCAAAGGGGGAGATGGAGTGTTGAGGTATTAAAGTAGATTGTGTGCTCCAGACGTTGATGGAATTCGAGATAGAATCATGGTGGAAGCCCACAACACTAGGTATTCCATTCATTCAGGCTCTAACAGGATGTACCATGACTCGAGGGAAGTCTATTGGTGGAGCAGAATGAAGAGGGATATTGCTGAGTTTGTTTCAAAATGCCCAAATTGCCAACAAGTGAAGGTTGAGCATCAAAGGTCATGTGGATTGGCTCAGAACTTTGAGATCCCGGAATAGAAGTGGGAGATGATTAATATGGACTTTGTTACCGGTCTTCCAAGGTCCCGAAAGCAACATGATTCAATATGAGTAATCGTGGATAGAATGACTAAATCGGCTCACTTCTTGGCAGTTAAGACAACAAACACTGCGGAGGAGTATGCCAATTTGTACACCCAAGAGATTATGAGGTTACATGGAGTTCCGTTATCCATCATCTCGGACAAAGGAGCTCAATTTACCTCCCAGTTTTGAAGATCGTTCCAAAAAGGATTGGGTACTAAGGTGAACTTGAGTACAGCCTTTCATCCACAGACAGATGGTCCAGGAAGAGCATACAATTCAAACACTTGAGGACATGTTGAGAGCTTGTGTTCTTGACTTTAAGGGAAATTGAGATGACCACCTATCATTGATTGAATTTGCATATAACAATAGTTATCATGCAAGCATCCAAATGGCTCCTTATGAAGCCTTGTTTGTGAGGAGATGTAGACCACCAATTGTGTGGTTTGAGGTTGGAGAAGTAGAGTTGATTGGGCATGATCTTGTTCACCAATCGATGGAAAAGGTCAAGGTCATTAGAGAGAGGTTAAAGACTGCCCAAAGTCGCCAAAAATCTTATACCGATGTAAGGAGAAGATACTAAGAGTTCGAGGTAGATGATTGTGTGTATTTGAAAGTATCGTCTATGAAGGGTGTCCTAAGATTTGGGAAGAAGGGAAAGTTGAGTCCATGCTCTGTTGGACCATATCAGATTTTAAAGAGGATTGGGAAGGTTGCTTATGAGTTGGAGTTGCCTTCTGAATTAGATGGAGTGCATCCGATATTCCATGTGTCGATGTTGAAGAAATGCTTGGAAGACCTGCCTTATTGATCCCTGTTGATAGCATTGGAGTGAGAGATAGCCTATCTTACGAAGAAGTTCCGGGGCAAATCCTTGATCGTCAGACTTGTATGTTGAGGAACAAAGAGATAGCATCAGTCAAAGTCCTGTGGAGGAATCAATTTGTTGAGAAAACCACATGGGAAGCTGAGGAAGAGATGAAGGTCAAATATCCGCACCTATTTGTGCCAAATGATGAGAGTGTTGAAGGTAAATTCCCTACCCTTCAGTAAATTGATTAATCTATTATTTATGTGACTTTCTATTATTAAGTCGAGAGTTTGATTGATTGAGTTGAGTATGGAGATGAGTCTTGAGTCTATTCATACCCTAATATCCACATTTACTCATCATTCGAGAACGAATGATCCCAAGGGAGAGATGATGTGATGCCTGGTAAAATTATCAAAATACCCCTAAAGTGAGGGTATGCGTGTAACGCATCTTTTGATGCTCTTATGGCAAATCGAGGTCGAATTTGTGATCAGCACGAAAAATGGAGTGGGAAAAAATGGTCTCAATCGATTTTTAGAGCGACCCGATCAAAAGATAAATTTTCGATACGAAGCACAAAATAGTGTTAGTACATGACAAGGGCGCGTTGCGCACCCATCGTGGACCAGCACTTATATTCGTTTTAAAAATTTTGACGGGATTAAGAAAAACCTGTTCAAAAACTCTTTTCTCAAAATATATTGTTCGCGACCAGTCCACATCACGGACTGTGTCTTTTCCGAGTTGAAAATTTCTAAATCATTATGAGGGAAATTTCAGTCAATTCCCTACCCCTCCTAAACTCTATACATGATCTGATAAGGTCGTTGCGACATGAAAAGGGTCTGAAACCCCATTATAAGTCCTATTCCAATACATTACTAAGGCTAAGGCTTGAGGGGAGAAGAGAAGCGCTTGAATTGAGAGATTCGAGAAGAGACCCTTGACGTGTTTGGTTGATAGCTGCATTCCAGGTATGTAAGGATAAACTAAAAACATGGGATTGTTCTCTCATATGCCCATAGAGATCATAGATGAGTTGATGGTTGAAGAGTCTGCATGTATGAATACTTGAGGGTTTTTCTTGAAAAATTGATTTGAAATTATATGTTTTCTATGTTGATGATCATCATACTATTTATTTTCTTAAATTGAATACTTTCATGAGAATTTTGTATAACCCTACATGACTAATAAGAAAAGCATGCATATTGAACTTGAGAATTGAGTCTAAAGCCTGGAGATGAGATTGTGATTGTTGATTGCGATTGTGATTGTGATGAGAGAATGATGATGAGTTGATAGAGTTAGATTTTCTTCTGGGTCTCTATAAATGAACTCCACCAATGTGTCTTTTCACTTGATTCTTAATGATTATTCTAAATTTTGAGTCATTGATGAGATTGATTGATGAGAGGGTTGAAGTCCCTATGAGATTGATTGATGAGAGGGTTAAAGTCCTTATGAGATTGATTGATGAGAGGGTTAAAGTCCCTATGAGATTGATTGATGAGAGGGCTAAAGTCCCAACGAGATTAATTATGAGAGGGTTAACGCCCCTATGAGCTTAATTGGTGATAGGGTTAAGAGTCCCTCTGAGATACCGATCGTTGACGGGGTTAAAGTCCCTATGAGATTGGTTGAGATGGAGGTTTTATGAGCATTGAGTCAGAAGGAGTATCGAGCACCGAAATAGGTAAGAGTGAGTCCCACTCGAACTCATTAACTATGTCGCCAAGAGTAGAAGAGGTTTCCTCTTGAGTTTATGTCCCTGAAAGCAATAGCGGACTTGTTGAGTTTTCTGTCTCCATTTTGGATTATCCATTATGGTTTCGATTCGTTCTCTACCTGGAAAGCATAGAACAATTTTGGAAACAACGGCGGGATGTTGTACAATAACTGGCTCATAAGTGATTGTTGTCGGATAAGAGAAACCCCCATAAATTTTCTACCTTGAGTACTCCGAGTCTGAGATGAGTTTTGAGATGAGATGAGAGGAGGTGAGCTCCTCCAAGATAAGATGAGGTGAGACGAGATGAGATGAGATGAGAGGAGGTGATCTCCTTTGATATGAGTTTGAGATGATTGATGAGTTTGAGTTATTGATGGGTCACTTGTCTACTCTTTATTCTTGAATAGATAGATATTTGACTATTTGATGTGACTTGATGTTTATTTTGAGTCGATGTTGTTTCCATATTATTCTACTTGTTTCTGTTTCACTCAACTATTTTACATACCAGTACATTCCAAGTATTGATGTCCACTTTGGACTGCATCATTTTATGATGCAGGGGCAGGTACTAGAGATCGTCAATAGGCGCTCCATTGAAGATTTGAGTTTTGAAGCTTACTTGTTGAGCAACCCCCTACTTCGGAGGACCCACAATATTTATTTCATCATGCTTTAGAGTTAGACTGGACTATCTCCTTTATTTTGATTTGGGTAGCCATAGGTCTGTCATTAGCACCACAGGAGTAGTAGTAGAGGCTTCATAGACGATGGTTGACCGTTGATGTTGAGACTTATGAGCTAGTTCTTCCTACTAGCCTTTATTTTTATATACTTATTTTGAAACTTTGGATGAGATGTGTCCATTTACTTACTTATACTTTTCGCTATTTATTAGAGTTTATTGATTGAATGATGTGATGAGGCTAAGTGGTTCGCTTGGGGACTAGCAATAGTCGCTGAGTGCCGGCCACGCCTAGGATACTCTCCCGGGGCATGACAATTATGCTACTTTTACAATATTCAAGACTAGGAATTTCATCAGCTTTAATTTTTAAATTAGCATAAATTATTTCAACTATGTTTTCAACACCTTTTAATTTGTAAGAAGGATTGAATAAAGTAGCAGTCAAATAAATTTGAGGAATAGGAAAATAATATTTTTTTAAATTTTTCAATCATAAAATATAGTGAATTCTTTTATATTTTGCAAATTCAGACGAAGCACAAATATTTACTAAAACAGAAGAAATATTTGGATAATATTGACCAAAAATAACATTCGTAGCAATATAATAAAATAAAAACTCAATAAAATCTTTTGTCTCTTCACAATCATCTCTACAAAGTCTTAAATTTAAATCTGAATTATGAGCATTATAAACCTTTTGGATCGGATCTTGATAAACATAAGCAACTTCAAGCATTTCAAATAAAGAATTTCATTAAGTAGACACTTCTCTTGGAACTTTTCTATATTCAAGTTGATCTTCTTTATAACGATTTTTAAATTTTGTAAGTCTAGAATTTATTTTAGATTTACAAATTCAATTACATGCAATTCTATTTTTTTTTACAAGAACTTCTAAAATTAGCAACACCATCTTTTACTACCAAATTATAAATGTGTTGCACATTTAATATGAAAAGCATCGTCATCAATTGGACAAAATCTTGATTTTAGAAAATCAACTGCTCTCAAATTATAAGAAGCATTGTTTAAAGTGACACTCATTATTTTATCACATATTCCAAAATAATTCAAAACAAAACCTATTGTTGAGGCTATACAAGAACCAAATTTAGTCTCTTTGACATATTTATAGCCTATTATTCATTTTCACATATTCCAATCATGATCAATCCAATGAACAGTAACAGTAAAATAATCATTACCATTAATACGACAGCCCATATTAGATGTAATACAAAATTTACCATCAAAATAAGCAAATAAGCAATGAAGATAATGACAATGGTCAGCTTGATATTGAAAAATAACATTTTTAATCATATTATTTGAAATACCTTCAAAAGATGGGTTATACACTTCTCGAATATAATGAATAATACCCGGTTGTTAAGAAAAACTATAAGATAAACCACAAACAGTAACTATTTTAGCTAATTCTTCAAGATCTTTTTCTTTACTATATGTGTGGGGTTTGCTTAGGCCAGCTAGATTAGTGTCGCACCTCAGGAGGGTACCCTTGACAGGGTCGGCACTCAGAGACTATAGCTAGTCCCCAAGTGAACCACTTGGCCTCATCACATTCATTCAATCAATGTTTAACATATCTGCAAAAGATTAAAGAAGATATTAGGTGGATAGTCACAATATAAAAGGTCAAGTCAACTCAATAAGACTAGTATGAAGAAACTAACCCAAAATAATATCCAAATCAAAATCAATCAAAACCCAACAATCTGGTCTATAAAGCCTCTATCTAAACTATCTAGATGGTACCATGACAGGCCATGGCTACTTTAATCAAAAGGAAATAAATTACTAGACTCAAGCAAGATGATGGTGTAAATGTGCATTCTTCGAAAGCAGGAGAGGACTCAACAAATCAGCTAACTATAATAGATCCCCAATGGTGTGCCTGTTGATGACCTCTAGTACCTGTCTCTACATCATTAAACGATGCAGTTCAAATGGATGTCTGTACGCAGAATGTACGAGTATGTAAATGGTTGAATGAAACAGATATAGGTAGAACACTAATCAACGAAGAAATACTCAGTCCAAATGTCAAATTTCTATCTAAAGCAAGAATAAAGAGTATACAATGACCAGTCAACACTAATTAAAGCAAGTCTGAATCCAATCCAATCATTTCAGAGTACTATCAGTATAGAACCTATATGAGAGTTTATCTTATCCGATAATAATCACTTATGAACCAGTGATTGTAGAAAAATCTCGTTGATATTGCCACAATTGTTTAGTTCTTGCCAGGGTAAAGAATGAATCAATCCAAAATGGATCCACTCAATCGAGGCCTCTATTGTTTCAAGGACCTATCAGAAGGAACATCCAACGTAACAGTTTCAATCCTCTCCTACATTTAGCGACGTAGTTATTGAGTTCGAGTTGGACATACTCTTACTCAATTTGGTGCTCGATACTCCTCCCAAGACTCAATACTCATAAGACAATCTATTCCAATCAATAAATTAGTGAGTATCTTGATGGACTCTTTCAGCTCATCAATTTTATTTAATAAATCTTTCAACAATTTGACAGATCAATCTCATCAACCTTTCAAGAGTGAATTAGACAATCATGTAGGAGGACTTTCAATTTAGACCAATCTTTAGAGTTCAAATTTTAAGACTCACAAGACTATCAAGTTCTATCAACCTATCATCATGCTCACATCACAATCACAATCAATCATTTTCAAATCAAGACTCTAAACTCAATCCCTATGTTCATTCATACAATCTTTTATGAAGTAATATTTAGGGTTTGTGAAATAACTCAAGTAAAAGTATTTATTCAGTAAATCAAGTTTATGATGATCATCAACATATGAAAATACGTAAGATATATATAATTTACAAGAAAACATTCAAGAAAGCATGCATAGACTCAATACATTCATGTCTTAATCTATCTCAATCAAAGGGCACATGGAAGAACAATTTCATGCTTTAGGTTAGCCTTACATACTTGGAATGAAGTTTGACATTTGATTTGCATAGGTTTCGGCTTCAATCATTCGAATTCCTGGCTTCTATTCTCCTCTTCTTAGCCCTAGTCTTTTGTTAGAATGTTTAGAAGGCTTAGGAATGGGCTTAAAAACCCTTTTTACACTTAAAATGACTTATATTGGTCATGGTTTAGATTTAGGAGGGATAGGAAAAGGTCTGGAATGCCCCTCAAAAAAATTAAAAATTTTGCACAACGAAAAATCAAGTCCGCGTTGTGAACTTGTGCGCTCCATGGAAATTTTCGTCAAAAATTTTTGATCAAGTTTCTAATCCCACACAAAATATTGAAATCACCATTAAGCACAAATCCAGCGACAAGTCCGCGACGCGGACATGTCGCGCACTTTTCTAGAATTGCATTTTTGCTTCAAAAAAATTATCTTTTGATCTGATTGCTCTAAAATCAACCAAAATCATTTTACGGCACAATATTTTGTGCAGGTTGCATTTTTGACCAATGCCTTTCAGGCCTTGTATTGGAAAAGTTTAGAAAAACATGTTATGCGAAAGTCTCTTATCTAGGGGTATTTCGATAATTCTAGCGGGTGTAACATTATCTCCTCCTTGGGATCATTCGTCCTAGAATGAAGAGAAAATATGGACCCAAGGCACGAGTAATAATAAAGACTCCTTCCAACAATCAATCAATCAATCAAACTCTCTAGACAATGAACAATCAACTTAAGGATAGACAAGGGTAGATAAATCGATTCAAATCAAGAGTAAGGATATTACCTTCAACATTCTCGTCATCAGGCACAAATAGATTCGGATATTTAGTTTTCATTTCTTCCTCGGCCTCCCATGTGGTTTTCTCAATAAATTGATTCCTCCATGAGCTTTGACTGAGGCTAGGGGTGTGCAAAAATCGAAGTGACGGATAAATCAAACTGATAAAAATATTATTGATTTATTTGTTATTAAGTTATTAGGTTATTGGGTTTTTAATGGTTTTGAAAAAAGATTATTTGGTTATTAGTTCGATATTAGTTTTTACTATTGCCAATAACCCAATAAGACTATAATAATTTACTATTTTACCCCTTCGTAAATATTATATATTAGTAATTTAGTAGTAATAGGACACTATAACAATACTTGACATATTTGATCTTTATAGTACTTAAATGATTAGTTATCCACTTTAGTATTTCATAATGTAAATAACTAATTATAGCTTTTGCAAGTTTGTAAACATATTCTTCATACTCTATCTTCTTTTATTAATGCAAATTCTCATTATCATTCTTATCGGGTAAATCGAAAATCGAATCGTTAAGTTAAAACTGTTTAACCAAAAATTGATAAAAATTATCTTATTAGTTTAGCATATTTAAAAACTGAAAATCGATAAACTGAACTGATAATGTATAACACCGAATAGAACCGACTGATGCACAACCCTAACCGAGAGTATCTCTTTGGCCCTTAATTTGTGAATCTGACGATCCAAAATTTGGACTAGAACCTCTTCATTGGACAAGCCATCTTTCACTTCAATACTATCAATAATACTATCAATGAAGGATCTCCCAAGCATTTTTTTCAACATTAAAACATGGAAGACTAGATGAATCATGGCTAACTCCGAAGGCAACTCTAATTCATAAGCAACATTCCTAATCCTCTTCACAATCTGGTAGGGATCAATATAATGAGGATTTAGTTGTCTCTTTTTCCCAAATCTCATGACACCCTTTGGGGGTGATACTTTCAAGTATACCCAATTGTTTACCTCAAACTCTATGTCTCTCCTTCTCGCATCAGTGTAAGATACATTTCTAGCGGCTTTGTGCAGTTTTCAACCTTTCTCTAATAACCTTTACCTTTTGCATCAACTAGTGAGCAAGATTAGGTCCAATCAACTCAACGTCTCCAACTCCAAACCACCCAATTGGTGATCTACATCTCTTCATGTACAAAGCTTCATAGGGGCCATATGAATACTTGCATGATAACTGTTATTATATGCAAACTCAATCAAGGGTAAGTGGTCGTCTCAATTTCCTTTGAAGTCTAAAACACGGGCTCGCAACATGTACACTAATGTCAGAATCTGCTTGGCCATCTGTCTAGGGATAAAAGACAGTGTTAAGATTCACCTTAGAACCCAGTCGTTTCTGAAAAGATCTCCGAAATTGGGATGTGAATTGAGCTCCTCTGTCAGATATAATAGAAGATAACTCCATGCAACCTCATAATCTTGCGGATGTATAACTTGGCATACTCTTCTGCAGTGTCAGTTGTCTTGACTGTTAGGAAGTGAGATGATTTGGTCATTCTATCCACAGTTACCCATACTGATTTATGTTGCTTTCGAGACCTTGGAAAGATGGTAATAAAGTTCATATTGACCATCTCCTCTTTCCATTCAGGAATATCAAAGTTTTTAGCCAATCCACATGGCCTTTGATGCTCAATTTTAACTTGTTGATAATTCGGGCACTTGGAAACAAACTCAGCAATATCCCTCTTCATTCCACTCTACCAATATATTTCCCTCAAGTCATGGTATTTTTGGTAAAGCCAGGATGAATCGAATATCTATGGGCTTCAGCCATAATTCTATCTCAAATGCCATCAACGTTTGGAACACACAATCTACTTTGGTATGTCAATACATTATCTCCCTCTTTGGAGAAAACCATCACCTTTTGTTTATGGACAACTTCCTTCAACTGATATAGGACAGGATCTTGGTCTTGCTTCTCTTACACCTTTGCCACTAGAGATGATGTAGACCCATTCTGAACATTGACTCCACCTTCATCATCCTCTTTGAGTTGAATTCACAATCGGGCCAACCGATGCACTTTCGTAGCCAACTATTTCTTTTCTTCCTCAAAATGGGCAATAATACCTATTGACAACCTGCTAAGAGCATCCGCAACAATGTTAGCTTTACCTTGATGGTAGAGAATGCTCATTTCGTAATCCTTGAGCAGCTCCAGCCATCTCCTCTTTCTCAGGTTGAGCTCTTTTTGGTCGAATACATATTGTAGGCTCTTATGGTTGGTAAACGCGTCCACATGCATTCCATACAAGTAGTGGCACCAAATTTTAAGTGCAAATACCACCACTGCCAA
The DNA here is from genome assembly GCA_029948455.1 of Solanum rostratum. Lineage (NCBI taxonomy): Eukaryota > Viridiplantae > Streptophyta > Magnoliopsida > Solanales > Solanaceae > Solanum > Solanum rostratum. The sequence goes on along the minus strand of CM057047.1, from coordinate 48,892,420 downwards.
CTCAATATCATGAGTTGGATAATTCCTCTCATGGACCTTGAGCTGTCCAGAAGCATAAGCAATAACCTTTCCCTTTTGCATCAATAAACACCCCCAATCTCACTCTTGAGGCATCACAATAAATTACGAATCCATCAGTCCCTTAAGGCAAGGTCAACACTGCGCAATAGTTAGTCTTGTTTTCAGCTATTGAAAGCTCTTCTCACATTCATTAAACCATTGAAACTTGATCTTCTTCTAAGTCAGTCTAGTCAATGGTGAGGATATGGAAGAAATTTCTTCAACAAATCTGCAGTAGTAGCCTATCAATCCCAAAAAGCTCCTTATGTGAGTCGGAGAAGTTGGTCTTGGTCAGTTCCTAACCGCTTCAATCTTCTGAGTGTCCACTTAAATACCATCGCCCCAGACAATATGGCCTAGAAAAGCCACAAACTTGAGCCAAAACTCACATTTTGAAAATTTTGCATACAATTCATGGTCTTTGAGAGTCTTGAAAACAATCTTAAGATGGTTGGCATGCTCCTCTTCACCTCTAGAATACACCACAATATCGTCAATGAACACGATCACGAACATATCAAGGTACTATCTGAATACTCTATTCATCAAATCCATGAAGGCTGTAGGTGCATTAGTCAACTCAAAGGACATGACCAAGAACTCAAAGTAGTCGTATCGAGTCCTAAAGGTTGTTTTCGGGATATCACATTTCCTCACCCTCTTTGATGATAACCAGATCTGAGGTCTATCTTTGAGAAACAAGAGGCACCTTGAAGTTGGTCAAACAAGTCATCTATCCTGGGGAGAGGATATTTGTTCTTTATGGTGACCTTGTTAGTTGCTTATAATCAACACACATTTTGAGAGACCCATCTTTCTATCTCACGAATAGGACAGAAGCACCCCAAGGAGAAATATTCGACCTTATGACACCCTTATCTAGCAAATTTTTCAGTTGTTTTTTTAGTTCTTTCAACTCAACAAGGTCCATTCTATAAGGTGGAATAGAGATAGGCTGGGTATCAAGAAAAACATTAATCCCAAACTCAATCTCCCTATCATGAGGGACTCCATGCAAATCCTTAGGAAACACTTCAAGAAACTTATTTACAATCGGGACTGACTCAAGAGTAGGAGGCTCAACGTCATTACTCTTAACTCACACTAGAGATTAGCTTGCTGGCTCTAAGGTAGGAAATAAACTTCTCTTAGGTGCAATAGAATTTCCCTTCCACTTTAGGACCGGTTCATTCAGGAATTGAAATTTAACAGTTCTAGTCCTACAATCAATGGAGCCATAGCAGGCATAAAGCCAATGCATGCCAAGGATCACATCGGAATCAATCATCTTCAACTCTATCAAATCAGCAAAGGTATCTCTATCATAGATAGATACTACACAGTCCCTATAAACCCTCTCTTCTAAGATAGATTCACTAACAGGAGTAGACACACTGAAAGGTTCAATAAGACACACAGGAGTTTTATTAAATCTACTGGCGACATAAAGAGACAAACGATAAAGTGGAACTAGGATCCATCAAAACATAGCAATCAAGAGTAGAGACTCGAATCATACCTGTCACAACATCTGGGGAGTTTTCCTGATCTTGGCAACTACCCATGGCATACAAACGGTTCGTAGCCCCGCTTGCTCCAGAAGTAGCACCCTTCTGATTTCCTCTAGCTGGTGGTGCCAATGCAGAAGATTGGTCTTTTCAGCCCACTTCGAACAATCCCTATAAAAGTGACCTATTTAGCCATACTTGTAACAGGAATCTCCTTCCTCGCGGCATTCTCCAAGTGTAGTTTGCCACACTTGCCACATAGTGGCTTACCCTGTGAACCTAGAGCCATACTAGCTTACTAAGATCCCAGAGCTCTAAAATTCTGGGACTTTTATTCATTCCAATTTTTGGGTATCGGTTCACTGGAATATAAAGGTGTTGGCCTGGACTGAAACTTGCTACCATTCCCATTTCCTCTCTTCCCAACCTCATGGCTGGATGTTTTAGCCCTCTTATTTTTTTATCTTCTGTCTTTCCTCATCAGCCTGCTATACATATATCATTAACCTGCCTATGTCCATGTCGCTCGCAATCATTACTCCTCTCCAATCTTTCTTCGGTCACTTATTCAACCCATCAACGTACAAACCCATCCTGCTTCTCATGTCTGCAACCATCTCAGGAGCATAGCAGGACAACTACATGAACGTAAGACCATACTCCTTCACCATCATGGAGCCTTGTTTCAAATTCAAGAATTCTCTTACCTTGGCCTCTCTCAACTTTCTCATAAAGAAATGACCCAAGAAAGCCTCCTCAAACAATGCCCAAGTCAGAACTGGAGCACCCTCTCTTCTACCCTTCTTCCACTGGTCAAACCACAGTCTGGCAATATCTTTGAGCTGGTAGGCAGCCAACTCAACCCTATCAATGTCGTTCACATGCATTACCTAGAACACTTTCTGTAGCTCATCAATGTAGTTCTCATGATCCTCATTGGGTGTAGACCCTATTACCTCAGGTGGGTTCATCCTCAAGAACACCTAACCCTAGATATGTCTGGAGCATCCTGTCTGCCTGCTCCCTGTCTAGCAACTGGTGTTGTCATAGCTTGCGCTAAAGTCTGGATAGCCTGGCGAAGCTCAACATTTGAGATGTCAGCCTATAAAGGGTTTATAAGGAATAATTGGCCCTATGGGTCCATCCTGATTCTGGGGCTCAGGTTGGTTAGCATTCTATCTAAATGGTTAGTCTTTTGTCTAGATGGACGCCCTCTTCCTCTAGCAGCTCTTCTTAGAGGCATGATCACAACTCTGCAAATGCGTAGCGCACATATTAGAAGAGAGTTATCATAGAGTTTAACTCTATCACACGAATTAGAATATGAATAAGTGTAACCATTCATAATGTCTTACAGCTTATGAAGTGTGGTGCACAACAAACCCATAAATAAGACTCTACTAGACACGGCTTCATAGACTCCAAGGACACTTGAACTATGTGCTCTAATACCAAGTTTGTCACGCCCCGGGAAGGTACCCTTGGGGTGGCCGGCACTCAAAGACTATTGCTAGTCCCTAAGCGAACACTTGGCCTCATCACAGTCATTCAATCAATATTTAACGTATCAGCGGAAGACTAAAGAAGATATTAGATGGACAATAGTGTTTTGGACGACGAAAGGCGACAAGGCTCTACCTCGCCTCGCAGCGAGGCGTTCGCTTTTTTGAATTGAGGCGTCAATTTATACCAAAATCTTAAAATATTTAATTGCATATATAAATATCCAAAATCTCAATAGCAATAACATATATTAGCAAATATTTCATTCACACTATTCATCGACAAATTAATATAAATTAGTATACAACACAATTATGTTAATAAAGAAGATCACAATTTTTTTAAATATAAGCACTGTGCAGAAGCCAGAACTAAAAATAGATAAATAAGAAAAGAAGTAAATTGAATTGGAACACTAGAGAAGAAGAAGATAAGAACTGAAGAAGGGGAAAAAGAAGAAGAAGAAAGAAGAGAATAAGAAGAAGAAGAAGAAGAAGAAGAAGAAGAAACGAAAAACAGAGACACGAGCTTACCTGAAGAACAAAGTCGCGAACTTGCTAGAGTGTTGGATGAAAGCTGAACTGGAACAGAGAGTCGCGTCGCTGAAGAGAGAAGAGAGTGGCGAGAAGGCTGAAAGTGAAGAGAGTCGCGGAAGTGAAGAGAAAAGAGAGTCGCTCCAATTAAACCCTAATTTTTTAAAAAATTATTTAATCAGGTCCTTTTAAAAAAAAACTCAAAAGACGACGCCTATGCTCCTCGCCTCGCTTGTGCGCCTCTCGCATTTTGCTCGCCTTACATCACCTTTCGTAGTTGTGCTCGCCTTCACTGTAAAAGGCGACATGCCATCGCCTCGCCTCTCGCCTTAAGTGGAGAGGCGAGCGCCTTTCATAACACTGGTGGACAATCTCAACATATAAAAGGTCAAGTGAACTCAATAAGACTAGTATGAAGAAACTAGCTCAAAATAATATCCAAATCAAAACTAATCACAACTCAATAATCTAGTCTATGAAACCTCTATCTAAATTGTCTAGACGGTACCATGACAGGCCATGGCTACCTCAATCAAAACGAAATAAATTACTAGACTCAAGCTAGATGATAGTGTAAATGTGCATCCTTCAGAAGCAGGGGAGGACTCACCAAATCAGCTGACTATAATAGATCCTCAATGGTGCACATGTTGATGACCTCTAGTACCTGTCTCTGCATCATTAAACGATGTAGTCCCAAATGGACGTCAGTACGTAGAATGTACGAGTATGTAAAATGGCTGAATGAAACAAATATAAATAGAACAATAATCAACGCAGAAATACTCAGTCCAAATGTCAAATGTCTATTTAAAGCAAGAATAAAGAGTAGACAATGACCAGTCAACACTAATCCAAGCCAGTCCGAATCCAATCCAATCCAATCATATCAGAGCACTATCAGTATAGAACCTACTGGGAGTTTATCTTATCCAACAATAATCACTTATGAGCCAGTGATCGTAAAATCTCGTTGATATTGCCACAACTGTTCAATTCTTGCCAAGGTAAAGAACGGATCGATCCAAAATGGATCCAATCAATTGAGCCCTCTATTGTTTCATGGACCTATCAAATGGAACATCCGACTTAACGGTTTCAATCCTCTCCTATGTTTGGCGAAGTAATTATTGAGTTCGAGTTGGACATACTCTTACTCAATCCAATGCTCAATACTCCTCCCAATACTTAATACTCATAAGACAATCTATTCCAATCAATAAATCAGTGAGTCTCTTAATGGGCTCTTTCAGCTCATCAATTTTATTCAATAAATCTTTCAACAATTCGACAGATCAATCCCATCAACCTTTCAAGAGTGAATTAGACAATCACATAGGAGGACTTCCAATTTAGACCAATATTTAGAGTTCAAATTTTAAGACTCATAGGACTATCAAGTTCTATCAACCTATCATCATGCTCACATCACAATCACAATCAATCATTTTCAAATCAAGGCTCTAGACTCAATCCCTATGTTCATTCATACAATCTTTTATGAAGTAATATGTAGGGTTTGTGAAATAACTTAAGTAAAAATATTTATTCAGTAAATCAAGTTTATGATGATCATCAACATATAAAAATGCGTAAGATATATATAATTTACAAGGAAATATTCAAGAAAGCATGCATGGACTCCATACTTCACGTCTTAATCTATCTCAATCAAGGGGAACATGTAAGAACAATTTCATGATTTAGGTTAGCCTTACATACCTGGAATGAAGTTAAAGAATCGATTTGCACAGGTTTCGGCTTCAATCGTTCGAATTCCTAGCTTCTCTTCTCCTCTTCTTAGCCTAGTCTTTTGTTAGAACGTTTAGAAGGCTTAGGAATGGGTTTAAAAACCTTTTTTACGCTTAAAATGACCTATATTGATCGTGGGTTAAGTTTAGGAGGGGTAGGAAAAAGTCTGGAATGCCCCTCAAAAAAAAACTAAAAATTTTGCACTACGAAAAACCAAGTCCGTGTCGCGGACATAGGCACTCCATGGGCAATTTTCGTCGAAAATTTTCCAGTCGAGTTTCTAATCCCATAGAAAATATTGAAATCATCATTAAGTGCAAATCACGACAAGTTCGCCACGCGGACATATCGCACACTTTTCTAAAATTACGTTTTTGCTTCGAAAAATTATCTTTTGATCCGGGTTACTCTAAAAATCAGCTAAGACCATTTTCCCACACAATTTTTTTGTGCTGATCACATTTCTGGCCTTGGAGTGAAAAAGTGTAGGAAGACGCGTTATGTGGGCGTCTTTCATTGAGGGGTATTTTGGTAATTTTACCGGGTGTAACAATTAGACATATTTAACTCACTTAAATTCATATTAGATACTCTTAAAGATTTTTCAGTTAAAGGTTCACCTTTTTTTAGCCCTAATCACAACTTCTAGATAAGCAAATTTTGGATTACACCTTCTCAAATGTGTAGTTAGTCATCCCTTCCCTCCATACGACCCAGTAGTCAAATTATCATTATTTTCTTACATTTTCTGCATTGAACAGTAAGTTTTTCCTTATTTTTGTTCTAAAATTTGTCAAATTAAAGATCTTTTAGGACGTTTGACTTTTGTAGTTTTAGTAAACATGAGTAAGGGGAGGAGATGATCTTGTTGAGGGGATAATTCCATTGTGGGACTAGTAGGGGTGTCATCTTCATAATTTTCTATTTCTACTTCTTCATCCAAATCTTCCTCAAAATTAGTAAAACATCTATTTAATATTTCATAGTCTAATTGATTTTGCAAATTACATTCTATAACACTTGAACGTAACATAAAAGAAGTTTCATCAACATGAGTAAAATCATCGGTATTAATTCTAAATCTAGGCGGCAATTTTCTAGAACTACTTCCACCCTTATTAGTAGAAATATTTTTTTCAGAGATTGGTCTTTTTCCACTATTTCTTTGTGAACCCATATTCAACATTTAAAATAATAAAAATATAATAAAAACAAACAAGATGAATATAAAAAAATAGTAACTTAGTAAATAAATAATAAAAAGAATAAAGTTGGAACGAATATACCGAATGTTTGCGTAAAAGCAAACGTATAACCAAAAGTCGAAATTGAGAGATGATAATTGAAGCTTGTCAATTACTTCAAAAAAATCTCCAAACTCCAATTAACCAATATTACAAAAATAAATTTTATAATAAATAAGAGATTAAAAATTGAGAGAAATTGTAAGAGAGGAGATTATGAATCTATGGGAAAAAATGGAAGATAATGGGTTATATTTATAGTGTTAGGGGGTTAATGGGGTAAAAGAGTGTCACGGTAGGAGGGGAGGGCAATTTACCCTTTGGAACCAGATTTACCGAAATCAGATCAACCGATTAAAGATTCCGAACCCGTTCCGATACCTATTCTGGTACCTCAAGTAACTAATTCCTCACCGGTTCAACCAAAGCCGGATCAACCGGACCCAAAAAAAACCAGTCCTCTTGCCGGCCTTAGTACATAATGATTTATTAACAAAGAAATTAGGTGACAATGGACCGGCTAAAAAGAGTTTCACCCACTTAGTTGGGATAGATTGTAGCTCTCACCGACGTACAGTCAGTGAATAGTAAGTATATAATCAATATAAACAAAACAATGATTATATTGGATCATATGTAAGTATAAGGTATAGTCAGTGCATAGTAAGTATATAATCGAATCGATATAAACAATAATTATATTGGATCATATGTTAAGTATACATTCGATTCTAGTTAAAATTTGTAAAAAAATAGATAAATAAAGGCTAAGTGTTATTGTTGTTGGGGGCTATTGTATAGTATAAACTTTATTTTTGGTAGTTGAAATATTATGGTATGTTTAAGACAGTTTTGAAAAACAAAAATCTATTTCTGAAATTTCGTGCCCGATCAAGTTCTGCAACAAAACAAAACGGAGAGAGTTCAATATGAGGTGTCAGCTTGATCAAGTTCAAAGGAGTTTATCCTTTTGACTTCCAACACTGAAACAGCTCATACAAAAGAATGATTCTTCACTCTGAAAAATGGTTAGATCACTAAGATTCCATCATCAATTTTTTGATACGTTCCCCTGTGCAAACTGTCCAGAAACAATTTTAGGAACAAAGTAAAAGTGAATCATCAAATTCGGGCTTTCGCAAATATTAACTCAAATAGCACTTGCACAAACAAACGGTCTTAATAGGTATTCTCTTCTGTCTTTCAGGTTCACCACTTACAAAACTAGCATCAACCTGTCAAGGAAAACTGATTATCAAGAGAGCTAATCAAGATGACGCTAGACATATCCCAGGAAGAGTGGTTATTTCTTTACAACATTCAGAGCTCAAAACCTGCTTTGTCACAAACCTATATGAGCCATGCTAAGCCTGTGAAAGGTACACGTATTGTGCCTAATCCTATACGCTATTTTGGTGATTAACAAGCACCTCAACATTTATTCCAGAGTACTATGGCGAGAAAAGAATCAAAACTGTGGAGATCTCTTGTTAGGTGAAAATAAAGTTCCTGGAACAATAATCTTCCCCAAGGGACTAAACTCTAAAATTTTCCTGGTATTTTACCAGAAAAAACGCTGCAGCAAACTGCCTTATCGCAATTGAGTCATTATACAACCTTTCAGTGACCTGACCTGGAAACCAAGCACATGGCATGAGAAGCACCGATGGCTACTGAAAGCACGTTGTGCTTCCCAAGTCCGTCATCCTCCATAAGAAACTTGACTTCAACAGGAGATGACTGTTTCTCCGGCAATCCCGGAACACCCAGTTGACAATCCTTTGCATAGCCCCACATGTACAGTTTCCCACCATCTGTCACCAGTAAAATTAATCATTAGTCAAGCATTACATTCTTTTGTACAATAAGCTAATGATCATACAACACAGACCATGGCTTATTGACCAACAGGTCTAAAGCAGCAATGGGAAGTGGGGAAGTGTTTTCTTTTTTTTTTTTGAATTTGCACCGAGTGTCCAAGTCTCTTAGAGCCCCGACTAATCCAGGGGGTGCACAAGCCCTTGGCAAGGAGTTTCCCGCAAGTGCACCACGGTTAATTCAGGTTTTACCCAGTCCGATGGCCCTCAGAAATTGTTTGCACCCAGTGGATTTCGATCTTGAGACCTTGAAAGGGAGCAAACCCCAAGGCTCAAGTCTATCACCAAGTCAACCTCTGAGGGTTGGAAGTGGGGAAGTTGGATGAGTACTATTCCTTTTAAGTCCTTTCTTCATAGCTTTGATGATAGTTTCTGCACTAATCCTTGTGTTATGCATCTAACCAAACAGATTGTGAAATGTTTACCCGTTATAGCTGCCGACGATGAACCTCCACAAGATATATAGATGACTTTCTCATGGGCCAAAGCCTCAACTGGGGTAGGAACTTTCTGATTTTGAAGAGAAGAATTACCCAGTTGACCATGGCCTCCATGACCCCATGAAAGCACTTCTCCTTTATCTGAGATTAAAAGGATACTTTTAACATAAGTAGTTCAAAAACATAGATGAGAAATACATGTAAGATAAAGTTGCTTCATTGTAAGTTACCAGTCAAAGCTAGAGAATGATATCCCCCACTAGCTATCTGAATAACACGAACACCTTTAAGACTTGGAACTGGTTGTGGTATCCAGCCACCCAATTTGTCACCTCTTCCAAGCTCATAGTTTGAGTTGGCTGAGAAAAGAAGACACCCAAAATGTTATTGATGTTATTCACGGGAGGGAGGTCACATAATAGGCAATAAGAAGTTCAAAGTAGAAGAAAAGAACAATACTGGAATGTCCAGTCCTATGCCAGAAAAAGTCAAATTCTGTCTATTCTAGACCTTAGCACAAGACTTGATATTATCCTTACCTGTTCCAAAATAGAAGTACAAGACTCAGCCGTCGTTTCGTCGGGAACAAGTTGTCCTAAAGATAATTAATTCCGGGATAAGTTATTCCACCATATATATGGAATAACTTATCCGATCACTAAGGCAAAAATGATGGGATAAATAATCCAAGGACTACCTAATACCTCTAACCAAACATAGGATAAAATAATCCTACATCTTATTCTAGGATTATTATACCTTATAACTTACACCAAAAGACTACTCAATACTTATTTTTTACTAATGGGGAAATCCCTGAAGGGCAGGTGCACAGGGTTTGACTAAATAGATATGACTCCCCCTCTACCCTTCTCCATTTAAATAGCAGGCTTTTAACTATGACGTGCGTCTAACCCACATATCACATGTTGCAATACTACGACCAGACCAAAGCCCAGGGGCACAAAACTTGATGCTTCATCAAGTTTGTTTCTAGGTCTTGGTTCAACATTATGGGTTTGGTTTATAATTTGCTGGATTTAATAGCAAATGATGAACTGAAACAACTACATACATACATTTTATAAGTCGGGAGGCTTAAATTAAAATGCTAATGGAAAAATAACTTCAATCAAATAAAATTTGTTTAACATTGTAGTACAAAATGTGAACATATATTCTTTTTTATAAAGGTAGCAACATGTATAGAACTATATAATAAAAAAAGGCAACATCAAAAGGTACGGAAAATATTTACAAGCTCGCCGAAAAGCCATGAGGATAGTATCAAAAGCTCTTCAAATCTAATCGGCCGTGTCATTACAATTTGCCTATTAGATCTATCACATCCTCTATATCCCCCAAATAATCCTGTTTACAACAAAAATTTAATAGACTAAGACAGAAGACAACTCATCCTAATTTTGTGGGTTGGGTTGATTGTGTCTTCAAAAATCTTAAATTTCTCTCTTTCCAAACTATCCACTACATGCAAGCGGGATCAGCGACTACCAAATTTCCTTCCCCATTTCTTCTGCCTATACCTTTCCACTTGTTGAGTAACTCAAAGGTAGTTTTAGACATGATCAAACTGACACCTAAAATAGAAAAGAACATGCATCACAGATTTGTAGCTGTCTTGCAATGGATGAAAAGGTGGTCATTTGTCTCCATGTATAATCCACATTGTAGACATCTTGAGCAAATCTGGAAACTCTTCTTTGTAGTCTTTCAACTGTTAGGCATGCTTTCCTAACCACTAACCAACTAAAACAAGAGACCTATGGAAGGGATCTTGATCTTCCAAATGAGTTTCCAAGGCCACACCATTGTAATGAGAATGTTGTGGTCTAAATTCCAGTAAGTAGACTTGACAATGAAGGAAAATTTACTATGCAACATCCATGTTGACTTGTCTGGTGACTGTTGCGGTAAGGGTCCAATGTTTGTATTTTGTAATAGCTCCTACTTTGTCAATCTCTCGATCATTTAGTGCTTTCCTAAAAAGAAGATTCCATCCTTGTTGGTCCAATACCTCATTGTTTTTGGCTTCTTGTTGTAGAATAATAGAGTTGAGACCCGGGGAAAAACCCTTCAAAGAGGTCTGTCTTGTCCACGCATCATCCCAGAAGCTAATTTTCAGTCTGTTGCCCACCGTAAAACAAATGTTGCTCTTGAAAGTAGGCCATAAGTTCCTAATGGTTCTCCAAGTGAAGGTTCCGCGGGTATAAAGACCACCTTCGTTGTGGCATTGGTTAAATAGACCATACTTTTTTTTTATGAAGGTTTATCAGACCATAGTTATTTTCCATAAAGAATTGCCTTCAAAATTGGATCTCCATAGTCATTTTTGTAGCAAACTCAAATAGTGGAAGGTGAGGTTTCTCATGCACGAACCTCTTTGCTTTGGAGATAAATGATCCCCCCATTTGACTAGGTTCATGCTTCTTTTTTCCTTGTTACTTTACCACAAAAAAGTCTCTCCTGAGTCCGTCTAATCTGTCTTCTACATTTTGGGGAATGGGAAACAAAGCCATCATGTAGATGGGAAGGGCATCAAGGAATGATCTGATTAGAGTCACTTTGCCTCCTAGTGACAAGTATTGGCTTTTCCACCTTGCTAATTTGTCGTCACATCTCTCGATCACATCATAGTTAATTTCTGTGGATTTACTTTTTGCATCAATTGGCATTCCTAAATAAGTTGTTGGAGTGATCCCAACTGATAGCCAAGGTTTCTAGCTAGTATAGAGAGATCAGGCACCTTATTAACTATAAAGAGGCAGATTTGCTCCAGTTTACACGTAAGCCAGAGAGTGCTTCAAAAATGGTGAGAATGACTCTGAGGTGTCTGATATGTGTCACTTCTGTCTCATAAAAAACAGGAGAATCATCTGCATAAAACAAATGTGTGATTCCCTTGTTAATGCCCTCTTTGTTAATAGAACAAAAGCCTCTGATCTAGTTGTTTGAGCATGCAGTTCTGAACACGTGCTTGAGTTCTTCCATGGCCAGGACAAAAAGAAAAGGGGACATGGGAACCCTTGTCTCAGTCCTCTGCTTGAGTGAAAAAATCCTTCAGGACTTCCATTGATTAGGACTGAGAACTTAACAGTTGAGATGGAGAAGAATATCCAGTTTCTCCCTTTTTTCTTGAAACCCCATATTACTTGGAACCTTCAATAGAAAAGACCAAATGACATGATCAAAAGTCTTTTCAACATCCAGCTTGCACAAGATTCCAGGTGTTTTTTGTTTGTCCCTGGAGTCTATCAGTTCATTTGCTAGTAGGGCTGCAATGCATGATTTGCCTCCCTTTGATAAAGTCCGCTGGTGATCATTGACAAAGTTACCCATGACAGTCTTTAGCCTCTCACTTCTCAGTAATGAGTTTGGATATGATCTTATAGGCTCCATCTATTAAGCTTATAGGACTATAATCCCTCAGTTCTACTCCATACTTGTTAGAGATCAAGGCAACGGAAGTAGCATTTAGTGATTTCTCAAAATGCTCATTCTGATGGAAGTTGTGGTCTGCATTATGTCATCTTTGATTTTAACCCAACATGTTTTGAAGAATCTCAATGTGAAACCATCTGGACCTGGGGCCTTGTCTCTAGCACTTTGGTTGATTATTTGTAGCACTTCAGCCTCGGAGAAAGATCTTTGCAGTCAGGTTTGTTCATCTTGAGTGATCTTAGGGCATTCAGTGTGGTCAAAATTTGGCCTCCATGTTTCTGTTTCAGTGTATAAATGTTTGAAGTAATCTACCATTGCTCTCTTTAAGTTTTCAGGTTCCATGACCAATTCACCTCTAACAACCAGCTTGTCAATTGTGTTGTACCTTTATGTGCTGCTTTCATCCTATGCAAAAACCTGGTATTTTTGTCACCCTGTTGTAGCCATTGAACCCTTGATTTTGTCTCCAACTAGCTTCTTCATTACAAGCCAGTTCTTCCAATTCAACTAAAACAGTTGCTCTATTCATCATTTCCTCATCATTCAGCTCATTGGCATCCTGTGTTTTATCCAACTCAGCCAATTCATTTAGAAGATTGTTCTTCCTGTTGAGCAGCTCACTGAACTTTGTTTTACTCCATCCTTTGAGATGGTCCTTCAAAAGTTTGAAATTGGTGCTGGAAACATGGTCAGGGCAGCCATATAACACAAAGCTTGACCACCATTGATGGATTAACCCAGGAAAACCTTCCACCCCACCAACAGTTTTCGAACTTGAAATAGGTTTTTGTTGCGCCCAGTTGCCACATTCAAACAAAAGAGGTGTGTAATCAGAATTAACCCTGGCCAGAATTTTTTATTTGATGAGTCTGAAGGATTCATCCCACTCCCTAGAGTATAGAAATCTATCGAGTTTGGCTGCATTGTGGTGATTCACCCCTCTGCCCTATAGAAATCAAAACATTTATCCAATGAATAATAATGGATAATGACTGAATTTGAGGCACATTCCTAGATAAGTTCTCATTCTAATTTAAGTATCTATCTCTACCGCTTCCCTACATGTTTGATTATGGGTCCATATAATAGGGGTAACTCATAATTAACAAGATAACAAGAATCTCGCATATACATGGATCAGCCCAAAAGGTAATAGACTCAGAGATCTGCATGTGTAACCTACAATCGTTCACATGTTTGTATCTTATAAAATCAACATTAATATAATTAAAAATTATACCTGTCTCACTAAATATAACTTCATCTTCGCACGTTCGAACGATATCTAATCATTTTGAGTTCCACTACCAGGTTGGTTGAATAGGATCACTATTCTTTTATTTTGAGCTTATATTTTTCCCCTTCAAATTTCATTTAATATATCACCCATGTTATGATAACAACATTCATGTTGTTTTAAAAAGTTTGGGACCGATTGACACAGAATACATGTATACACACACAAATATATAATTGGAGTTGGGTTATTCATTTGCTAATTGGAGGTCGTATACATGTTATTCATTTGCTAATCGGAGGTCGTATACATGCTATTCATTTGCTAATTGGAGGTCACATACATTCATCAACAACACACCCAGTGAATCCCACAAAGTAGGGTCTGGGGAGGTAGAGCGTACGCAGACCTTACCACTACCTCAAGGAGATAGAGAGGTTGTTTCTGAAAGACCCTCGGCTCAAGTGTATCCGCTCCAAGGAGTCGCATACATTCATCAACAAGAACAAATACTATTTTAAAATGTGGCATATTCAACTAATAGATCCTTCAGTTTAGAAATGACCCGCTAACAAATGTTGAATGTCTCACGAAAGACTTATCCTGTCCATGCAACATAAGTTGACCTTTTACAACCTACCATTAGGGAAATGAAAGGAACAGATTCATGCAATTTGTTATCAGATGACCGCAATTCATGAACAGAATTGCATCAGTTTTTGGAAGTGAAATTTCTAGATTAGCTTGAGGTATGAGACTTCGAGATGCTCGACTAATCCAGAAAGAATGGGCAAGTGTAACACTAAAATTATACTAAACAACAGGGTATTTGAATCAAGACTAACTATATCACTTTATTTGCAATAAAGAAATCAAGACAACATCCAAGTCATATTTTGCCTCCACTTGAACTCATCGTTATGCTTCAGTACTCGAGTATGATAAAAGAAAAACAGCATGTGACCTCCCTTTTAATTTTTTTGATAAGGATCACACAAACAATGGTGTCACCTGGAACAAACCACCCTTCCTTTCAATAAATTGACTTCCCTTAAAATCATCATAAGAGGAGTTTCAAAAAGGCAACAGAATCTAACCTCCCCAATTCCAAAGCTCTCCCTCTTCTGAAAGTGCCATTGTGAAAAACCCCCCACATGCAACAGCAGCTACACTTGCAGGAAGTGATTTTACTTTTGAAGGGATGCTAAGACCACCTGCTTCGTTTGGGCCTCGACCTGGACCAAGGCCCAATCGACCATCGCCTTCATCTCGCCCCCAAGTATAAAGTGCACCTATTGACATCGAGTAAAATTTTAAACTCCAAGTTAAAGAAAAGGATCAGCACTAATTTTTACTTCACATCCAAAGTTTATTGAGTAAAAGAAAAGGAAACAGTTAGAACAGTAAGTGCTTCATGACATACTCCCTTAATAAGCCATAGACACACAGATTCCATGTCAAATACTATTAAACTTCATTGGAGCATTTTAATGGTAGTCGTTGGAACAATCCAACAATTCACCAAACTCACTGATTATATTAGCTCTAATTGAACGGAATTACAAGCCACAATAGCAATGAAACAGTAGAACAAGTTGAATAAAAGAGTAAAGAGGAGTTGAGAAGAGAAATACAGTAGAAAATATGATGAGATAGCAGAAACCCAATACTCAAAAATAGCCTACTTTCTTACGACTCCTGATAGACACTTATAACAAACTTTTCACTCTCTTTCATATGCTGCCCCACCCATACTTGCCCATCACGTTTTGCTACCTTGCTTCCACACAAACTCAGCAGGTCTTCTAGGTGGTAATTTTACCCTTGTGCCCCTTCTTGGCTGAGTAATTTCCTTATCCTCTTGGCTGCCCTGCTATCATCCATGTCACCATTTGGGTTCACAACAGTCGTGACCAACAACTATCAACTATCGGTTTATGGTAAGGTGAGAGCTTCAAGCCAGTTTCTAGTTCACCACCACACAAAAGAGGGAGTGAAATGCTTCAACGCACAAAACCACTGACCTACTTTCCAAAAAATGGGTGGTCGAATGACGAGATTCAAAGTACGAGTTAAAAGAATCAAATTTGTGTCGCTCAAGTTATTTTCTTCAAATTCTTTTTAAAACTTACATATTCCATTTAGTAAACTACATAAAAAGAATTATTTCAAATTTACGCATTAATCAGAAAAGTTTTAAAATTATAATCAAAGGAAAATAAATTACTACCCAAATAATGATAGTATCATACAAATGGAACAAAGTGCAATGAAGAACCACCCATCCTCGACATCATATTATGACAAACTCCTTTTAAGAAAAGCCTTATTTCTACCAATTAATAATAATTAATGGATTTCAACAACCTAGGCAGGCATTAGGTTGGACATCCAAAAGCGCAACTTATCAAACTCAGAATACCATTGGCTACTTTGCATCCAAAGGTATAATTTGTAGGGGTGACAAAATAGTTTAAACTAAGGGTATTATTTTGTGTTTTTAAATGAGATAATCACATCATTCAAATTTGGGCTAAAATATTTTATTTGTGAGACTTCAACTTTCTCACTCTATGGAACCTTACTGTAAATATTCTTTGAATAACCTGATAGTGTACAAAAACAAAAAAATCCACCCGGTGTTCACCCGCATTGGAGCCCGGCTAAATCCGAATTCGCGTTGATAAGTCCCACATTGGGGTTAAAGCGCTTATACTGACATTATATGAACTCTTCGGGATCGTTTGGTAGATTGTTAGGAGCTAAGTTATCCATGTATTAAATTCTACATAAGTAATACCATTTTGACAGCATACTAGTGCACTATATAAAATTCAATACACCTATTAGGCTAATAGAGTGTTTGGTTTGCAATTTAAAAACCCGCATAACTAATACGTGTATAAGTTATAATAGAATCTATGCATTATCTTATGCAAGATAGAAGATAAAATAACTAATACACCATGAATAACTAAACCGTGCATAATTGATCCCTGCATAAAATAATACATATATTCCCTCATAACTAATCTTTTTATTACTAATACGGTAATACTTGTGTAACTCTAACCAACTTTCAAATGACCCCTTGAAGTTATATATACGAGTAAGCCCTCATTTTTATGTTTTCAATTGTATTTCTCTATTGTGAATTTACGGTAATCTGAAAGTACTTCTTTCTTCTATATAGAGGTGGCAAAATTAAACCCAACCTACCCAGCCCGTTGAAGTTTGGGCCAGTTATTAACCCGTCCAATTATAAGCTCAACCCATCTCAACCCAACCCATTTAAAATTGGGTTGATATGCAACCTGAATTGACTCGAGAGATATCTTGCCAAAATATTTTTAGAACACTTTTTTTTAATTTGATATATTTTATATAGCCATAATAAAGAAAAATGTAATTTAAGTACTAAAATATTGAAAAAGAACAAATTAAACAAGTAAAACTTAGTAAAAGTTGAGTCGGGTTAGGTCTTGACCCGCTTTCTAACCCATTAATCAACCCATTTTGACCCAACCCATTTTGATCCAAGCAAATTCGAGTTAGGTTGGGTCTTGACCGTTTCGTTGTCTTGACCCATTAAACCCGCTCAAATTTGACCCAACCCGCTTAATTGTCAACCCTTACATGTGGCATTGAAAGTGAAGTGTCCGAGCAACTTAATTGAAAACAATTATACTCCATGAAGAATATCAATGAAAGTACCTATAATTAAATGGAAACAAAAGCTAAGAACTGTAAGGAAAAAAAAAGGTAGATTGAAGAAAAAAAGGTGACATCTTATTTAAGAAGCAATGGATAATGGGCATCCCTTTTTTTTTTTTTTTTTGAAGAATATGGTTATACATATTATTAGTTGGTTAACCCATTTTTTATCCGTATCAAATATGAGCATCTACTTTTACCGAACTCATTTTCGACCAACCCGACCGTTTGTCAGCCCTAATAAGATGTAAGTCCTTCTATACAACTGTCTTATTCTCCTTTTATTCAATAAAGACCTTCTCCTTTTCCAAATTATTACTCCCACATCTCCCTTTTTTTTTTTGGGGGGGGGGAGGAGGGCATAGGCTCTGATGCTTGGGTGAAGGGAAAACCAGGAAGTAAACAAAATCTACTTTCCTAGTTCCAAGATAACACTGGACAAAGTGCTAACAGAATATGCCATGTATTGGCAATATAAGGCACAATAACTGTAAGTTTCTCAAATGACAACTTTACTTCTCTTTCAGCTCTCTTCTACAGAAACATTATTTCTATCTCTATTGGATAAAAGGGACACGTACAGATATAACATAATCATTTAGTAAATGCATCAAAAAATGGTAACTAAATCCTCTCTTTTTGTTGTTTTCTTGGGTGGCTGATGGCAGATATCAGTAATACAGTGGCTCCTACTTCGAACAAAAGTGTATATAAACAAAAAAGAAAAGGATATATACAAAAAGATTGGACCAACCATTATGGCTGTATTTTCTGCATCTTTTCATCCTCAAAGGCCCTTTTAAGTTAACTGCAGGTTACTTCACTTGGTGATATCCCTGGGGCTCTTCTTCAATGGTAAAGGTATACAGCCACGATGCATGATTACATGTTTGATTTTTGGCTGGCGAGCCAAGTCTAGTATTTAAGTAGAGG
Organism: Solanum rostratum; assembly: GCA_029948455.1. NCBI lineage: Eukaryota > Viridiplantae > Streptophyta > Magnoliopsida > Solanales > Solanaceae > Solanum > Solanum rostratum. Next base: position 48,874,160 of record CM057047.1, on the reverse strand, counting down.
TGAGAACATCATCTATGGAGTTTCATGTTGGGAAGTGAATGACAAGGTTACTTGAAAAAATATACTCCCTCCGTCCCATTTTATGTGATAGTATTTGAATGGGCAGGAGGTTACCAATGAAAGGCTTTTGAAACTTAACGTCTAAAACAAGTCATACATATTTGTGCGACTAAATATTATTACATACTAAGGTAAAATTAACAAGGTTAAATTATTTCTAAATATAGAAAGATGACATTCTTTTTGGGATAAATTGAAAAGGAAAGTGCGTCGCATAAAATTGGTAAGAGTAACTCCATGTGGATGGGTGATAAATATTCCAACTTACTACCACCACATTTCTTGGGCACGCTTTCCTTCTGAAAGGTCCAGTACAAAGCTTCATCTAGAAGAACTTTTGCCAATTGGAGTATTTTTCTACCTAGGAAAAGCAAGAAATAGCAACTGGATAACTCCAGATTTATCAAGTAAGATGGAGTTCAAAATAAAAGAACCGACTTTAATGCTGAATCAGTAATCTAATTATAAGTACCAATGATGAATCAGCTAATAGAAGTTAAAATACTTAAAATCAATCAATCCAAAACACATAACTATCGATCATATTAAGTGTGAAACCTCAAAATGTTTGTACCTACCTGACTTTGTTATAGCAGCTGTATGTGTCCCACTGGTTGCAACGTGGCATATTGCTTCATCCCAAGAGCCCTCAACTAATTTAGGGACCAGCTCTCTGTGATAAACTCTATGACCAAGAGCACCAAAGCCACCGTAACCCCTGCAAACTTCATTTTTTCCATAAAAGAATCAAGTTACAATGAACAAAACTACTGATTCAGATTTCACCAGGCTGTTCAGGTTATTCACCAGCAACAATTAAATTTCATCACTCTTTCACTAAAGGAATCAGAACACTTCTATGTCAAACTCTTCAATGGGAAAGGCATGACTCCACTGTTGATTCATCCTATAGACTTTTTTGCTAGCATAAAGGGTGATAATGTGCACAGTGCCTTACCGAAAAGGGGTGATTGTGTATATACACAATGAAACTGTGATAAAGAAAGTTTACATTTTCGCTTGTGCAACAATTATATGCGCTCATGCATCTTAGATTCACAACTATGATAATAAGCAATTGTTGCCAAAAACAGAGACTAGAGATGGACATTTTGGTTCAGCAACATAATTACCTCAATCCTTTATACACATCGCTTCTTTGTTACAAAGTAAAGCTAAGTGAAGGCCGTACCATAGAGACAAAATAAGGATTTTCTGTTCCCCTATAGTACTTCAAACTTTAGTACCTCCAGATTCTTTTCGTTCACTTAAACATAGGCATTAGGCATTTTTTCATGCTCCAGGTCAAAACAACAATAAATAATCTGAAACCAATATGTGTCTATAAATCTTTCTTCTTTTTTGTTTTCTTAAGGTCACAATTACACATAACTAAAGGTATGTCTTCAGACTACGGATCGAAACAAATTACTGAAGTGCTTAAATACACAAATTCACATTTTTTATCTTGTGCAACCTGTCTGTGTGTTCATTCATCTTAAATTCACAATAACTATAATAAAGCAACAGTTGTCACAAGAAAGAGATTGTAGACTGGATGGAAATACTTCAGTTCAACATAAAGATTACTCAAACTTCGATACTTCCACATGAATATTATATTTACTTGAGAAAACTAGGGAAAGGACACACTATTAAGACAAACTATTCAGTTATGCAATAAAAATCTTATATTCTTTTCTGCTTACAACAGCTGTATACACTAAGGAACGGGGATAAAGAATGTTTACATTCTCTTCCACGGCATTGTATGCTCCATTCATTTTAAATTGACAGTTCTAATAACAAGCAACATGGGACGGTTGACAAAATAAGACACTAGAAATGGATATTCTGGTTCAGCATCAAAACTACTTCAACCTTTCTCTTCATTCCTTTCTAGTTACCAAGTGAAGGCGCCATATAAGACTAGAAAGATGTTCTCTTGGTCAGGACCCAAACTATTTCAACCTTTATTACCTTCACATTTCATCCTATTGTCAAGCCAAAGTAAGTGAAAAGACCATACAAAAAAGTTACCGTTGTTAACCAGGCATTAAGATATTTCCAATCTCGTAAAAACAACAATGAACAAAAGAGAGTAATACATCATTTTTCACTATCTTTCATTTCTATCATAAGGAAAGGCAAACAATGCACAGTACAAGGTTGGACTTGGTACTGACCAAGTGAAGACCTGCCCAAGAGAGTTAAGAGCGACTGAATGAAGCCCACCAAGAGCAACACTTCGAACGGAGTCCAAATGAGTATTCAATGTAGGAACAAAAACTGGGTTCTCATGGCCAAACCCAAGACGCCCCCCATCACCTTTTCCCCAAATCCATAGATTCCCATCAACCAATAAAGCTGAATGGAAAAGCCCACAAGAAATTCCTATTTCAACGTCCACCGTTTCCTCACTGGAGGAAGATGAAGAAAGACGACCAGGAATAGGAGAGGATAATCCGAAAGTAGGAGACAAAGAAAAAGAAGCGACGGGAGATGGGTATATTCGAATTTCTTCAATACCGCCACCCAATTGACCGGAGGCACCACGTCCCCAAGAATATAGTTGGAGAGTGACTGCTTGTTGTGAGTGGGTGGATTTAGATTCCCAAAGAAGGGGAACTTTGGATGAAGAAAGGTGACGCCGCCACAGGAAAATGGGAAGAGCGCGACGAGTGCGATAGTAGAATGCCATCAACGTCTGGCTCGACGGCGGAGCAGTGGTTGCTCAGCTTCTCTGCTTTACACTCTCAGTGTTCTGCCATTGATGCAGCAAAGTGCTTTTTCAGCCCTACTCTTTCTACATTTGAGACTTGGCACCCTTACTTTCTGTTTGTACTACTTAGTTCAAGGATCCGCGTAGGCTGTATTATATCGTAGTAGTCCTAGACAGTTTAGTCAATCTATTATTTGGTTATTTTATTTAGTTTAATTCATAAATTAGTTATATCTTATGTATGGTCATATTTTGGCTCTAAAAAATACAGAGAGATATTTGACAGGAGGTATTAAAACAAATAATTCATGCATTATGGTTTTTTTTAATATTATATTTGGTAGGATTTTATACATATGTATAACTAATCCACGTATTAACATCGTATATGGTATTAACTAACATCTTTCATTTGATGGTATTAGCTAATACCTTCTATTTAATATCATAGAATTAAATATGTAAAGACAAAAATATCCCTCAAATTCCTTTATATTTTTTTTTTCTTGATTTTATGTTTTAGATTTGTGATTTGTACTAGTAAATTTATTTTAATAAATTTACCATGTCAAATTTTTATTTATTTGTAGGTTCATACTTACAAAATATACAAAAAAAATAATATTTTGTGTCACGACCCGAAATTCGGGCATGATGGCACTCACCTAACCCACCAAGGCAAGTCAGCCCAACACCTACTGATCCAAATATAACAATGATAGCGGAAGAGGAAATAGTCTAATATGACAAATAATCATAGGAAAACCAAACTACAACCATCCCAGAACTGGTGTCACATGTACAAGCCTCTAAATACATAGTACTCGAATAAAATAAATGTCTCAAATGTCTAGTCCTCAAATAGAACGTAACATAATAATGGATTCCTTGAAGGTCCACCGGTGACATAAGCAGCTACCTTAAGGATAATCCAGAAGCTCAGTCTTGCAATGAGAAAATTCTAACTAGAGGGACCGGGTTCGCAACCTACAAAAATGTAGCAAGAGATGAGTACCAAAACAACGCGGTACTCAGCAAATGGAACTAACCTAGAGTAAAACAATGAAGAACCAAGTAACTCCTTCACTCCCAACCACATACCGCCGAACTACAAACCTGCACTCAGAAAAGTCTCAGCCCAGCAACACATAATACACAGTAAAGTTAGTTTTCAGTATATTACAATTATCAAATCACAAGTCATAACTCACAAGTGGTAATATAATCAATCACATAAATAACATCATGTCACATAATAATATGCAAGGATGAGATGCAATGTCGTGCAATGCAAGGTGGTATCAAGACCGTCGCACAGCCTTTCGTATATACCCCCGTCGAGCTAAGGCTCCAAGACTAAGGGGACCCATGGGGACCTCGCAGGCCATATACCTCAATCACAATATATCAACTATCTTGCCACCCAAGTGCTCGTGGTCAAGGACTCATGATAAGAATCTCGATGTATCAACTACCTTGCCACCCAGGTGCTCGTGGTCAAGGACTCATGATAGGAATCTCGATGTATCAACTACCTTGCCACCCAGGTGCTCGTGGTCAAGGACTCATGATACGAATCTCAATGTATCAACTACCTTGCCACCAAGTGCTTGTGGTCAAGGACTCATGATACGAATCACCATTAACAACTTCTCAAAATATCATGAGTATGAGGATGCATGCAATCAAGACACAATTATAGAAGCAATATTCCTCTCAATAAGTACAATAAATATCAAAGTTCTCATGTTTAGCAATTATAATATTCACCCTCTTTTATACATATTTGGGTACAATTCTCTTTTAAAATATTTCACCCCATTTTAGTAACTTTATTTCCTCAAACAACCCATGATCCTCCGTATATATCACGATTATCTTCCTTTCTCAACACGTCATATTCACACTATTCTCAATTTAGGATTCACATGCTCTCGAAGCAACACATAGACAATTAAAGCCCTCACACTGTCATCACAATAAGAATTATCAACCCAACATATGATACGATCTCATCCCATAGATTACAACATAAGGAAGCATACGAGGTTCAACATATTTAACAAAAGTTTAGAAATCCACTTGCCTTAATTAATAGAATGACACTCCAAACCTTGAGTCTTTCGTAACGCTTTCAGATGATCAAAATCTGTTCAAATACATAATCTACATAAGAATACGAATCCAATGACACCCATATTGCTATATTTATTTTTGGCTCAAAAATCGGGTCAAAAAGTCACCCCGAGCCCTTAAATCTGAATCTGAAAATTTCTTTCAGATTATGTTTACCCATAATAAACTAAACTCATATGTTAAATTTCAGCTAAAACGGATCGTTATTCGACCCCCAAATCAAAATTTTGTTCTAAGAACCCTAGGGCTATTTTTTCTTAATTAAACATAAATTATACACGTTTCCACCATAAAAATTTATTCATAATCTCATGAAAACTTAATAGAAAGGATGAGAATAATTACCTTGATATTTTGAGATGAAAATCATAATTTTTCTTCTCTTCTTTTTCTTTCTTTTCCTTCCCGCATTTTTTTTCTACCTTTCTGCGTTTTTGTTTTTCCTCGTTTCTTTGTTCTGCTGCGTTTTTTGGGGACTTTGGGCATTCAGCCCTTTGTCCCCTATTATATATACATATATATTATTATTATTATTATTATTATTATTATTATTTTCTTATTTACTTATTTTAATATATTAAAAGTAATAAATTCTATTAACCTATTTTTGATAAATATGGGATAAATAGTATAGGGTATTAATTAAAATATTATTTTAATCCACCAACTATATTAATTATCTAAAATTATCTGTCAACTAAATGATCGTAATTATCGAATAGTTCCAAATTACCCATCAAAAATTTACAAGAATGATCTTTTATAAAAGAGAGGGGATTTATTTTTAAAATGACCTAACGGGTCATTACATTTTGTCATGTCAATTTTTTTATATAATTAATTAAGTTGGTTGATTTTGTTGATACAAAGGCCTAATTAAATGATTTTATTGATACAAAACAAAGTGCAATAAAATAATCTAAGTGAGAAAATAGCAAACATGACGATAAAATCATTGTTCTCCTAGCTAGTTAGAAGCCACAATCAACAACAACAATAACAACAACAAACCCAGTGGAGTTAGAAGCTAAAATAAAATAATCTATTTTGACTCAATTACATAAAATAGAAAATTTCATAATAATTCAAGGATATAATTGGAAAGAAGTTTTTTGTAAAGTTTTAAACCAAGTAGAAGATTATATGGAAACCAATGAACCAAATAATTGATAAAAAAATTAATCCTTGCGTTATTCATTTTTGTATCAAATAATCCCTTATGACTAAACTATCCATCAATCCCCTCAAATTCTTTTAATCATTTTCCTTATTTTCTTGATTTTATATTTTTATATTTGCAGTTTTGTAATAGTAAATTTATTTAAATAAATTAACTTATAAATTTTATTCATTTGTGGGTTCATATTTATATAATATAAAATAATTTTTTTGTCATATCGAATTTTTAAATTTATTTATTTGTGAGTTCATATTTATATAATATAAAAAAATGTCACGTCATAACTTTATTTTGCTAATTAATTTAGTTGAGTGATTTTGTTGATACAAATGCCTTATCGAGTGATTTTGTACAAAACAACGTTCAATGACTTTGCTAGATAAATTCTCAAAGTTGTGTGATTAAAGATATTAACTCCATTTAAAAATATAACTTGTAATTTTTATGTGTTAATGTAGATGGTTTATTCGATCTTATTATTGTTTACCGTCTTTTCGATTTTAAAAGTAGATGTTCTATCTTTACTGGGTGTTTTGTAAGTGGTCAATTTATTAAGATGACAATTATTTATTCTCAGATAGATAACTCAAGTGAGAAAGTAGCAAACATGACAACAAAATTGTTCTTTTCCAAGCTAGTTACAAGGCCACAAAAAATTAATATTCTCCAGCAATTATCTACCTTGACCCAATCACATGAAATAGAATATTCTATAATAATTCAAGGATATAATTGGAAAGAACTTTTTATGAAGTTTCAAACCAATCACAAGATCAGTTGAGAAACAATAAACCAAACACTTGATAAGAAAATAAGCTTTGCATTACTAATCACTGTGTTACTAACTCTTGTATTATTAATCCCTACATTATTGATCTTTGTACCAAACGACCCCTAAGAGCCGTTTGATGATGTATAATGTATAATATTTTATGAGTTGTTTAGTTGGATGTATTAGGTATTTTTTTAATTATTTATTCTACCATTTATACTCGATTGATTAATAAGTTATTTTATATATATATAGTGAAATAATTTATCCTGAATAATTTATCTCCAGATAATTAATTAATGAATAAGTTGTTCCCAATCAATGACTCCTAAATATAAAAAAAAATTAATGATAGATTGATTAAAGAAATTATTATATCGTAGATAGATTGATAATGATGGATGTCAAGTAATATTACTGTATAAAAAATTTCAATCTAATTGGAAAGCTAATGCAGAATAGTATAATGTTCTAAGTTTAACTCAAACAGAGTCTTTTTTGTTTTGAAATAATATCAAATTAAAATATCAAACGAGTATTAACTTTTTTGTTAAAAAAAAAAAGACCATCTTGTCGTACTTTTAGTAAAGCTACCTTTAGTATAATAACATAAAAATTAAGTGACGAAACATCAAACGTTCTTGAGATTATAGCATCATCTTGTTAGTGTTGAATTTAACTGAAATATTACATCACTTGGCATGAGTATAGGTCTCAATATGAAATGAATGTTCGATTTAAATTTAACAAAGATAAATTTATTTAATTATACAACCCATAAACATGAATTTAATTCAAACTTTATAATAAAATTCATGTGGTTACAAAATATAACTAATTTTAGGTTAAATTTGTACATTTAAATAAATAAAATATATAATTATAAAATTAAAAGTTCAGAACATCCCACCTCATTCCGTCAAATTTAGTTTTATTCTTTCCCACCTGAGAAATAAAATAAATTAATTCAAAGATTATAGTGTTAGAATTATAATTTTGGGACAACTTATTGTTGCTTAACCTGTATTACTAAAATATTTAGAATAAAAAAATTTGTAGAAAAAAAATTGTAAATTAAATTTTTGTAGAACAAAATTTTGTGGACATAATATACATAAAGATTCATACATGTTTGCAAAACTAGTAATGAAAATAAAATGTATAAAAAAATTTGATATGAAGAAAATCGAGCCCACTGAATGCATATTATTTTCTTAAAGAAATTATTTCCCTCAAATACCCAAGGTTTTGGAATATATCCTCCCAAGATAGAACGATTTTACTCATCGATGTGTCAATACCTAAAACTATGATGTCAGCGAACCACTCATTGATAATAAAGTACACCAGAATTTATTCGTGTAGAAGAACAAGAAGTTAGAAAATTCATTGTAAGAAACGAGAAAAAATCCTTTATTTATAGACAATAAAAGATGTTTATTGTGCCTTATCAGAAAGGTCACAATCGTTGGAAAACATCACAACCCTTCGCAAAAGTCATAACTCTTCCAAAAAGGGCGCAACTCTTCAGAAAAGTCATAGTCATTTATACCCTTCAAAACTCAACAATCCCCCACATGAATGGGAAAGGACTTTAGAGAAAATAATCGGACAAGTGTGTACTTTACAAGTAAGGATTAATTGTATCCGAATAAGTAGTTTTTTCTTTGAACTTTCCATAGTGAATATATGTCAAATATACTTGGTCAATCGGTAAATTTAATATTTTTAAATTGTCGAGCTTTGGTGTATACCTAGACAACGCTATGTCACATAATCAACTCTTTACCGTCTATGGTTTGTTTCAACCATGAACACCTCCTAATTTCATGAGTATATAGTAAACGGGTTTTTACTATTATCCTCTTTGAAGCGGCTTACACTTCACACTCACATTGTGATTTCTAACTGTGTTATCACGTAGATACACTATGTGGTCAAATCTACCAAACTTAGAAATCATTAAAAAAACTTAAGCATTATTAACTTGTTAAAATGCTTTAATATTTTATCCTTTGCACTAAACATTGTCTTCATCACGAGAATGAATTGAGTTGTTTGACAATATCGAACTGTCATTCATAACTTTGTTTGATCTTCTTGAACGTAACTCTTAGGATCTCCAGTCTGATAGGTATAATTATTGCAATGATGACTCGTCCTAAGCCTTAAACCTATTCCCTTAGATGATCTTTCAACTACCTTTATGGTTAGGCCTTTTGTAAATGGATCTGACACATTATCTCTGGACTTTACATTGTCAATAGTAATAATTTCACCATAGAGTAGTTATCTCATAGTATTTTATTTTCATCATATGTGATAAGATGTTTCGTTGTACATTACTCCCTACCCGACCTATTGCTATTTGACTATCAGTTATGCATATAGGTCCCACAGATTTGAGCTAGAATGAAATGTCTTCTAATAAAAATAGGAACTATTTAGTTTCTTTATCGGCCTTATCTATAGTAATAAATTCATATTCTATTATAAAACAAGCAATATATGTCTATTTGGATGTTTTCAAGAGACTGCTCCTCTACCAAAAATAAATACATGATCACTTGTGGATTTTACTTCATTTGACCGGGTGATTTAATTTGCATCACTATATTTCTTAATGATAGCGGGGTACTTGTTATAATGCAAAGTACAATAAAACATGTTTTGAATACTCCAAACTCGTTTCATTGTCATTTAGTGAATTTGGTTGGAATTACTTGTAAATCGACTCAATTTACTAATAGCACATGTTATATCTCGTCGCATACAATTTATAATATATATCAGACTTCCTAACGCTCTTGCATATTTGAATTGCGAGTCACTTTCACCTTTAGTCTTTTAAAATGTAAAGCTTAAATCAATTGGAGTCTTGGCAAAATTAAAATTCAAATACTTGAACTTACCAAGTACTTTTTCAATACAATGAGATTGCAATAATGCTAGACCTTGTGGAGTTCAGTGAATTTTAATTTCTAAGATCAAATCGCAGCTCCTAAGTCCTTCATATCAAATTTTCAAGACAACATATACTTATAGCATTTATATCATCAATATTTTACTTATTATCAACATGTCATCAACATACTTCATGATTTGTAGTATTTTAATGTAGACACATTTGTCACATTCATTAATCTTAAATTCATTTGACAACATTGTTTAGTCATATTTAGCATGCTATTGCTTAGGTGCTTGTTTGAGTTCATAAAATGATTTAACAAGTTTTTACACTTTTCTTTCTTTATCAGGAACTACAAACATCTCAGGTTGTTTTATGTAAATCTCCTCTAGTTTTTCATTTAAGAAGGTTGTCTTAACATCCATTTGACGAATTTCAAGACGATATACAACTGCTAATGCTACTAACACTTGAATATATGTTATTCTTGTTACTAGCAAGTATGTCTCAAAATAATTGAGGTCTTCTCTTTGTCTATAACCTTTGACCACAAGTCTAACTTTATATTTGTCAATAGTGCAATCAGCTTTCATTTTTTAAAGATCCTAAAGGTTAGTTTTCAAGAGGAAGATCAATCAATTCCCATGTATGATTATTCAAATTAATTTAATCTAACTATTGACTACTTCCGTTCAATGACGATTCAGAAGAAGACATCACTGCTTTAAAAGTTTGCGGCTCATTTTCAAGCGAAAATGCTATAAAATCTAGTCCAAAAGAAGTAAATATTCTTTGACGTTTGCTACATCTTAGATCCTCTTTATTTAATGTACTTTTCTTTAGTTCTTCTCGAGGTTATTTAGATCTTTTGTTTAACAACTCATAGTTAATTTTATATGAATAAATATGCTCGAAGAACTTGGCATTAACTGACTCAGTTACCATATTAACATGAATCTCGGAATTGTTAGATTTGTGAATAAAAAATCAGCAGTCTTGCAGTTTATAGCATATCTAATGAATACACAATTCACAGCTTTCAGTTCAATTTAGAAAATTTTACATTTTTCACACACCCTCACACTTTTAAATATTTCAAGTTGAATTTTTTCTTTCGGTAAACCAGAACTTATTCATAAAAAATTTCATCATCTCTTTTAATGTTTGATTTTTACTTTCTGCAATTTCATTTGATTGTGGCGTGTAAGGGGCTATAATTTGATGAATAACACTCCCTCCGTTTCAAAAGAATAACTTAGTTGCACATGGCACAAAGTTTAAGAAAATAAAAAAGACTTTTAATTTTGTGGCTCTAAATTAACATTATGTCAAATGTACCAAAATATTCTTTCATCTCGTGGACTTAAACATGCCATGTGGAAAGTTAAAGTTAAAGTGTTGTCAAAAAAGGAAAGGGGTCATTCTTTTCGGAATTGACTAAAATAAAAAATAGGTCATTCTTTTTTAAACGAAAGGAGTACCATATTCTAAGCATAACACTGTAAGAGGAGATTCGTGTTCTCCACCCTAATCACTTTTAATTATTTTATCTTTTTATTCAACTGATTCTCCACTTCATTTTTGTATTGGTTAAATACATCAATTGCTTCTACTTATTACTAAGCAAATACACATAACAATATCAATTGCAATCATCAATAAAAGTTATAAAAAATATTTTTCCACCATGAGATGTTATTTGCTTTCATATCACATATATCTCTATGAATTTGTAAGGATCCGGGTTTTTGAACGACTTTATTAGATCTCATAATGTTGGCCCAGGAGAAAATTTTACCAAGTGTTGCTCCATAGGAGGCCCACACGGGTAGTGTGAAGCCACACGGACCGTGTGGCCTTCAATGGAGAGGTACTTGGCCATAATTTCGATTACGGGAAATCGATAGAGAATTTCGGACTAAGTGAGGGTATACAGCCACTCATACGGTCGGTGTCATGTATCACGGGCCGTGTTGCCCACATATGGCTCACAACGTGAAATTTTTCTAAGTACGAAATTACCGTCTCGTAACTTTTTCATGCAAGATTTTTCTATGTATTGTCACACGGCTCTTGACATGACCTGTGTAGCGTCACATGAGCCGTGTAGCCGTTCGTATGGCACCTCTTTGCTTCGAAAAAATTCTAAGTGTTGAGCATCATGAAATTTGCTTAAGTGTCACCTCACGGGCACTATTCACGGGCCCTGAAGCGACTCACGAATCGTGTAGGTGCCAGGGAAGCCGTGACGGTCCATTTTCCATCTATTTCATAATGGCTTTTACGTAATTACGCCTTATTTTAGTTGTGTTTTATGACCTTTTTGCCTAACCTAGACCCCTAAATCAGCTAATACCCTTTTATTCTAATTCATTCTCATTGGAAACACTCTCACACTAAAATCAACTCCTAAAATACTCTCTAAGTCCTTCTCTCAAGACTCAAGCTAGGGTTCAATTAGGGGATTCAACTTCAAGTTAAATTCTTCTCAAATTCATCTCCCTAATCAAGGTATGTGAGATTGATTCTTGGTCCCTTTCAACCAAGAAGACCCAAAATTCCTTTCAATTGATTTCATGAATTTTAGTTTACTTTAAATGTGGGTTTTCATTATTTGATCTTATCAATCCAATTAATGTGTGGGTTGTACTTTACCTATGATGTTAATTTACTTTAATCCCTATTATAATGATTCACATTGATTTATGAAGTTATGAACATGCATATCCCCTTTAAAGTTGATTTATGCATGAGTGATTTATATTATGATTTAGATGTTGATTAAATTATGGATTTTACTCAATTTCATATTATAATGTTGATTTTAGCTTGAATCTATACTACCCATGCTATTCTCACATAATGCATTGCATTTGCATTCATGAACATTGGTCTTTGTGGAAATTTGAAATGAGTTTAGCCCAATTATGTTTTATAAAATGATTTTGATAAGATATTGGTTATGACAAAAATGTGATCACATACATGTCTTATAATTATGGCTTTTGAGCATTTTGGGTGCTTGCACGATTCCATATATGTAATCGATCTAGTCCTATGCATGAATATTATAAATATGAGCTATGATTTGACATTTGAGCATAAATTTTTACATTTATCGGATTTGACTACTGCCTTTTTAGAAGTATGTATATATATATACTATATGTATTCTCGTGGGATGTTGACTTAGCACCGATGGATTGGGGGCGGTCAGGGCTATCACCAAGGGTCCTCTCCCGTTCCTCAAACTATGTGCCTAGCATATGTTTGAGAATCCTATCCGAAATGGGATATGTTCCCATAAGGAAGATTGCTTCATGAGAAATGGGATATGTTCTCGTAAGGTGAAGTATTATGATATGATATGAAAAATCCTTTCCGAGATGGGATGTTTTCCCGTAGGGGGTTGCTTCATACGAAATGGGATATGTTCCCATAAGGTGAAGTATTATGATATGATATGCAAAATCCTTTCTGAGATGGGATATGTTCCCGTAGGAGGGTTGCTTCATACGAAATGGGATATGTTCTCATAAGGTGAAGTATGGTTTACCTTTGGCAAGTAGACCACCTCCGTACCGATGAGGGGATTTTATCGAGATTCTAAGAACTAGCTCACTTGGTCTTACACATGTCGGTTGAGGTCACATCCCCGCTAAATATGAACATCATTGCATTCATGCATCATGAATTTCATGGAATATTGTATGCTATTTCCTTGGATATATATTTCTTTTTATATTATGTGCCCTTGTCATCTAATATTAAAATGCATCTTTGATAAGTCATATGCATTGCATGCTCGCATACTTAGCATTTTCAAACGTACTAACGCATACTCTATGCCTACCTGATTTTACCATATAGGGGCCAAGCGCTACGATTATCCACCGTTTGACGAATAACTCAAATTCCGAAGGTTGAACTTGTGGTGAGTCCCATCTTCCAAGGACAAGCCACCTTCCTCTATCTATGTTATCCTATGTCTACTTTCTTATTTGAGGGTGAGCCTGGGATATGTCTTGTCCCCCCATTCCATCTTATGACTAGAGGTATTGTTGGACATCTTGTAAACTCCCGGAGATATATATATATATGTATGTGTGTGTGCGCGCGCGCGCGCTATGTGATGTATTCGGAGCTTATGTTATTGGTTACTTTTTTTGAAAAGGCTATTATGGGCCAATTACGGGCATATGTCATGTTTTCATGTTTGGAGTGGAAATATGGAAGGTCCTAAGTCCCGTTTGCCCCCATAGCGTGAGTCCTACTTACCCGCCCTTAGTTCTTCTATGCTATGTGTTATGTGAATCCATGTAAATCCTTTTCCCCTTTGATTCCCCCATAGTGTGAGTCCTACTCACCCATCCCTTAGTATTATGTGTTTATTATTTGATTGTGTTTCCGAACCGATGCTGTGGATTTGGATATGTAAGGACCCAAAATTTTGTACGACCTCGAGGAAGCATGAAAATTGGTTTCGGAAAAGTTATGGACCAAGGTGGAACTTCATGGGAGCCATCACGGTCCGTGTGAGGTCACACGGCCTGTGTGGAGCCTCCACGGAGTGGCCTTTGGCCCATGGAGGATGTTTCGCCCTTAAACGTGGTGTTTTAAATTAAGGCACACTACACTTGGACCCCTCACGGTCCGTATGATACTTCACGGACCATGTGGTGGGGCGTGTGATGGCCTTGGCTTGAAATCCTATAGCTTTGGGACCAAGTATGGTTACACGGCCAAGTGCACGGCCCGTGTGGGGTGGCACGGCCGTGAGGTCATCCGTAAAGCTTTCGGAGTGAAATATTTCTAAGTACAGGATCTTCATGCTTAAGCTAAGTTCACTTTCAAGCCTTCAATTCAAGCTTATTTATGTTGTTTAAGATCATCGGGGGTCTCCTACATCACGTCAAGTTCAAAGGAATTCCCTTGGCTAAGTTCTTCTTAAGTATCGATAGGAGGGTCAACTTTGAGTGGGCATATCTCCTGGCACAAAATGAATTGGATGGCCCACGACATATCAAATTGACGCTCTTTGAATTATCTTTCCAATGCATCCAGTCTCACCTCATTCCGAGTTTGGATCAAGACGTTATATCCATTTTTGTAAAACCTGTCTGGGCTAGACGGAAGGCCTTCACGAACCGTGAAGAGCTTCACGGGCCATGAAGCCTACCGTGTGAACTACGGGGTAAAATTTAAAGAGGCGTTTTATTAAGGTGTTTTTGATAGTTTGATTCATCCCCAAAGCTTTTTATGACCTTTAAAACCCTTTTTACATTCCTAAACTTCTCCAACACTAAACCCAAAAGTTTTTCATATGATTCGGTAGAAGGGTCAATTTTAAATGGTCATATATCGTAGCAAAAAACTAACTAGGTGTCTTACAATATATCAAATTAAATCTCTTTGAATTAGCTTTCCTACGCACCTAGTTTCACCTAATTCCGAGCTCGAACCAAGGAGTTATGCTTGTTTTCGTTAAGCCTGTTCGTGCAGGCAAGCCACACGGCCACCTACACAGACCATGTGGCAGCAAACGGTCCGTGAGGCTGAAGTGACATACGATTTTCTTGCCAAATTGTGTTCTAAGTGTGTCTCCTTCCTTGGTACCTTCATACGGACCCTTGTACGGCCTATGAAGCATCACACGGTCCGTACGACCTTCCGTTGGAAGCCCTTGGCTTGAAACAATTTGCTGAAAATTCCAAGTATAGTTACACGGTTACTGTTCACTGACTATGTCACTGTTCACTGGTCGTGAACAGTTCCGTGAACAGTGCTTAATATTTTCACCCATTTTGATTTTGGTTTTTATGTAAATATAAATTGGTTTGAGGGTGTTTTGGGTATTTTCCACCCCTCCTAAGTCCATAAATCAGCTGAACTTCTCTATATTTCAGCCATTTTCCCCATTTCACTCTCACTCTCTCTAAAATTCCTCCTATAAGATTCTCCAACTTCTCTCTAGGATCTTCAAGTCAAGACTTTCAATTTGGAGTCCATTTTGTCCTCAAGTTCATCCTCAAGATATAGGTATGTAGGTTTTGATTCTTGGTCTCTTTCAACCAAGAAGACCCAAAGTTCCTTTCAAACTACTTTATGAAATTGTCTACTTAAAATGTGAATTTTTACTACTTGATCTTGGTAACTTTGAACAATGCATGTGATGTACATTATTCCGAATTTTAAGTTGTGTTAAGCTCTGGTACTTGAAATTATGCAAATTGTAAACATGCATGTCCCTTAAAGATGTTATTATGCATGGGTGATCTCTCTACGATTTTTCATGTGGATTTTATGGTAGGTTTTCTAGATTTCTTACTATGTTTTAGATATACTCTACATTGCCCATGCCACCCCTACATCATGTATTGCATTACATCCATAGCATTTATACATAGAAATCTTGAATATGGATTAAGTCCAATTTTGTTTTGAAAAGAATTATGATATGATTTTGGTAAGGCATTGGATATGACAAGAAGGTGATCACCGGTATGTCTATGATTATGGCTTTTGGAGCATCTTGGGTGCTTGCACCACCTTGTACTTGGCTCTTGGAGCATCTTGGGTGCTTGCACCATCTTGTATATGTAGATGAGCTATTCCTTGCACGAACCATATGATCTTGATCTTGTGATTTGGCATTTGAGCCTACATGTGCATTTAGCATTTTGAAATGGATATTTGACTCTCTTGAAAGCATATGTATATATATAAGTATTCTTGTGGGATGTGTTTGACTTAGCACCGATGGATTGGGGGCCCTCTCCCTTTCCTTGAACTATGTGCCTCTGTTTATGTTATGACATGTCTTGCTTTGATTCTGTAAATCCTTTCGAAATGGGGAGCCCCGTAAGGAAGGTGACCATCCCCGAAATGGTGTGTTCCGTAAGGTGTGATGTAGATTACCCTTGGCAAGTAATCTTCTCCCTACCGGTGGGAGGTCCCAATCGGTCCTGTAATAGCTTACATGGATTTAGTTTGTCGGTTATAGTCCATCCCCGTTATATAGGAGCATTATCGCATTGCATGCATCATGAATTTCATGGCATCTTGTATGTTAAATTCCATTGTTATATGATCTTTGTATATTATGTGCCCTTCTCATCTATCATTGATATACAGGTTCGGTAAGTCATATACATTGCATGCCCGCATACTTAGTATATTCAAACGTACTAATGCACACTTTATGCCTACATGATTTTACCATGTAGGGACCGTGTGTTATGATCATCCACCACTTGACAAGTAGCTCAAATTCGGAGAGTTGATATTGTGGTGAGTCTTATCTTCCAAGGACTAGCCACCTTCCTTCTACCTATGTCGTTTTCTATTTATCTTCTTAGTTGAGGGTGAGCCCGGGACATGTCTTGGCCCCCGTCCCATCTTATGACTAGAGGTATTGTTGGACATCTTGTAAACTCTCGTCGATTCTATATGTTATGTGTTGTATGTGAAGCTTATGGTTTAATTATTTATTGGATATGGCTATCATGGATTGATTATGGGGATTATGATGTGTATATATGTTTGAGGTGGAGATGTGAAAGATTCTAAGCCCCATATTGCCCCCATATAGTGAGTCATACTTACCCGCCCCTTAGTTCTTATGTGCTATGTGCTATGTGAATCCATGCAAATCCCTTTCCCTTCGATATCCCCATAGCGTGAGTCCTACTTGCCCATCCCTTAGAACTATATGTTTACTATTTGAATGTGCTTCCGAACCGATGATGTGGATTTGGATACTTTGAGGCTTATTTAGGGACTCTCCGATGTCCATTCGCCGTGTCGCATCTAGGCCCTAACCATGGGTCGTGACAAGATACTTCGACGCTTGTTTGGGGACTCTCGGGTTCCCATTCGCCGTGTCACATCGAGACCCTAGTCTCGGGTCATGATAGAATTAAGTCTGAAGGATTTGACCTTCGATCAATGTTTTATGGATGTTTAACAAACTTGAATTCAACACAAATTTCACAATTTGATTTATTACACTTGAACTTAGGCAATACTTCTAAGTTGATCAATTTTTTATAAAAATTAGAACTGATATGTCCAAAACATTCATGCCATAAACATTTTGACTCAAGTAAGTAAGAAGAATCAGAAATATTTAATTTGAAAAAATCCTCTGTGTGAAAACCTTTTTTTACAAATATTTTGTTCTTACTTATTACAACTTTGTTAAATACAGACATTGTGGTCACGACCCAAGCTAGGCCCTAGGTGTGACATAACAAATGAGATCCCTGAATGAACCCAAGACTAGCTCTCTTAGCATATCATAAGCATACAAGGTGAATATGAAGAGAATAACATAAGCGGAAGCCAAGCATTGTTAGTCCTATATTTTAATGGCAATGCAGAAAAACAAAATCTGAAGAAAATACATTCAACAATTTGAGTCCACAAAATTCACTGTGTGTCTTTAAGGAATTTAATCCCCTCACTATACCCGAGGTTTGTGGATTATTTCTCCCATGATAAAATAGATTAACAATTACAAAGTAGCGGTACCTCAAAATCTGGTAATTTTCAGCGAACTCAAAGAACAAATAATGGATTCACATAGACTCGAATCTTTATTTTGTAAGAAAAATATATGCAGAAGAAGAGAAAGTTTCGTGTTTGGAAAATGCAACAATGACTCCTATTTATAGGCAATCTTGGGTGTGAATCTACCTATTCAGAACAGTCTCATCTATTCAGAACACGTATGATGTCTTTTGGGAACGAACATGTCTGTTTGAAAGAACAATTACGCACGAATTTTAAAAACAGTTAAACTAACTTTGCATATTAATTTAATTAATAAATAATCTATAAATTAATTTAATTAATAAAATTAGAAAAGGAAAATTTTGAGATTGGTTAAATAAATTTTTTCCGAAAAATTTATCAATCATTTGCCGAAATCGTAGTCGTAGCCAAAGCTGAGTGAGCAATGACGACGACAGCGCAAGGGGGTTCCTTTTACTTGAATCTTTAGGAGTTAGAGGAAGTATTTCCTAATATAAGGACAACACTTTTCCTCTATTTTATCGATGAGGGAGAAATGACTCTTCATTTTACTTTACTTGATTACCTCCACATTTTCCTTATTCTTTCAACCTTCATTTTTCAATTCATACCAACTATAAACCCAACAATCCCCCACATGAATGGGGAATGACCATTGCTTAAAACATATGCATGAAAAACATGTGTGATCCATAAATAAGGGTTAATTGCATTTGGATAAGTAGGTTTCCCTTTGAACTTTCCATAGTAAACATATATCGGAAATACTCGGTCAACCGGTAGATGTAATATCTTTGAACGTCGATATTTGTTGTATACCTAGACAACATAAGTCACACAACTAACCCTATAACGGGTTTCAGTTCTCATTGTTTTGTTTGTTTCATCCATAAACACTTCCTGGTTCATGAGTACATACGGAACTGGCCTTACCAGTTTTTTCCTTGAAGCGGCTTATACTTCACACTTACATAGGTGATTTCTAAAGGTGTTATCCTATAGATACACTATTTGATATACCCTGTATCAAACATAGAAACCATTAAAAGGTTATATTACCTTATCCTTGTTACTAAACATTGTCTCATCATGAGAATAGACCTTATATTATGTTGACAATGTTGAACCATCATTAATGACTTTGTTTGATCTCCTTGAATCTAGATCTTGGTATCTCCAGTCTTCTAGGTGGAGTTACCGCCACAATGATTTGTCCTCAATCATAGTCCCAATCTCTTTGATGATCTCTCAACTCCCTCTCTAGTAAGGCCTTTTGTAAGTGGATCTGACACGTATCCTTTGACTTAGTCAATTGTGATGATTCCACTAGAGAGTAGTTGTCTCATGGTATTATGTCTTCGTCGTATGTGACGAGACTTACTGTTATACATAACGCTCCCAGCTCTTTCTATTGCTACTTGACTATCACAATGTATGCATATAGGAGCCATTGGTTTGGGCCAAAATGGAATATCTTCTAAGAAATTTCGAAGCCATTCAGCTTCTTCACCAACCTTATCTAATGCTATGAACTCAGCCTTCATTGTAGATCGAGCTATATATGTTTATTTGGATGATTTCCATGGAATTACTCCTCCACCAATAGTAAAGACATATCCACTTGTGGATTTAGTTTCAGTTGACCCTGTAATCCAGTTTACATCACTATATCCTTTAACCCTTTTGGATACTTGTTATAATACTTGTTATAATGCAAAGAAAGGTTTTGAGTATGTTCTAAATACCCAAAAACTCATTTCATTGCCACCCAATGAGTTTGGTTGGGATTACTCGTGTACCGACTCAATTTACTTAGAGCAAAAGCTATGGCTGGTCGCGTATGGTTCATGATGTACATCAAACTTTCCAACACTCTGGCATAATCCGATTGAGACAGACTTTCATCTATATTCTTAGCAAGATTAAGGTTCAAATCAATTGGGGTTTTTGCACTTTTGTAGTTCAGGTACTTGAATTTTTTCTAGTACCATTCTGATATATTGAGATTGAGACAATGCTAGACCTTGAGGAGTTTTGTGAATCTTAATTCCTAATATCAAATCATCAACTCCTAGGTCTTTCATATCAAACTTACTAGCAAACATACACTTAATAGCATTTATGTGAGCAATGTAATTACTCATTATTAACATATCATCCACATACAAGCAAACAATGACAACTTCATTTGGAGTGTTCTTAATGTAAACATATTTATCACACCCAATAATTTTGAAACGATTTGACAATATTGTCTGGTCAAATTTTGCATGCCATTATTTGGGTGCTTGTTTGAGTTCATACAAAGATTTAACAAGTCTGCGCACCTTTTTATTTCCAGGAACTATGAACCCTTTTGGTTGCTCCATATAGATTTCTTTCTTCAAATCTCCATTAAAGAAGGCTATTTTGACATCCATTTGATGAATTTCTAGACCGTACACCACAGCTAACGCTATTAACGTTCGAATTGATATAATTCTTGTTACCAGTGAGTACATATCTAAGTAGTCAAGACCTTTTTGTTGTCTAAATCCTTGAACGACAAGCCTCACTTTATATTTTTCAATAGTGCCATCAACTTTCATTTTCTTTTTGAAAATCCATTTAGACCCTAGTGCTTTGTTTCCAGAAGGAAGATCAACTGATTCTCATATATGATTATTTATTATGGATTCAATAGCTTCTTTGAAGGTTCGAGGCTCATTTTCTAACAAATATGTTACAAAATCCTTTCCAAAGGAAGTAGGGGTCCTTTGACGTTTGCTACGCCTTGGATTTTCCTCATTATGATCACTCTCCTTTGTTTCTTTTCGAGGTCATTTAGTTCCTTCATTAAATAATTCATATTCTTTCTTATACGAGTATATTGTTTCAAAGAATTCGACATTATTTGATTTAATATGAATGTCAGGATTTTCTGATCTATGCACCAAAAATCGATATGTTTTACTATTTATGGCATATCCTATGAATACACAATCAACCGTCTTGGGTCTTAGTTTTGTCCTTTTAGGTTTAAGAATTTGGACCTTATCCAAACACCCCCATACATTCATGTATCTAAGGTTAGACTTTCTTCCTTTCCATTTTTCATATGGAATAAATTGTATTTTATGGAGAAATCGATTGAGTATTCGACTAGCCATAAGGACGACTTCCCCCACAAGTTCTAGGGTGAACCAGAACTAATTAACATGACATTCATCATCTCTTTAAGTTTTCTATTCTTCCTTTCCGCAATTTCGTTGGATTGTGGTGAGGAAGGGGCTGTTGTTTGATAAATGATGCCATATTTCAAACATATTTCCTCAAAAGGAGATTCATATTTGCCACCCCCAATTACTTTTTATCATTTTAATCTTTTGGCTCAGTTGTGTCTCAACTTCACTTTTGTACTGTTTGAATACTTCAATTGCCTTATCTTTACTACTATGTAAATAAACATAACAATATTGCATACAATTGTCAATAAATGTTATGAAATATTTTTTCCAACGCGAGATGGTATTGACTTTATGTCACAAATATCTATGTGAATTAATTCCAAGGGTTTTGAATTCCTTTCAACTAACTTATAAGGATGCTTAACATACTTAGATTCAATACATACTTGACATTTTGATTGTTTGTCAAATATTCGCAATAGATTCAAATTACTCATTTTTCGCAAGGTTTTACAATTGACATGTCCTAAACATAAATGTCATAGATTATTTGACTCAAGTAAATAAGAAGAAGCCTAAACTTTATTACTTTCAATAACCATTACATTCAGTTTGTAAAGGACCTCAGTCTGGTAGCCGTTTCCTATATATATCTCATTTTTGCTAATTACAACTTTATCTAAAATAAGAACACATATAATTCCATTCTTGACCAAGAGACCAGTAGATACCAAGTTCTTTCTCATTTCTGGAGCATGACAAACTCTGTTTAGAGTCACCACCTTGCTTGATGCCATCTTCAAACACACTTTGCCATAACCTTCAACTTTTGTTGTGCAAGAATTTCCCTCGTAAATAGTCTCATCAAGTGCAGCGGGGGAATATGTCGCAAAGACTTCTTTAACAACATAAATATGTGAAGTGGCTTCAGAATCAAGCCACCACTCTTAGAGATTACCTACTAGGTTGCATTGAGTCAACATGGCACATAGGTTCTCCACTTCTTCATCCTTCTCAATCATATTTGTTTGATTCTTTTTCTTTTACTTCTTTGAAGAGCGACAATCAACAACTTTATGTCCAACCTTCCCACAGTTATGACAATTACCTTTGAACCTCTTTTTCGTGAGGATGGGCATAATTTGGTTCAAACTGAAAAAACCAACCGAACAAATTTTTTTAAATTTCAGTTTTGATTTTTCAGTTATTTCAGTCGGTTTCGATGTGAAATTTTTAAAATTCAATATTTGGTTCGGTTTTTGATTTTATAATATTTAATTTCGATTAATCGAAAAACCAAATTTATTTTATACCATATACACAATGGTGGTTAGACCATCTTTGTTGTATGGGGTAGAGTGTGGCCAATAAAAAATGTACATGTTCAGAAGATGCAGGTTGCAGAAATGGGGATGTTAAGATGGATGTGTGGGCACACCAGGAATGATAGGATTAGGAACGAGGCCATTCAAGAGAAGCTAGAGGCGGCCCCTGTAGCTGACAAGATGAGGGAAGCGAGATTGCGATGGTTCAGACATGTGTAAAGAAGGAGTACCGATGCCCCTATTAGGAGGTGTGAGAGGCTAGATTTGGGAGTTACACGGAGGGGTAGAGGTAGACCAAAGAAGTATTGGGGGAGGTGATTAGACAAAATATGGTGAAACTTGATCTCACCGAGGACATGACCTTAAATAGGAAGGAGTGGAGGGCGAGAATTAGAGTAGCAGGCTAATAGGGTAGATAAGAATGAGTTGTTAATTGTCTGCCTTTTATATGTTATTGATATGTCTTTTATATGTTAATTATCCCGTATTTACTTATTATCATGTGCTTTCGTTATTAATTGCTCTTCCTGTGCACTTTCTCCAGGTGTTTCTTGCCTGTTTATCATACTGGCGGCATGCTTAATACATGCAAGTCGGACGGGAAACACGGGAAACGGTGTTTCCAGTGGTGGACGGGTATCTAGCTTATTCTGCTGATGGGTTTTTGTGATGAGGGTTCCCAGGAAACAACCTCTCTACCTCTATGAGGTAGTGGTAAGATCTGCGTACATTCTACCCTTCCCAGACCCCACTTGTGGGAATTCACTGGGTATGTTGTTGTTGTTATATTTTATACCATATACATAATCCTAGACTCCTAGTCCAAATGTCCAATTCAAACATACTGCATACAACCCAATCATAATTAAAATATCCATAGCTCAAACCCAATTCAAAATCCTAAATTCCTAATTTCCCAAACTCCTAATTCAAAATTCATTGTTCAGTATTCCTATGACCTATCCTCTCGACATTCGACAGTCTCGACAACGCTTCACTTCACGCTGACGCTAGTACGACTCTATAATCCGACTCCACTTCAGTACGATGCTTCACTTCACGCTTCACTTCAGGATGACGCTTCACTTCACTTTTCTCCGGCTCTCCGACAGTCCAACTTCATTCTCGTCATTTGTCAACTGTCGGCGTCCCGCAACTTCATCTCCTGAGTCCTGTCGTCTGCCGACTGTAGCTAGTTTCCAGTTTGTAGTTTAAACTTTAAAGTACTGGGGTCTATGTTTTTTGCTTGGCAATCGGCCGTGATCCAATGGAAGGTTAACTGGCTCAAACTAGTTTGCTTGGCAGTTTGATCTATGTTTTAATTGTTACCAGTGGAACGTGTCTATGGTTTTCTTTATAATTGTTGAATCTTGAGTTATGAAGTGGTGTGATTGCCTATGTTTTTTGCTTGGTACTTAGACCACTTTCCAGTTAGATCTAAAAAATATTTGTTGTTTGGTGCTTAGCCGATTGTATTCCAATGGCAGTTTGTTGTGCTAGTGCTTGTTACACTTTTATAGCATTTTTGCTTGGTGCTTGTTACACTTTTACAATCTATTCAATATTCCAATGGCAGTTTATTGTAGTGTTTTATGTTTATGTGAGTTGTGATTATGTTTTCTTGGCCGTTCCAAATGTTTGATGTGGAACTTTATTTAATGTGACTATGTTTGCCATGGAACTTTATTTAACATTTTGGGCACAACATTTTATGCTTGCTGGAGATAGGCTAGAAAGTCTACCAATAATCATAAAAAAATATTTACTGATTAGATGGATCCATTTGCCACTTGCTAGTTTGAAAAATTGAATTTGTTCAATTAATCTCACAAATCGAAAATCAAACCGAAATAAATCAACCCAATTGAAAAAATTGAACTAAACCAAATTTATTTTAGTTTGGTTTGGATTGATATTTTCACTAAACTGAAAACCGAAGCAAATTTTGTAAATCAAACTGAACCGACTGAACACCCAACCCTATTTTTTAGGAGGATTGCCTTTTGGCCCAGATGGCTTCTTTCTCTTTTTGACATTTGGTCCTTCTTCAATAATAATTTCCCTGCTATTGTTAAATTTGTCAGTGACCTCTTTTCTGTCCCTTTGTTGTCCTTTTCAATTCTCAAGCGTACGATGAGATCTTCAATAGACACCTCCTTGTTTGTATGCTTAAAGTAGTTCTTAAAGTCTTTCCAAAGTGAGGGTAATTTCTCAATGATGGCTGCCACTTGAAAAACATCATTCATAACCAATCCTATATTAAAGATTGTGTGGGTATTAAGAATAGATTTAATATGTTCAAATAAGGTATTAAATAAAATTATACTTTGTGCAAGGAGATCATGAATTATAACCTGCAACTCCTGAACTTGGGTAACAACAGGTTTACTCTCTACCATCTTGTAGTCAAGGAACTTTGCCACAATAATTTTTTTATTTCGGCATCTTCAGTTTTGTACTTCTTTCCAAAGCATCCCACAATTCCTTGGAAGTCTTCATGTTATTGTACACAATGTACAGATCATCGTGCAGG
The DNA here is from genome assembly GCA_029948455.1 of Solanum rostratum. Taxonomy (NCBI): domain Eukaryota; kingdom Viridiplantae; phylum Streptophyta; class Magnoliopsida; order Solanales; family Solanaceae; genus Solanum; species Solanum rostratum. The sequence goes on along the minus strand of CM057047.1, from coordinate 48,848,822 downwards.
CCACTCAGAATGTAGTTCCTACATAGAAAATCTGAGTGCCTCCAAGCTTCAATCACCAAGAGTCATTCGTCATATGGAGTTCTTTCAACCAGTATAGGAACATTTTCATTAAGGTATCTCTGTAGATTTAGGGTAGTCAAGTGATACACCCAAATTTACACTCCAAAAGGAAGAGTAGAGCGGTCGTTGGTCAAATATAGAACTCAACCAGAGTTGTGGTCGATCCCACAAGGAACGCGTAAGAATGATTCTATTAGTACCGGCTTTCAGATGTAAATTCTAATCCCAAGATAAAGTTGCATAAAGTAAACAGGGGGTTACATTGTTCAATTTAAATTCCTATTGTAAAGTGACTAATAAGGACGTTGATACTGGGTTTCAAACAAGTAATGAGAAGCTAGGGTTGTGTTCCCCATGACGCTCTAATACGATAACTAAACTGGCTTGGTAAACTCACTCGTGATTGCGCACACAAGATCAAACAAATTAGCTAATACCTAGTTCACCTTTCGGTCCTTCCTAGCTATATTTCACTAATCTCCTTTTAGTCTCAGAGTGTATGTAATTTCGACCTTTGTTCTCGATCTCAGAATACCCTCACCTTTCGGTCTCAGGTACTTAGACTATGTTAAAAACTCCGAATTTCTATTGTAGAACTCTTTTCCTAATCACTACATCCCTCTCGGGCATGTAACAAATACGGGCTTGCCCTAATGCCTCGACTCATTTGGGAGAAGTTAAAGCGAAGAATTCTACAATAAATGCAACGATCAATCCCTCGAATTTCCCCAGTTTGTGTTATCTTATTGAATTGTCATGGTTCCCACAATCCTAGTTGTGGGTTTAGCCCAGCATATTCAATACAACTTGCCCACAATAATGTAATGAAATCATAGTAATTGACTTACGATTGAAAGAATGATGAATACGTGTTACAATCTTCGAAAAGATGATCACAATCCACGTGAAATAAAGTCAAAATATTATTCTCTCTTTTGTTTCTGACTCCAGCGTTTAACCATACCCAAAACCGAATAAAATAAATATATATATAAGGAAAAACTAATCCAATTAAAAATAGAAAAATAGACTTTGGCATGGGTACGGGTCGTTACACGATCTGTGTGAGTCCAGACGGACCGTCACACGGTCCGTACAACATTACCTCCTAGTTTCTCACGGGCACTAACATAGCTCGTGTTGTATTTCATGGTCCGTGAGTATTCACTTGCATGATTTTCCTTATTTTCGACGATGATCCTTCTAGTTCACGTTAACTTCACGGCACATGGCACGGCCCGTGGCAGATTTGACGGTCCGTTTAATGGCTCGTGCGTCTTCACTTGGCACTATTTCTATTATTTTCAACGGTGAACCATCTACTTCACGTCAACTTCACGGTACATGGCACGGCCCGTGGTAGCATTGACGGTCCATGTGAGCCTCTCGTACATCTTGCCTTGGAAGTTTTCATGCCCGTGTGAGGTCACGGTGGGTCACACGGTCCGTGCACCATGACACGGCCCGTGAAGACCTCCGTGGTCCCTCACTTGGCTCAATTTCCAGCTTCACTTCGTTGGGCCCTTCACGCACCCTCCCACGGTCTGTGTGATGTTACATGGCCCATGAGAGGTTCCGTGTGTCACCACTTCACCGAATTTTCATTCTTTTTCTCACAATTTCTCCGTTATTCCATGCGTTCGTCATTTCCCTGCAAAGTACCAAAAGACACACATCAAACCAACACATTTGCTTGAGAACATGCAAAAATCCTTCGCTTAAAGTATCATAAGAGTCGTATTTCTACGACTCATCAACACCCTCAACTTATAACATTTGCTTGTCCTCAAGCAATGACAACACACACAAACAACTCATATATACAAGTGCCTCATTAATCTTATGGGTAACCCTTTCATTTTACGATGTATGCTCAAAAACCATGCCCTACATATGCTCACACCTCACACCAACCTGCACAGATTCAGGTAGGCAGCCTGCATGTATAGTCAGCTTCCATATGATCCAGGACAAAGATGAACCGGTTGTATAAGCGACCAATTAGTACAAAGCTAGTGCCCTCACTACAAAGAAGTCTCACACACAGTGTATAAATACAATAAAGGGACTGGAATGTAGATACTCGCACTCAGAACAAAGCTTTCCATCGACACACAAGTATGGACCATACGCTTGCCCTTATTTTCACCACCGTACTCTCGAATGACCTTTTTAGGATCACTTTAGGACTTTTATGGCTTGTAATGTAGGCTCGGTCTAGGGTGAGGTAAATCTAGGATAGAAGTGACTACTTTTCCCTTCCCAGACACTGCTTTGACTTAGGCTCTACTTTTCGGCCTCCAAACCTTTTTTTTATTGCTCCTATCTTTCCAACTTTCTATGCAATTGGGGGTATTTTTTTTTATTTATGGTCACACCTCCAAACTTCCCTTCTCATCTCGTCACTTGACTCTTTCCCATATTTACTTTCCTGATCTTCTTACGATAGCCACCCTCAACTTAGGATTTTGGCCTGAGTTAAGGTTCACAATGTCTTTTTAATGGACCAGGGCCAGTGTAAGCCACCCTCAACTTATGCTTTTGGCCTAAGTTGAGGTTCACAATGTCCTTAGAGAGACCAGGGCCAAAGTAAAGATCTGCAGATAGGTTGGGAAGGTGAGTTGGGGGTTAGAAAGAAAAGGTCCATTAAGGCTCAACTTTTGGTTCAACGGGAACAATTTCATTTGGTTGGTTGATTTTAGGCTAAGTGACATCACAACAAAAATGGCCTAAGATCCTATCCTAATCCAATCATTCAATTGTTGTAGTGAGACTAACCAGGGAAGTTCTAGCACACAAGTGCGCCGCTGGATTTTTCACAAACACGCTCACACACATGGCACATCCCTTACGCTAATTGGAGAAAATCAACCTAGTCACACTTCATTCGTCAATGATCCAACCATACTATGCATAACATGCCTTCCACAGTGCATAATAGTTTGTCAGGATGGGATGCATGCACATACAAGCTTTTTACAATATTATTAATGCTAAACTCAGAACAGGGTTACCCTAAATAAATGTAAGCACATGTATTTACAAAAACATAACACATTACGACCTAAACATGCCAGTTCTACTAGATAATACACCTTCAGAGAAAAGAAACATGGCAAGAAAAACTCCTCAGGTTTCAGGATGCCCCACCCCCTTCAAAAATACTGTGCAATGTCCTCATTGCACCACAATTAACACTTAAAGCAAAAAAATGGGAGTAGGACATACCTGGGACGCCCTAGGCGTCAGTCGGGCCGTCGTGGTCAGATCCACCAGGTGGGTCCATGTCAGCAACATTTGCGTCTGGTCCGATGGCGCTCCCGGAGGCTCCTGTCCGAGCGGTCTCATATTCTAGCCGCTCTCGCTCTTCCTGTTCTGCAGCTGCTCGGCACTGGGCTCTCATGGCCTTGCGCAATTTCCGCTCTTCTTCTCGCTGCGGATCCTTCGGAGGGTTGCTGCGATGGCTGCGACACTTTCCTTTGTCCTTTCTTTTGGGTGCTTCCGAGGGTTGCACCTGGACAGTAGCTGGCACGAGCGGAACGCCCCACACATCGTCTAGATTCGGCTCTACCGGGGCAGTGAAAAGTGACATCAAAGAATCTGGAGGTGGAGCCGGAGCCGGCATCGTGCTGTTATACTGGGCTGTCAGCTCGGCAATTTTAGCCTCCATATCCTGCACAGTCTGCACCAAATTTGCCATCTCATCGCCGGACATACTTCCAAACATGCTATAAAAGTATCCCTCCAAGGTGTTGACCTGTTCTTGCAAGCTGCTGATTCAGCCCAGTAATTTTGCACAGAGACGATCCTCGGCCTGCTGAACGTGAGACTGCACCACCTGAGGCAGCCGTGCCACTATCTGGTCAACAATCGCCCGTGTTTGCTGCTGGTCCGTCACCACTCAGGCTAAAAATTCATAGGGGACATAAGTGTACCCTTGTTGCATCTAGGGAGCTGCACCACTACCCTCGGGCTGCTCAGAAGTCATACCTGACTGTGGGGCGGTGGTGTGCTCCTCAAAAGACAAGGGTTGTTGCGGAGGTGCCCTAGGAAGCGGTGCAAGCAGTCCAAGTCGGCGTGCTTTACTGTGCAACAGCAGGTTGTGAATATATTTGATCATAGCAATGTTGACCACGCCTGTCGGAGCCATCTCCGATCCAGGATATGGGTGGTAGGGACACGGGCCTGCTTGCAAAGCGCCCGAATCAGGCATAGAAATGACATACCTGCTCTGTCTGATAGGGCTCGGTCCTTTATCTCCATGGCAATGACCCGAGCCACATTGATACCATACCGCGCGACCAAGCACGTTACCAACGAAGCATGAGAAGGTTGGAGCGTGTTGTCATTAGCGGTGGGTCGTAGTCGGGCCCGTACCACCGACCACCAGAACTTTGCGACAAACGTGAGCGATGCCTTGGTAATAGGAATTTTGGGGTTGGACACCCAAGCTGCCTCAGCTCCTTGCACACCGATCTGCTCCACAACCCACTTTAACTGAGTGGCCTGTGAAGTGGGGTCAGACATTTGGACCTCATCAGTGATGTGCACGTACTTAGCAATGAATAATCCATCTGGTGGGGCGCGGTAGTCTGGCCCAAATAGGAACCTGTTGATGGTGTCCGCTGAAATATCTACATCCGTCTCACGAATTGTGACATAGTCCCGTGGGGACAATTTATAGGCCAGTCACTTTTTCACTCTCTTGGACTGATTACCATCGATAGAGGCTAGTAGGCTGGAAGCATAGCTTGAGTAGAATTCAGCAATCATGTCTGGCCCGTAGTAGCCGGGTGGGCTCGCCATCTATCCAAACTGGTAGGCCTCAAATGCATTTCTTATTTCTGGAATCCCATCTAGTTTATCAGTCAGGACCAGCATCTCAGGGATAATGGGCCTCCGTTGGTAACCCCCGGAGCCCTTAGTAATGCCATTCACATATATTTCCTTAGCAAATGGGACTGTCCATCGTCTACGCAGGAACACGAGAAGCCACCTTACAGTTTCAGGGTTAGATGCTCGAGCAACCGCCTGATGTGTGGCTTTATCGTCGCTGTCTCTGAGGATCAGGATGTCGTCCTCATTCCCTGCATTGTGCTCGGCTGTTTCCGGGGTGCCCGCCTCTTCCTCTTGTCCCGGGGCCTCATCTTCCCCCTCAACTCCCACCTCAGGAACCCTTCCTCAAACTGGAGAGCTATATGTTGGCCCGCTGCACAAGCTCTTGTAGTACGAGGGGTGTGAGGGGAGACATTGCTGGGAAACTGCACATTGGACCCTCCCGATGAGTCATCACCTAAGTCACTCTCCTGGCGCTGATTAGTAGAATCAGTGATGGAATCCCCGAGATGTGACTCATGCTCGTCCCTAGGCTACCGTGATCTTAGACGGGGACCCATTTTTACCTGTGAATACCACAAAGAATAAAACAGTTAGTTATGTCAGAATATGCAGGACGACACACAAACGGGTACTCAGACTTCCCCTGTGTTACCAAAGTGACAAAAACCCTTAAGAGTGGCATCACCCAGTCTATCATAGGGAGTTTTGCACTAGGATGCATATAGGAATTAATGAGGATCAATACAGTGAAGCACATAAGGTGCGGAGTAATCTGAAATGGAGGGCCTCACACGGGCTGTGTACCATTACACGGTCCGTGATATAGCCCGTATGAGTGCACTTGGGGGATGGAGCAGTGTTGAGCTGTGCTAAGTGACTTGACACGGATCGCCATACGGGCCGTGTACAATAACACGGTCCGTGAGAAGTGCTCCATTTTGGGGGTAACAAGTGATTCCACACAGACCGCCACACAACCCGTGTAGGATGACACGGTCCGTGTGCTATACCGTGAAACCGCTCGTCACCCCCAGTCAGTCCCAAGGCCTAGAAACCCACATTCATTCATGAAATTTGGCATCTGGCACACAAGATCAACCAATATACTTTCTTACCGCACACAAGACGTCATTAATTTAACTCTAGAAACCCTAAAATCACAAAACTCATATGTGCAAGAATCAAAGGTTCAACAATGGTGATTTAAGTCAACCCAATACCAAATCTTCAAGAATCCATACACTACAGTGTCATATAACACGCAATGCACAAAGGGGGACCATAGATTTACACATAGACTCTAAAATTTAAACTAAAAAGAGAAAAGAGAAGACAAACAAACAACTTACTTGACAAGGGAGAGTTGAAGTTAGAACCAGAAAATTGCCCAAGGGAAATGTTATGGATCGTGAGAGTGTTTCACAAATCGTGCAAGAAGAGATAGAATTTCCGTGGTGGTGAAAGGGGGAATCAGGCATGAAGGGTGTTAGAGAGAGAGAGTGAATATAAAAGTGAAAGTGGGGAAGAGGGTATAACTACCCGGCCTGACACGCTTTTTAGACAATTGGACAGACGGTCCGTTAAGCGTTAGACGGTCCGTTAATTTCCACACGGACGCTTGGATGGACCATCAACATGCACACAGACTGTGTAACTGGAAAGTGTGACTGGCCTTTGAAACAGTGGCACTTACTTGGGAGCTGCGCGCCACACGGACCGTTAGACGGTCCGTCTGGCGGCACACGGGCCATTTAGGCCTTCGTATGATCCTCCTTGGACAATTGTTTGCTGTGCGTTTGTGTCACACCCTTCACCCGCATGTATTCTCACGCCTCTCTTCACAGTGTTCATCCTTCCCTAGGGCAAAATAAAAAACAATGCAATGCATGACATAAAATATACAACATATATATATATATATATTCTGTTGATGAGTTGCCTCCCATTAAGCGCTTGGTTTAACGTCACGGCTCGACGTGGTTGTGTTGACTACTCAGACTTCGTCAAGATGTAAGACCTCAATCACAGAGGTTTCATCTGCAGCTCCCAAATACTTTTTCACTCGCTGCCCATTAACTTTGAAACGGTGCCCTTCTTACGTTTCCAGCTCGACTGCACCATGTGGGAATACCTGAGCGATTTTGTACGGGCCAGACCACCTCGATTTCAGCTTTCCTGGAAACAACCTCAACCTTGAGTTGTACAGTAGAACCTTGTTACCAATAGTGAAACTCCTCGGTGCAATAAGCTTGTCATGCCGGGACTTCATCTTGTCCTTGTACAGTGTTGCACTCTCATAGGCCTGTTGGCGAAATTCATCCAGTTCATTTAACTGATCTAGCCTCGTATTGGATGCCTCATTCCACTTCATGTTAAGGGCCTTAAGAGCCCACAGCGCCTTGTGCTCCAATTCTACCGGCAGATGACAGGCCTTACCAAACACCAATTGATATGGGGACATGCCAATGGGCGTCTTGTAAGCCGTTCTATAGGCCTATAGTGCATCGTCTAGCTTCCGTGCCCAGTCTGTTCTTATGGTATTCATAGACTTGGTTAGGATCTCCTTGATTTCCCTGATGGACACTTCAACCTGCCCACTTGTCTGCGGATGGTAAGGTGTGGCGACCTTGTGTTGTCGCACCCCATACTTAGCTAGGACAGCCCAGAAGGATTTGTTGCAGAAGTGGGAGGCCCCATCACTAATGATAGTTCTGGGTGTCCCAAACCTGGCGAAGATGTTCCGCCTAAGAAACTGTACTACGCTTTTGCTCTCATTGTTCGGCAACGCTATTACCTCCACCCATTTGTAGACGTAGTCCACTGCCACCAAGATGTACTTCATCCCAAAAGAGCTAACGAACCCATGAAATCAATGCCCCATATTGAACAATTCAATTTCAAGTATAGGGGTCATTGGTAGCTCTTGACGCCTCGAAATGTTGCCTTGGCGCTGACACTGATCACACCCGCGCACCATGTCATGGGCATCTTTGTAGATGGTGGGCCAGTAGTATCCACATTGCAGGATCTTTTTTGCTATCCTGGCACCTCCATGATGCCCCCCCACTGGGGAAGAGTGGCAGGCTTCCAGGATGCTCAACATCTCTGCCTCCAGTATGCACCGCCTGATGACCCCATCTGCGCACGTTCGGAACAAGTATGGGTCATCCCAAAAGTACCTGCAAACATCATGAAGAAACTTTTTTCTCTGGTGAGGGTTAAGGCCCTCAGGCATAATATCGCTCACCAGAAAGTTAGCAAAATCAGCAAACCAAGGGATTAAGTCAGTAGAAGCTGCCAATACCTGCTCATAGGGAAATGAATCATCAATGCTCAACCAATCTTTAGCTCTGGCCTCATCTTCCAGCCTTGACAAGTGGTCTGCCACTTGGTTCTCCATGCCTTTTCGGTCTTTCACCTAGAAGTCAAACTCTTGCAGCAAGAGCACCCATCGGATCAGCCTTGACTTCGCATCCTTCTTGGCCATGAGATACCATAGTGTTGCATGGTCAGTATGCACAATCACCTTTGTGCCCAATAGATATGCCCGAAACTTGTCAAATGCGAACACCACAGCCAGCACCTCCTGCTCAGTCACAGTGTAATTCCTTTGAGCGTCATTCAAGGTCTTGTTGGCATAATAAATAGGATGGAAGATCTTGTTGCGCTTCTGCCCTAGTACAACACCCACAGCAACTCCGCTCACGTCACACATAACCTCAAATGGGGCACCCTAGTCTGGTGCAACTACTACGGGCGCAGAAATCAACTTATGCTTCAAAGTCTCGAAGGCATGCCGGCACGCATCATTAAACTGAAACTTCACATCTTTCTCCAACAACTTGCACAATGGGTGTGCAATCTTGGAGAAGTCCTTGATAAACCTGCGATAGAAGCCCGTATGCCCAAGAAAACTCCGGACCACCTTCACTGAAATGGGAGGTGGAAACTTCTCAATGACCTCAATCTTTGCCTTTTCTACCTCAATGCCTTTATCGAAAACCTTGTGGCCAAGGACTATCCCCTCCTTGACCATGAAATGGCATTTTTCCCAGTTTAACACCAACTGAACCTCTTCACAACGTTGAAGTGCCCTGCTGAGATTCAACAGACAGTCATCAAAGGAGTCACCTACCACAGAAAAATCATCCATAAATACCTCGAGGGTGTGTTCGACCATGTCCGAAAAGATGTACATCATACAACGCTGGAAAGTGGCCGGGGCATTACAGAGCCCAAATGGCATCCGCCTGAAGGCAAATGTCCCATAGGGGCAAGTGAAGGTAGTCTTGTCCTAATCCTCCGGGGTGATGGATATCTGGTTGTAACCCGAATACCCATCTAGGAAGCAATACCACCCGCGACCTGCTAACCTGTCAAGCATTTGATCCATGAAGGGATGGGGAAGTGATCCTTCAAAGTCCATCTGTTCAACTTCCTGTAGTCCATGCACACTCGCCACCCTGTGACAGGTCTCAAAGGGACAAGCTCATTCTTGTCATTAGCCACCATGTCGTGCCCCCTTCTTTGGGACACACTGTACTGGGCTCACCCATTTGTTGTCCGAGATGGGGTGTACCACCCCAGCATCTAGCCACTTGATGATCTCCTTTTTCACCACCTCTTGCATGGGTGGATTAAGCCTTCTCTGATGCTCGATGCTGGGCACACAGTCATCCTCCAACTTGATTTTGTGAGTGCAGATTCCTGGAGGAATTCTGATGATGTCAGCAATAGTCCAACTAATAGCTCTCTTGAACTTTTGGAGGACCCCCAATAGTGCCTTCACCTGGTTCTCTTGAAGATCTGCGGCCACGATTACAGGAAGAGTGTTATTGTCGCCCAAGAACGCATACCTTAGATGTTGGGGCAGCTCCTTGAGTTCCACAGCAGGAGGCTCCTCGATAGATGGTTTTGCTGGTGATGTTGGCCTATTTTTCAAGGCCAAGTCTAGCTTCCGGGGAACAAATGGTCTGGTTCCCATGCCCTGTAATGCATATACGGTGTCTTTGTACCTATCGACACTATCTCCTGGAAAGTTCATCAACACTGCATCCAGTGTGTCTACAGTCATCTTTTCCTCTAGCGGAATCTCTGAGAAACCATCATCGTCTACATCCATGACAGACATCACACACAACTCCTTAGGCCTCTTCATGGCAGCGCACACACTGAATTTTACCTCCTCGATGTTCAATCAGAAGGTCAGTTCTCCACGCTCTACATCCACTAGTGCCCTGCCAGTTGCTAGAAAGGGTCTTCCGAGGATGATGGGCACCTCGAAATCCACCTTACAATCAAGGATCACAAAATCTGCAGGGAAGATGAACCCGCCAACCCGAACCACTATGTCGCACAAAATCCCCACGGGCTTCTTCACTGATCTGTCTGCCATTAGCAGCCGCATGATAGTGGGTGTAGGGGCTCCCAAGCCCAACTGCTGATTCACTGCTAGCGGCATTAAATTAATGCTGCACCCAGGTCACAGAGGGCCCGTGCAAAATCATAGGCTCCAATAGTGCACCAGATGGTGAAGGCTCCTGGATCTCCCTTCTTCTCAACCAAGGACCTTGTAGCAATGGCGCTACAGTGGTGTAGATTGTCAGCTGGCTCAATCGTGGCTGTCCTCTTCTTGGTGACTAAGTCTTTCATGAACTTAGCGTAGCCTGGCATCTGCTCAAGAGCTTCCACCAAAGGTATGTTCACGGGCATCTCCTTCAACATAGACAAAAACTTTTGAAACTTGCCATTCTCAGCCTTCTTTTTCAACCTTTGTGGGAATGGCAGTCGTGGCTTCGGGATGGTTGGCAGGCTTGGAGTAGTGGGAGTATCCACATCTATTGCTTGTTTGGCAGCCTCTGGCTCTGCTAGTGCTGCATCCCTCTCATTATCTGCATCATCCACAGGCACCCCCATGAGGCTAGGCATCTTGCCAACTATTTTATCCTGACCTGCATCATTGGCAACAACAGGGTTAGAAAGTACCTTACCACTTCTCGTGGTGATCGCTATGCAGTGGCCATCATTCTTCGGGTTCTGCACAGTATCACTGGGAAGTGACCCAGCCTTCCTTTGATGCAGTGAAGCTAAAAGTTGGCCCAGTTGCTGCTCTAGATGCTTGATCGAGGTGGAATGCGAGTCTACCAATTGCCTCACATTGGACATTTCTCCTTTCATGTCTCGCACCCCTGCCTCTGTGGCCTCACCTTGTTAAGAACCTTTGTCATCATCTCCTCCAGCCTTGAGTTGCTACCACCCTCATTTTGGCGTTCTCGATTTCTGTAGCCATCTCTGTTCTGCCAGTTCCCTTGGTAGTTATCATGACCATAGTTCCGACCTTGGTTACCGGAGTTAAAACCCCGGTAACCCCCCTGACTGCCCAAGAACTGAGCTTCTTCATCGTAGTCGCCGCCTTGGTCATCATACCTAGGGATTGCATCCATCGCTTTCACCTTCTCAGTACCTCCACCAAGGAACCTCTTGGACAGCAAGTCTATCTGTGTCCGCATATGGGCTATGTCTAGATCCTGCTCTTCCTCCTTTTTTCATTGCTCCGCACTTATCTCAAAGACCATCCCAAAACAGTCTGCATCTCTGGTGTACCATGCCCTGTTGTTCTTTACCACCTGATCCAAGATCACCACTATGTCCGAGAATGTTCTAGACATGTACGACCATCCATAAGCTGCATCTATGATTGGCTTGGTGACAAAGTTGCAGGACCTGTAAAAGACTGCCTTCAAGTGTTCATTTGTGAGATGATGGTTTGGGCACTGCTTGAGTTTCTATCGGAATCTCTCCCAGGACTGGTACAGTGCTTCATTCGGCATTTGCTTGTGAGATTCGATCTCAACTTTGAGCTTCAGTTGCCTTGAAGCAGGGAACAACCTCTCTAAGAAGGCCTCCTTTAGTTCTCCCCACGTACGAATGGAATGATGGGGGAGCTCATTAAGCCACCTTATCGCCTCACCAGACAGAGACAATGGAAATAATCTCAACTGCAGTGCTTGTTGACTAACTCCTGGGATCTCGGATGATTGGCAGGTCACCAGAAATTCATCAGATGCTGATTTGCGTCCTCGGTGGCGGCTCCGTTGAACAATCCCTTTAATTGCAGCATTTGCAGCATCGTGCTAGTGATAGTGAACTTGACACCACCAGGCAGAGGTGGCAGCACTATTGCCCCAGTGGTCCCAGCACCCTCATCATCATCATTTATTGTTGGGGGTACTGTGGTCCTTGAGGTCTCAACGGGGGTTGGTGTTATTGTGGTGGTACAAGTGGCACTTGTCGAAGTAGTGCTGCTGGTGGTATCACATTACCGGCGAGATCATCCTCACCCAACCCTCATGTCGTCTGTCAGCAGGGTTCACTGCTAACTCCCTCTGCCTTGCTGCTTCACGGTCCTGGGCATTCATTCTGCGAACTAACTTAGTGAGTTCGGGGTCGTAGGGAATAAGTGTTTCACCCTTACTTCGGGTGATTGGCATGCAATGCTGGTTTCCTACAAAGACAAAAACAAGAAATAAAAGTAAAATTAGGGACTAGATTTACAAACTGAAAGTAGCAACTAATAGACTATTTCGCGGCATTCCCCGGCAACGGCGCCATAATTTAATACGCCTAAATTTACACTCCAAAAGGAAGAGTAAAGCGGTAGTTGGTCAAATATAGAACTCAACCAGAGTTGAGGTCGATCCCACATGGAACGTGTAAGAATGATTCTATTAGTACCGGCTTTCAGATTTAAATTCTATTCCCAAGATAAAGTTGCATAAAGTAAACAGGGGGTTACGTTGTTCAATTTAAATTCCTATTGTAAAGTGACTAATAAGGACGTTGATACTAGGTTTCAAACAAGTAATGAGAAGGCTAGGGTTGTGTTCCCCATGACATCTAATACGATAACTAAACTGGCTTGGTATACTCACTCGTGATTGCGCATACAAGATCAAATAAATTAGCTAATACCTAGTTCACCTTTCGGTCCTTCCTAGCTATATTTCACTCATCTCGTTTCAGTCTCAGAGTGGATGTAATTTCGACCTTTTTTCTCGATCTCAGAATACCCTCATCTTTCGGTCTCAGGTACTTAGACTAGGTTAGAAACCCCGAATTTCTGTTGTAGAACTCTTTTCCTAATCACTACATCCCTCTCAGGCATGTAACAAATACGGGCTTGCCCTAATGCGTCAACTCATTAGGGAGAAGTTAAAGCGAAGAATTCTACAATAAATACAACGATCAATCCTTCAAATTTACCGCAGTTTGTGTTATCTATTGAATTGTCATGGTTCCCACAACCCTAGTTGTGGGTTTAGCCTAGCATATTCAATACAACTTGCCCACAATAATGTAATGAAATCATAGTAATTGACTTACAATTGAAAGAACGATGAATCCGTGTTACAATCTTCGAAAAGATTATCACAATCCACGTGAAATAAAGTCAAAATATTGTTCTCTCTTTTGTATCTGACTCCAGCGTTCAACCATACCCAAAATCGAATAAAATAAATATATATATACAAGGAAAAACTATTCCAATTAAAAATAGAAAAAATAGACTTCGGCATGGGTACGGGTCGTTACACGGTTCGTGTGAGTCCAGACGGACCGTCACACGATCCGTACGACATCACCTCCTGGTTTCTCACGGGCACTGACACGTCCCGTGTTGTGTTTCACAGTCCGTTTAACGGTTGATCTTAGGCGTATTTATACGCCTAATTAGCCAAATAAACCCATAAAGTGAGTTAAGTCAGAGGGTAAACATAAAGAGAATAGTTGTTTTTAATATGATTGTCGTTATTTTTCTAATCTAGGGGTCGGGTACTCCATGTGGTTGCATTTTGCAGAGATTAGTCAAATTATAGTAGTCCGAAGTCATGTGCAAAGTGGAAGGATGAAAACGTCCAGAAAGCAAGGAAGAAAAGAAGCATGATGCAGCAGAGACAATGGTCCACGTCACGGACCTGGCAGCAGACCAGCAGAACTAGAAAGAAGAAGAAAAATACACAAAGGCCCAGTGCGCTGCAGGGTCCGCGTCGCGGACCAGTGTGCAAAAAGAGGCGAATCTGTCCAATCAGCAACTTAATGGACCGAGTCAATACACACTAGTCTGCGTCGCGGACTGCATGTTTGTCAAGTGAAAATACGAGTTACGGGTTTTAGAGAAAAGGAGGCTATTAATTATATTATTATTCATCTTTTGTTTATTCGGTTTTGAGCAAGGAATAGATGGGAGGCATAGAGAAGACAACCTAGGTCTACTTTGGTTTGCTTTTCATCTTTGTTTTCTTGAATGTTCATGTTTATTAACTTATTTTTGATGTGGGAACCAATTATGAGAGGCTAGTTCTCCCATATTCTGGGATTGTAGCCCTAGACAATGTGATTTCTTAATCTTTGGTTTATGCATGATGGGTTTATCATTTATTCTTGTGCCACTTTTATTAATACTTCTTAGCCTAATCAACTAGGGAGGAAACGGGTTAGTTATTCTGAATTCGAAAGATGTTGGAATAATTAGAACACAGTGGAACAGGGAGCTTGTCTGACGAGGTTATTAGATTGGTTCGTGTAAGGGAGAACCGTGACAACTACCCTTACACCTCGCTTAGTTCAGAATACAGGAAGATAACATTAAAGCATTTTTGTTGATGTGTCTATCCCCGCTCAACGATGTAGTTAGGCAGTCAATAAAGGTAGGACGGCAGAGGCGTGCAACCCTGTTTAGGTAATTTAAACCCTGTGAATCAGCAACTAGATAATTAAATAATTCACTTGCACGATTTCCCTTATTTTCAATGATGATCCTTCTAGTTCAAATCAATTTCATGACACATGGCACGGCTCATGGCAGATTTGATGGTCCGTTTAACGGCCCGTGCGTCTTCACTTGGCACGATTTCTATTATTTTCAACGGTGAACCTTCTACTTCACGTCAACTTCACGGTACATGGCACGGTCCGTGGTAGCTTTAACGATCCGTGTGAGCCTCTCATACATCTTGCCTTAGCAGTTTTCATGCCCGTGTGAGGTCACGGTGGGTCACACGGTCCGTGTACTGTGACACGGCCTGTGAAGATCTCCGTGGTCCCTCACTTGGCTCAATTTCCAGCTTCACTTCATTGGGCCCTTCACGCACCCTCCCACGGTCCGTGTGATGTTACACGGCCCGTGAGAGGTTCCGTCTATCACCACTTCACTGAATTTTCATTCTTTTTCTCATAATTTCTCTGTCAGTCCATGCCTTTGTCATTTCCTTGCAAGATACCAAAACACACACATCAAACCAACACATTTGCTTGAGAATGTGCAAAAATCCATCGCTTAAAGCATCGTAAGAGTCATATTTCTACAACTCATCATCAAGTAGAAGAACATCTTCTCTTGCCACCTTTTAAAATCATTAACAGTAAATTTTGCAGGTTTTTCTGCTGGTGGATTTGTAGGGATAGCATTTGAACGACTTGAAGATGCAATAGATTGTATTGTAGCATTCGTTGCTCCAACATTCACTTCATTTGAATTAGTCATTTTTTCTGTCACAAACAGACAAACAACTTAGTATGTAGAATACTTACAATCAGTATAGATTTTGTTACCTACAGAATGAATTTGAATAATGAAGTTCTTACAACTTCAAATCAATTTCAAACTCAACTAGAGTAGAAGCAGTGGAGGCTTTAATCTCCAAAGTAGAAATAAGAAGATGAGAATGCAAAAAAAATTAAATTCCTTAAGTTTGTTAGTCCTGTATTTTAATGGCAATGCAGAAAAACAGAATCTAAAGAAAATACATTCGACAATCTGAGTCCACAGAATTTACTGTGTGTCCTTAAGGAATTCAATCCCCTCACAATACCGAGGTTTGTGGATTACTTCGCCCAGGATAAAATAGATTAACAATTACAGAGTAGCGGTACCTCAAACTCTGATAATTTTCAGTAAACTCAAAGAACTAGTAATGGATTCACACAAACTGAAATCTTTATTTTGTAACAAAAATATATGCAGAAGAAGAGAAAATTTTGTGTTTGGAAAATGTGCAGTAATGACCTCTATTTATAGGCAGTCTTGGGTGCGAATCTACCTGTTCAGAATAGTCTCATCTGTTCAGAACGAGTATAATATCATTTAGGAACGAACATGTCTGTTCTGAAAGAACAATTATGCGCAAAATTTGAAAAACAGTTAAACTAACTTTGTGTAATAATTTAATTAATAAATAATCTGTAAATTAATTTAATTAATAAATAATTTACGAATTAAATAATTAATTAAAAATTCACAAAAGAAATATCAAAAAATTAAATTATTGAGATTGGTTAAATAAAGTTTGTCCAAAATATTTATCAATCAATCACATCATTTGCTGAAAACAAAGACGAAGCCGAGTGAGTGAGGATGACGACGGCGCACGGGGGTTCCCTTTACGTGACTCTTTAAGAGTTAGAGGAAGTATTTTCTAATATAAGGACAACACTTTTCCTCTATTTTACCGATGAGGGAGAAATGACTCTTCATTTCCCGATTACCCCCATATTTTCCTTATCTTTCAACCTTCATTTCCCAATTCACACCAACTATAAACCCAACAAACATAACAAAGACTGAAGCATAAGAATCATAGGCAACGCGTGAGTCATAAAAAACATAAGTATGAAAGTAATACATCATATCCAACAACGCTTCTAAGTCATGAATTGGATTGGGGCTCAGATATCCAACAACGCCTCTAAGTCATGAATTGGATTGGGGCTCAGACATGTCAAAAGACCACCCTCAACTAAAACAAAAGACTATCTCGACCATAACATAACATAAAGCTAAAAAGAAATAGAATTTGTCCCCGAAGCATTAGGATTCACCGATCTGGATTTGCAAATAGCATGGATCTAGCCATGAGGATGAAGAGGATAGTCACCTGCACCTACATTGTGATATAATGTAGGCATGAGATGTGCATTAGTACATTTGAATGTACTAAGTATGTAGGTATGGAATACAATATAGATATATAATAATAACCTACATAGTAGTGAATACATGAACAAGCACACATATATATAGAACCAAAATAAAGAAGAAATCATCATATCAATATGTCATGAATATCATGATGCATGAATGCCATAGTACATAAATATATGTGAGAATATCACTATAACTGATAATAAGACCTGCGAGCCACAACATGGAATCCTGATGTTGCCTCTACAGAAAGAGTAGCCTACTTGCCAAAGGTAGACTATACATGTCATATCATAAGCTTTATGGATCCACTAGCAACCTATATTGGGAAAACATCATCATTCCTACTGTGGCACGTAGTTATGGGACAATGAAATCTACCAAGATCCTCTAGGTGCTAAGTCAACATCCAACAGAATACATATACATATAATCATAATCATGCTTGTCATAAATCATCATCATAATTCATCATGAATCATACTTATAAAATATCATCATAAACTTGATCATAGTCTCATGCTTCAAATAATAATGCATAGTAGTAGCTCATTTCATACTAGTGGTCCTAAGTCGCCTTTTGGAATCCTGAATCTCCCTATAAGGGACTCTTGGTCAATCTCAACGTCCTAAATCCCTTTTTTCATATCATTCTTGGATTCTAGGTCATCTTTCAAATTTTGAATCTCTACACAGGGACCCAGGTCAACCTTAAGGTCCTAAACTCCCTGCTCATATTCATTTCATGATCATAATTGTATTCATATTCAGAATCTCATTTAAAAACCTTGTACATGCATGGTCATGTAATGCGAGATAATATTATAGCATGAGTACATAAGTATCAAGTTCACAATCATAAGAATTGAGTAAAACCATGTATAATCCTTGAATAGAAGAGCATTTGAATTATAATTGAAGTGATTCATGCATGATTTTCGTAATCATCATATCTAGTAGAAGAACCTTCATGTGTATCATGTAATTTAAGAGAATTAAAAGTATTTCCTGTATATTTCATAGTTTAAACAAAGCCCATATCATAATAGCATCATATGAGAACCAAATCATGAAAATCCTAATTTGATCTTAGTTGAAAATAGATGGACTAATAGGAAATTAAGTTAAGCTCTAGGCTTGAAATGAAACCGTGGATGAATCCCACATACCTTAGTGTGAATTACAGATTTGAAGGTGAATTTAGCTTGAAACTTGAGGATACTTGATCAACCCTTGACTTGAACTTGAATAAGGATGGGAGAGTGTTTTTGCTGAATAATTTTATGTTATGAGTGCATGAGAATGTTTAGAATAGGTTAGGAACTCATTAGGAGAACATTATAGTCTAAAATCATCCATTAAAAGGTTAGGAATTAGGAAAAAGACCAATATAGCCTTATGAAAACAAGTTGGATCACTTGGACAGTGCACCACCATGGTACACACACCACAGATCGTGGTGTGCACCACAATCCATGGTGGGTACCCTGGGCCAAAAACATCCAAAAATGCATTTTAAAGCCTTGGTTAGATCTTACAAAGTTTGGCTTCTTACATCATCTTTCCCTTTGGATTGTTCATTATTGAATAAGACAAGACTTAGCTTGAAAAGAGCAAAACGAACATGAATAACCCAACATGAGTGCAACAATGCAAATCAAACATTAAAATCATGAAATCTTCTAACTTTTGCCAAAACCACCATTCAAAACCAGTTTCACGAGCATGTATGCATGTTGTGACATGAGAACATAGAAACAAAAGAATTCGGACCATTTGAACATGAAGGACCAATTACCTTAGGCTTGAGTAGAATGGAATAGATAATGGTATCATCACATCATATTTGATTTCGCTTCCCATGTAGCATTGACAACATATTAGTTCTTTCAAAGGACTTTAAGGGATGCAATTTATTTATTACAAAGCCTCTTCACTTGCCGGTCAAGATCTCAACCAAAACTTCCTTGTATGACAAGTTTTTCTCAACTTCAATACCTTCCAAAGGGACAATAGAGCTCACCAATGAGCTTCCTCAACATGGATACATAAAACTCTAGGTGAATTGAACTCATATCTGAAGGCAAATCTAACCTATAGGCTACCTTACTAATCCACTCCAACACCTCATAAGGCCCTACATACTGGGGATTCAACTTGCCCTTTTTACTGAACCACATCACACCTTCATGCGTGGAACCTTCACATACACCCAATCTCCCATACGAAACTCAAGTTATCTCCTTACATCCAAGTAGGACTTTTGATGACTTTGGGCCATTCTCAACTTCTCCCTTATCAGCTTCACTTTTTTCATAGCATCCAACAACAAATTAGTACCAATCAAACTCATCTCACCAATTTTGAACCAACCTACTAAGGACCTATATCTCCTCCTGTACAAAGCCTCAAAAGTTGTCATCTCAATGCTAGCATGGTAACTGTTATTATAAGTGAACTCTAGGAACGATGGGTGATCATCCCAATTATCCTTGAACTCTACGATAGGTGATCATCCCAATTACCCTTGAACTCTAACACACAAGCTCTCAACATGTCTTCTAAGGTCTAAATTATCCTTTTGGCTTGTCCACCAGTTTGACTATGAAAAAGCAGTAGTCAACTTCACCTTAGTTTCAAATCCTTTCTAAAACAACTTCGAAAAATAAGAAGTGAATTATGTACCACGATCTAATATGATAGAAAATGGCACATCATGAAACTCACTAAATCCTGAATATATAACTTAGCATAATCCTCGGTACTGAAAGTACTCTTGGTTGTGGAAAATGAGCTAATTTAATCATTCTATCCGTGGTCACTCAAATGGAGTCATGTTGCTTAAAGGTATGGAGCAAAATTGTCACAAAGTCCATATTTACATCTTTCCACTTTCAAGTGGGAATATCTATATCTTGGACCAAGCCGCTTGGCCTTTGATGTTCCATTTTCACCTATTGGCAATTAGGGAATTCTGCCACAAACTTAGGTATATTTTCCTTCATGCCATTCCACCGATACACTTCCTTCAAGTCTCTCTATATTTTGGTGGATCCCGAATAAATGGAATATGGAGAATTATAGGCTTCTCTCAGAATCACTTCCTTTAGGCCATCAACATTCAGAACACACAATCGGTCTTAGTACCGAAGCACACCATCTCATTCTTGGGAGAAAACCTCTATGTTGACAACCAACTTTTCCAACTCAACCAACGATGGAATCTAAGTCCTATTTTTCCTTAACATCAAATACCAGAGAAGAATCAACCCCATTTTGTGCATGGATACCACTTTCATCAAAATCACTCAATCTAACCCCTAAATGCACCAAATAGTGCACATCCTTCACCAACTTCTTCATGGCCTCATCCACATGAATTACACTACCCATAGGTAGTCTACTAAGAGCATCAATTACAACATTTACCTTGCTTGGATGATACTAAACACTCATGTCATAATCCTTAAGAAGTTTCAACCATCTTTTTTTTCCTTTGATTAAGATCTCTTTGACTAAACACTTATTGCAAACTCTTGTGATTGGTGAATACATCAACATGCACTTCGTAGAGATAATGATGTCGAATCTTCAAAGCAAATACCATAGTTGCTAACTCAAGATCATGGGTTAGGTAATTTTGCTCATGTACCTTTAACTCCCTCGATGCATATGCTATGACCTTGCCATATTGCAATAGAACACAACCTAAATTGATACGAGAAGCATAAAAATACACTATAAATCCATCTACCCCTTTCGATAGTTTTAGAATAGGAGCCGATGTAAGACGATCTTTCAAAGTCTAAAAACTTTTCTTATACTTATCCTACCATTGAAATTTTAACTTCTTTTGTGTCACTTAGTCAAAGGTGTAGCAATGGATGAAAATCTTCAATAAACCTCCAATAGTACCAACCAAACCCAGGAAACTCTGAATATATGAAGGAGACAATGGTCTAGACTAATTGTTTACAGTCTCGGTCTTAGGACAATCTTAATATCGTCACTAGAGACTACATGGCCAAGAAAGACTACCTATTTCAATCAAAACTCACATTTTCTATTATAAATAATTGCTTATCCCTCAATGTCTGAAGAACCACCCTCAAATGATCCATATGCTCTTGCTCACTTAGGGAGTAAATCAGAATATTTATCTATAAAGACCACCACAAAAGTATCAGGATATGACTTGAACACCCAATTCATAAGATCCATGAACACTACCAAAGTATTGGTCAATCCAAATGATATCATCACTAACTCAAAGTGACCATACCTTATCCAAAATCTATCTTGGGAATATCACACTCCCTTATCCTTAATTAATGATAAGACAAATGGAGATCAATTTTGGATAAATAAGTGGCACCTTATAACTGATCAAACAAATCACCTATTCTAGGTAATGTATACTTATTCTTTATAGTCACCTTGTTCAATTATCGATAGTCGATACACATCCGAAGTGACCCATCCTTTTTCACAAATAACACAGGAGCATTCTATGGTAAAATGCTTAGTGTAATAAAGTCCTCCAACATGTCTTTCAATTGATCCTTCAACTCATTTAATTCTGTCGGGGTCATTCGGTAAGGAGGAATGGAGATAGGTTGGGTATCGATAAGAAGATGTCAAAGTCTACTTCCCTTTCAAGAGGAATATCGAGCAAATCTTTAGGAAAGACATTCGGAAACTCATCATAATAGGAACTGACTCAGAAGTAGGAGACTTGGAATCAACACCTCTAACCCTTACAATATGATAGATCTACCCCTTAGAAATTAGTTTTCAGGCCTCAAGATAAGAGATAGACTAACCTTTGAACGCTGAGTCACTACCCTACCCATTCAAGAATAGGCTCGTTTGGGAAATGGAACCAGACCTTTTGGGTCCTACAATCTATAGAGGTATAAGAAACATATAATGAATTTATCCCAAGAATAACATCAAAATCAACTATTTAAATCTCAACAACATCACAAGGAATGACTTTATGAAACATTGACACAGGACAACCTTGATAGACTCTTCGGTCTACAACTGACTCACCCACAGGAGTATAGACTGAAAAAAGGTTCCCTCAAGATTTCAAGATTCATAGCAAACTAATGGCAAGAGAAGGAGTGGCAAAGGATAAAATAGCACCCAGATCAAGTAATGTATACACATCAAAATTAAAGACCTTCAACACACTAGTAACCATATCGGGAGTCTCTTCAATCTCCTATCTAACATGTAGAGCAAGGAACCTGTTGTTGCATTGAGCATCACGGACCTTTTATTGCCCTTGACCACCCGGAATCATATAAACTTAAGTATAACCCTTTTCACCTTTATTTGGAGAATTAAGACACTCAACAAGCTTGTGGCCCATTTTGTCACAATTGTCGCAAGAACCAAAACCAATCGAACACTTACCTTCATGATTCTTCCCACACCTAGGATTAGCTGGTCCACCTTCACCTTGTACATTGGGATAAGGCACCCTATCATTAGCAAACCTCTGATCTGGATCCTGGTTTAAGCCTTGACCTTGGAACCTTTGGCCTTGTTGAGGACGAATATTCCACTACCGAATCTAGCATTTGAGAACCACATTCAAACTGGGCCCTCTTAAACTCTCTCATCTTCCTCTCCTTGAGTTTCTCCTCTTCAATTTGCTCAACATAAGTCATAAGTTGAGAAATGTCGATCTCTTTCGCAAGCATAGCGCTTCGGTACTCTTTGAAAACCAAGTCTGAAATTCCTGAAATAAACTTGTTCATCCTAGCATGAGGATCGACAACCAATGATGGAGCATACTTAGAGAGCTTAGCGAACTTGAGGGAATATTCCCTCACACCCATGTTTACTTGCTTGAGATTGATGAATTCAGTCAACTTTGCCTCCCCAAGCCCAAGTGGGAAGAAATAGTCTAGAAATGCAAATTTGAACTCTTCCCAACCAACTCGACCTTCATCTATCCTCTCAGACATCCATTGAGTAAACCACACTTGGGCCACCCCTTTGAGTTGATAAATGGCTAATTCTGCCATTTCTTTTGAAGACACTCCCATGATAGCCAAAACCTTGTACACCTCATCAATAAACTCTTGGGCATCTTCATCAACCTTTGAACTATGAAATTTTGGAGAGTTTATCTGAGCAAAGTCCCTCACCCTAGCAGCTGGGTTGGTGTCACGCCCTGGGAGGGTACCCTTGGCGTGACCGGCACTCAGAGACTATTGCTAGTCCCCAAGCGAACCACTTAGCCTCGTCACATCATTCAATCTAATAAACTCTATTGAATAGCGGAAAAATAAGTAAATAATGGGTACATCTCATCTAAAGTCTCAAAAGAACATATAAAATAATGAAGGCTAGCAGAAAGAACTAGCTCACAATCTCAACATCAATGTTCAACCATCATCTATGAAGCCTCTATCACTAATCATGTGGTGCCAATGACAGACCCATGGCTACCCAAATCAAAATAAAAGAAACAATTCAATCTGACTCTAAAGCATGATGAAACAAAAGTAGTGGATCTTCCAGAATAGGGGAGGCTCACCAATTAGCTGCGAGTCTCGAATCTTTGACTAAGCGCCTGTTAACAATCTCTAGTAGCTGCCTCTGTATCACAAAACGATGCAGTCCAAAGGGGACATCAATACTTGGAATGTACTGGTATGTAAAATAGCTGAGTGAAACAAAA
Organism: Solanum rostratum; assembly: GCA_029948455.1. Lineage (NCBI taxonomy): Eukaryota > Viridiplantae > Streptophyta > Magnoliopsida > Solanales > Solanaceae > Solanum > Solanum rostratum. The sequence continues at coordinate 48,825,243 of CM057047.1, read as the reverse complement.
ACAGTTAGAATAATATGAAAATAACATCAACTCAAAATAATCATCAAATCGTCAAATGTCTATCTATGCAAGAATAAAAAGTAGACAAGTGACCCGTCAACAACTCAAACTCATCAATCATCTCAGACTCATCTCAAAGGAGCTCATCTCCTCTCATCTCATCTCAGATCAGATCAGAGGAGCTCACCTCCTCTCATCTCATCTCAACTCAGAGTACTCAAGGTAGGAAATTTATGGGAGTTTCTCTTATCCGACAACAATCACTTATGAGCCAGTGAATGTACAACAATCTCGCTGATGTTGCTACAATCGTTCCAAACTTTCCAGGTAGGGAACAATCGAAACCATATCGGCTCACCCAATATGGAGTCAATACTCAACAGATCCGTTATTGCTTTTAGGGACTGCTACTCACGAGGGAACCATAATATATATGTGATGGTTCTAAGGCTCACCTACATTTGGCAATGTAGTTTGACGAGTTCAAGTCGGACTAACTCCCACTCTTTCGGTGCTCGATACTCTTCCCATGACTCAATGCTCATAAAACCTCCATCCTAACCAATCTCATAGGGACTCGAACCCTGTCATTGATCGGTATCTAATAGGGACTCGAACCCTATCATCATTCAACTCATAGGGACTCTAACCCTTCCATCAATCAATCTCATTATTGACTCAAGATTTAGACAATCATTAGGAAACAATCGAATAGACACCTCGGTAGAGTCATTTATAGAGACTCATAAGATAGTCAAATTCTATCAACTCATCATCATTCTATCATCAACATCGACAATCTTAACTCAAGGCTCTAGACTCAATTCTCAAGTTCATTATGCATGCTTATCAAATTAGTCATGTAGGGTTATGTAGATTCTCATGAAAATGTTCAATTTAAGAAAACAAATAGTATGATGATCATCAACATAGAATAACATGTAATTTCAAATAAATTTTAGGAAAAAACCATCAAGGATCATGCATGTAAACTCTCCAAATCATCAACTCATCTATGACCATCTATGGGGCACATGAGAGAACAATCCCATGCTTTTAGTTTAGCCTTACATACCTGAGATGCAGCTATCAATCAAACACGACAAGTATTTCTTCTCAAATCTCTCAAACTCAAGCTCTTTTCCTCTTTCCTCAAGCCCTAGCCTTGTTAGGTTATGGAATAAGACTTAGAATGGGGGTTTTAGACCCTTTTTACGTCAAAACGACCTTATTAGATCGTGTATAGAGTTTAGAAGGGGTTGGGGATTGACCGGAATTCCCCTCGTAAAAATTAGAAATTTTTAGCTCGGAAAAGACTCTGTGACGCGGACTGGTCGCGTACTGTGCATTTTCAGAAAAAGTTTTTGCACGAGTTTTCTCAATCCCGTAAAAAAATTTCAAAAAAATATAAGTGCAGGTCCACTACAGAGGCGCGACATACCTTCGTCGCGCACTCTCACTATTTTCGTTTTCACGTCAAAAAATTATCTTTTGATCCGGTCGCTCTAAAAAACGACTGAGACCATTTTCCCACTCAATGTTTCATGCTGGTCACAAATCTGGTCTCGGATTCACCATACGAACATTGGAAGATGCATACGTACATACCCTCCCTCTAGGGGTATTTTGATAATTTTTACCCAGCGCTACAGTTGGGCACATGAGGAGGAGGATCCACAGCTTATTTAGCCTGGGTAATTATAGTCAAGGCTAACATAGAAGTTGTGGTTCGAAACTCAGCATTAGTGAGTTGCTCTCGCAAAGGATCTTGAGGAGCTTAATCCTCATTAGCAGGGGCCTCTCTTTGGGTGAGTTGCTTTTCTTAGAGGCTTAGTCTGAAAAGGTACAAAGAACATTTGTTAGAGTTGGGAAACTTTAGGACACGTTCTAAGGCACGACATGAATGATGAAAAAGTGAAACATTTCTTAAAACGCCTTATAGCCTCCTATTCATAGATGTGACTTGCTTCACACCCATGAATAAGACTTTATTTAACGAGGCATGTTGGACTCCAAGGACCATTCTCAAACCTTGGACACTGATACCAAGTTTGTCATGATCCAAGCTAGGCTCTGGGTGTAATACGATGAATAAGATCCATGAAGGACCCCTAAACTAGCCTTCTTAGCATATCATAAGCATGCAAGGTGAATAAGAAGAGAATAACATAAGCAGAAGCTGAACATAATATAGATTAAGAGTCATAGGCAACAAAGTCATAAGACGAGGGAGCATTACATCATATCCAACAATGTCTCTAAATCATGAGCTAGACGGGGGAGCAAATATGTCCCAAGCTCACCCTTAACTAAAATAAAAGACTGTCTCAATCATAATATAACATGAAGCTAAAAGGAAATAGGATTGGTCCCTGAAGCATGAGGATTCACCCAATGTATACAAATAGCATGGATCTAGCCACAAAAATGAAGAGGATAGTCACTTGCACCTACGTTGTGATATAATGTAAGCATAGAGTATGTGTTAATACGTTTGAATGTATTAAGCGTGTGAGCATACAATATAATATAGATATATAATAATAACCTACATAGTAGTGAATACATGAACATGGGCACATATATAAAGAACAAAAGTAAATAAGAGATCATCAATCAATATGCCATGAATATCACAATGCATGAATGTCATAGTACATAAACATACATGGGAGTGTCACCACAATCGACAATAAGACCATGTGAGTCATAACATGAAATTCCAATATTGCATCTACACCAGAAAAAGAGTAGCCTACTTGCCAAGGTAGACTATATATGTCATATCATAAGCTATGTGGATCCACTAGCAACCATATTGGGAAAACATCATCATTCCTACAGTGGCACGTAGTTATGGGACAATGGAATCTACCAAGGTCTTCCCGGTGCTAAGTCAACATTTCACAAAATACATATACATATATACATAGCCATGCTTGTCATAAATCATCATAATAAGTCATCATGATCATTATAATTCATACTTATGAAACATCATCATAAATTGGATCATAGTTTTATGCTTCAAATCATAATGCATAGGAGTAGCTCATTTCATACTAGTGGTCCTAGGTTGCCTTTCCTGGATCTTTCCATAAGGGACCCCAAGTCAACCTCAAGGTCCTAAATCCATTGCTTATATCATGGTAGGGTCTTAAGTCACCTTTCGGAATCTTAAATCTCCATATAGGCACCCCAGGTCGACCTCAAGGTTCTAAATCCCCTACTCATATTCATAACATGATCATAATTGTATTCATGTTCATACTCTCATTTTAAAGCCTTGTACATGCATTATCATGTTATGATTGACAAGAGTATAACATGGGCACATAAGCACCAAGTTCAAAATCATGAGAATTGAGTAAAAATATGTATATAAGAGCATTTGAATCGTAACTAAAGTTACCCATACACGGTTTCCATAATCATCATATCATAGTAGAAGAACCTTCATGTGCAACATGTAATTCAAGAGAATCGAAAGTATTTCATGCATATATAGTTTAAACATAGCCCATATCATAATAGCCTCATTTGAGAACCAAATCATAAAAACTATAATTCGATCTTAGTTGAAATGGATGGATTAATAGGAAATTAAGTTGAATTCCATGATTGAAAGGAAATTATGGATGAATCTCATATAACTCAGGGTGAATTAAAGATTTGAAGGTGAATTTAGCTTGACACTTGAGAATCTTTGATGAACTCTTGACTTGAGCTTGAATGAGGATTGGAGAGTGTTTTTGGTCGATGGTCTTGTGAGGCTGAGTGTTATGAGTGCATGGGAATATTTTGGATAGGTTAGGAACTCATTAAGAGGGAATTATTGTCTAAAACCATATATTAGAAGGTTAGAAATTAGGGAAAAGAATAATACACTCTTACAAAAACAAGCTGGAACACCTGGATAGTGCACCACCACAACATACACATCACGAACCGTGGTGTGCACCATGACCCGTGGTCGGGTCCATAGTGTGCACCCTTTTGCAGAAATAAGGATGTCCAAATGGAGGGCACCCTCAATGAAACACACCACGGTCCATGGTGTGTATCACAAGTCATGGCATGTTCCGTGGTGAGCACACCTCCCAAGGTAGCCACCAAAATAGCCAAGGACCATCCACGTGAGCCTTCCATGGACAGTGGTGGGTATCACAACCCATGGTGAGCTCCTTGGTTGGCACCCTTGACCAAAAACTTTCGAAAATGCATTTTAAAGCCTTGGTTAGATCTTACAAAGTTCGAGTCCTTACACCTGTTCAAAGTAAGCACCTTATAAAATGTCCTTTTTCAAAGGATCTTTCCATAACCTTTAATTTTGGTTGATGCAGTATACCCTTAAACATAGTCTCATTGGGTTTAATAAAAACATATGAACCAAATGCTTCTTTATAACGTAAACATGACAGATGCCTTTTCATCAATATTCATGTCTATACAAATAGTTGTATTTTAATAGGCATATCTTTTCATGAAAAATCACAATATTTTAAGTGATACTTTTTCATAAGGAAAAATAAGTCTCTTGAAAAGTGCATATTTAACTTGATGATTTCATAGTAGTCATATCATATCATATACTAGTAAAAGAGAAATTCAATGACCATGACATCAAATATATTTCAAGAATTTTATAGGTCTAACATAATACAAAAATGCCATTCCAATTTTGTTTTTACCATAGGCAAAGAATCCCCACATTTTAAATATGATCTCAAAATTTTTTTTTAAGTATTTGAAAATAATTTTTCACATGTTTGTTTTCCCATGCTTTCAAATGTATACTATTAAAATACACATTGGCAACATAAAACTTCTTTTTGAGATAATATTCTATAAAAGAGATGTGGTGCTTCGATTTTCTTTGACAATCTTTACAAAATCAAAGTTTAATTCATAGAAACACCCATTGGATGCACAAAATCATTAATTTTATGTCACTAGTCTTTTTCTTTCTATCACAATTAGACAGATCACTTAGTATTTAAAACGGTAATACTAAAGATTGCATCTCTGTATGACTTGTTTCTAGTTAACAAGTTCTTATATCCTTCAAATCATTTAGCGTTAATATTCCTTGCAAAAATTTTAAACTCTTCAAGGCAAAATATTAATTCACACAAAGAGTCTGACAAATTGGTCAAGATTTTATAATCTTTGAACCAAATGTATAGTCTGATTTATTTGGTAAATTTTTTTATATTTTCCAAATCGAAAAAGTAGAAAATCAAGAGATTTTCAATCTCTAAAAAACAAACGCAATTCCATGGAGTAGAAAACTACAAAAAAATTTACCCTCCAAACAAAATACTGATTATTAATAATAAAAATATGTTTTGTGCACATCACATAATGAACATCTATTCTAATATTTTCAAAATAAATCTCATAACTTATAAAGAATAGAAAAAGAAATAAACAAGAAAAATAAGGATTGAACCCAATTTTTACTCCCATTGAATCATATCTATCTGTCAATAATGATGTCATGCAAGTAACTTTTCTTGTATGTCAAATGTGACTTTGGTCTTTATTCATGATCGATTTCTTTGAATTAAGATCATTGAAAGATACCTCTAATATTAAATGTATTACACATACTAACATTTCTTTGGAAATACCAGAATCATAGAAGCACCATGACAATGGCTTTTAAGATATGTCGCGCTCCAATCTAAACATCTGTCTAAATATATCATAGGACGAGCACCAACAAAATAACAATAAATATATTAGAATTTTTGAAGATTGTTGTTCAACTTGTATTACTAAAATGCTTAAAAATTTCCGTAGGACAAAAAAAATTTTGTAGAACAAAATTTTGTGAAAATAATAAACACAAAGATTCTAATAAGTTTTCAAAATAAGCGATTAACACTAGTAATGAAAATACAATCCGTAAAGAAAAACTGAAACAAAATTGACAAGAAGAAAATTGAGTCCACTGAATGCATAATGTTTCCTTAAGAAAATTATCGAGGTTAATGGAATATGTTCTCCCATGATGGAACGATCTTACTCACCAATGTAGTGATACCTAAAATTACGATGTCAGCAAACCATTCAATGATAGTAAAACACGCTAGAGTATATTTGTGTAGAAGAAGAAAAAGTCAAAAATTTTGTTGTAAGACTAGACAATAAAAGGTATTTATTGTGCCTTATCGGAAAGATCACAACCATTTGGAAAAGTCACAATCCTTCGCAAAAGTCACAACCTTTTAAAAAAGTCGCAACTCTTTAAAAAAAGTCATAACTTCTTAGAAAAGTCGTAACTATTCATTTGCCATTCACATCTTTCAAAACTCACACTTATTTTGTAAGAAAAAAAAGACTTTTTATATTATTTTATATCAACACTATATTTACATCAGTGATGGTGAAATAACATGTATTTTCAAATTATGGGTCTATTTGAAAATGCACCTAGTAATAAAAATTGGTGTAATTATTAAGATGGTAATTATCACCCTAATAATTACACAATCTAGTAATTACTATGTCCTATTTATTTGCTGCAATGTAATTACGCTGTAATTACAAGTGTACTGTTTGGTTGCACAAGTGTAATTACATGATTATATTAAATTCAAAAACAAAAGTTAATTATCTGAAATTAAAAATTTATATCAGATAAATAATTATATTTATAAATAAAACTAAATAAGAGATATATTGTCTTTTGAAAATGTATTATTAATTAGTAAATATATGTTCGTAACTAATATAGTAAAAAAAATCAATTGATATTTTTTAAATTAGTATATTTTTATTAAGTTAATCATAAAAACTAAAAACACAAATTTTATACAAACATATGAAATGCAATATTTTAAAAAAATATAAATATTATTATTACATATTTATCAAGTAAACTATCAAGTCATATACTACTAACACAAATAAAATTTAGAATATAACATAAGTTCTAAATTCAAAATAAAAACATCATATTCTTATGTCCAATTTTAACCTAACGTACATAAATATAATTTATAATTTTATCAGACAAAGAATTCAAATTTAATTTAAAAATTAGAATATTAATAAAATCGTACTAATGAAAAAAATAAATATAAAATGAATAAATAAAAAGGATAATTTGAAAAATTACATGAAGTAAAGGGTGGGAATGAGAAGGAAATATAAAATAAATATTATAAAATAAAATATATTTTTAAAAAAATATTAAAATGATAAAAATAACAAGAATTTAGAATAATAAAAAATAAAAAAATGAATTAAAAAAATAAAAATAAAAACTTAATAAAATAATCAACTTGTAATTATATATGTAATTACGTTCATTTTATAATCCCCTTAATTATAATTACACTCAATTATTTTGCCGATAAAGTAATTACTTGCCCAACAAAATAGGTGAGACAAACGGACCTATAGTTTTGATAAAATAAACGTATTCATTTTGAGAATTACAAAAAGTTATTGCAAAATGACAAGTTGAGGTACTAAAAAATTAAACGTTTCCTTTTCATTTGGTTTAAAATTGTCATAAAAAATAAAAAAAATGAACTAAAACAAAAAAATAAAAATAAAAAATTAATAAAATAATCAACTTGTAATTATATATGTAATTACATTCATTTTATAATCCCCTTAATTATAATTACACTCAATTATTTTGCCAATAAAGTATTTACTTGCCCAACAAAATATGTGAGACAAACGGACCTATAGTTTTGATAAAATAAACGTATTCATTTGAGAATTACAAAAAGTTTTTGCAGAATGACAAGTTGAGGTTCTAAAAAATTAAACGTTTCCTTTTCATTTGGTTTAAAATTGTCATAAAAAATAAAAAAAATGAACTAAAACAAAAAAATAAAAATAAAAAATTAATAAAATAATCAACTTTTAATTATATATGTAATTACGTTCATTTTATAATCCCCTTAATTATAATTACACTCAATTATTTTTCCGATAAAGTAATTACTTGCCCTACAAAATAGGTGAGACAAACAGACCTATAGTTTTGATAAAATAAACGTATTCATTTGAGAATTACAAAAAGTTTTTGCAAAATGACAAGTTGAGGTACTAAAAAATTAAACGTTTCCTTTCCATTTGGTTTAAAATTGCCATTAAAAATAAAAAAATGAATTAAAAAATAAAAAATAAATAAAATAATCAACTTTTAATTATATATATATAATTACGTGCATTTTATAAACCCCTTAATTATAATTACACTCAATTATTTTGCCGATAAAGTAATTACTTGCCCAACAAAATAGGTGAGACAAACGGACCTATAGTTTTGATAAAATAAACGTATTCATTTGAGAATTACAAAAAGTTTTTGCAGAATGACAAGTTGAGGTACTAAAAAATTAAACATTTCCTTTTCATTTGGTTTAAAATTGTCATAAAAAATAAAAAAATGAATTAAAACAAAAAAATAAAAAAAATTAATAACATAATCAACTTGTAATTATATATGTAATTACGTTCATTTTATAATCCCCTTAATTATAATTACACTCAATTATTTTGCCGATAAAGTAATTACTTGCCCAACAAAATAGGTGAGACAAACGGACCTATAGTTTTGATAAAATAAACGTATTCATTTGAGAATTACAAAAAGTTTTTGCAGAATGACAAGTTGAGGTACTAAAAAATTAAACGTTTCCTTTTCATTTGGTTTATTGTCATAAAAAATAAAAAAATCAACTAAAACAAAAAATAAAAATAAAAAATTAATAAAATAATCAACTTGTAATTATATATGTAATTAAGTTCATTTTATAATCCCGTTAATTATAATTACCCTCAATTATTTTGCCGATAAAGTAATTACTTGCCCAACAAAATAGGTGAGACAAACGGACCTATAGTTTTGATGAAGTAAACGTATTCATTTGAGAATTACAAAAAGTTTTTGCAAAATGACAAGTTGAGGTACTAAAAAATTAAACATTTTGTAATGACCGTGAACATGGTTTTGACTTTTTGAGCCCGAAACTAGTTTAAATAAGTTTTCTCGGGTTTTGGCCAAGGAGACCTCAAATTCAAATTCTGATGATTCCGTTGGATCCGGAACATCGATTTTAGTCTAGAAGGACCCTTAGTTCAGTTTTCGAAGCTTCCGGGTGTGTTTCGGTCCTTTTGATAGTGTTCGATACACAGTGGAATAAAACAATCTCCGGTGGGAATTTCGACTACACTGTTGAGACCGAAACATTGTTTTCGATTAGATTTCATATATGGAACGTATTTTTCGACTCCGGATGAGGCCGGAGCATTGAATTTAAGTTTGAGAGTTTGCTGAAAATGCTGAAGCGGGGATGACGTGGCCCAATTAGGCACTGCCACGTGGCAGACGCAATATATTAATAAAAAGAATGCAAATTTCTTCTCAAAATTTCTAGGTTTTTCGCAAACTTCCATCAACGATTTCTCCCTCGATTTTGGTCCGATTTGGGCAATTCAAAAGGCTAAATTGTGTATTTTTCCGAGAGGAACACCATGGAAGTTTCAGAAATCAATTTTGGCATGCCGTTCGAGGTAAAATTTGCTGTTTTTGGCTAGTTCGGATGTTTATTTTTGGAAATTTTAAATATGAGAACTCTACCTCGGTTTAGCTCCACTTTTTAAACGGTTTTCGCCATTGAATTCCTTATTACTGGGAGAACATTTTCATGTATAAATTTCTAGATTTCCAATGACTTTTTTCGATGACAAAATTTTTGGACCATTTTGCCCTTTTCACCGAATTAATTGATTTTAGTGTCATTAGATTCGTTATGTGATTGTGATGTTATACTTGAATAGATTTTGGTGATTTGGAGTATCGTAGAGAGGGAAAAGCTTCGGAATTGACATGATTCGAGACTTTATATAAGGCAAGTGGGTTTCTAATCTTTTGTTAAATATGTTGAACCTTGTATGCTCTAATGTGTATAGAATTGAGTATTTTGAGATAGAGATGGATTAATGTAGGCTTTGATCAAAATATTTTGAATTGAATAATTATTTCTATGGTGATATTTGACTTGTGAATTAATTGTGGAAGTGTATTTTAGGGGAAATAATGAATTATTCGATATTGATATCGAATTGGTACTTGTTTTGAGATGTGATTGTTGTTGAGGTTGTGATGGTATTGAGATATTAAGGATATTGCAACATTTATGGTATTGGGTAATACCCATATTCTTGTAATTTCTTCTATGTGTGATTTATGGAATATTTTAATATTATAAAAAAATATTAGGCAATTAAATATAAACGTGAGTTGGTGTGGTATTGTGACACTTGAATTGAAAATGTGGCTAAGTGATGAGAATTCTATTTTTGAGATATATTATTGTGGTTGGTGATTATGAGTTGATTTGTTTGTGAACTTCATCTCATGTTCATTCATTTTATGTCACACATAATTTGCATTGATTTTGGATATTGATATGAGTGAGATAGTAAAGAAAAAAAAAATTGGGGCCGAGGTCTTTACCGGTCAAGATGTGATGCCGAGGTCTTTGCCGGCGATATTGTGATGCCGAGGTCATGGCCGGCGATGTTGTGATGCCGAGGTCTTTGCCGGCGATGTTGTGATGCCGAGGTCTTTGCCGGTGATGTTGTGATTCCGAGGTCTTTGCCGGCGATAGTGTGATGCCGAGGTCTTTGCCGGCGATATTGTGATACTGAGATCTTTGCTATTGATATTGTGATGCCGAGGTCATTGCCGGCAATCGTTGCATAAGCATTGCATCTCATCCTTGCATATTGATATTGTGATGTCGAGGTCATTACCGACAGTTATTGCATAAGCATTGCATCTCATCCTTGCATACTATTATGTGGCATGGTGTTATTCATGTGATTGATTATGTTTTCACTTGTGAGTTATGGCTTGTGGTTTGATAATTGTGATGTACTGAAAAACTATCTTTATTGTGTATTATGTGTTGCTGGGCTGAGACTTTTCTGAGTGCAGGTTTGTAGTTCGGCGGTATGTGGTTGGGTGTGAAGGAGTTACTTGGTTCTTCATTGTTTTACTCTAGGTTAGTTTCATTTGCTGAGTACCGTGTTGTTTTTGGTACTCACCCTTTGCTCCATTTTTGTAGGTTGCGAGCCCAATCCCTTTAGTTAGAATTTTCTCATTTCAGGACCAAGCTTCCGGATTATCCTTAAGGTAGCTGCTTATCTCATCGGTGGACCTTCAAGGAATCCATTATTATGTTACGTTCTATTTGAGGACTAGACATTTGACACATTTATTTTATTTGAGTACTATGTATTTAGAGGCTTGTACATGTGACACCAGTTCTGGGATGGTTGCAGTTTGATCTTCCTTTGATTATTTTCCATATTAGACTATTTTCTCTTCCGCTATTATTATTATGTTTGGATCAGTAGGTATTGGGCTGACTCGCCTTAGTAGGTTAGGTGCCATCACGTCTGAATTTTGGGTCGTGACAGTTGGTATTAGAGCCCCAGGTTCATAGGTCTCACATGTGTACAAGCCCAATCGAGTAGAGTCTTAAGGATCGGTGCGGAGACGTCTGTTACTTATCCTTGAGAGGCTACAGAGATTGTTAGGAAAATTCCTCTTATTCTTTCGATTCTTGTCGTGCGTGGTTGTTGTAGATCTCAGTACATTGGGTGGTTTTGAAATTCAATCCAGCTCAGAGGTAATGGATTTAAGGGATGAACATGTTGTCAACCTTAGATTGTCCCTTGATTCGAAACGATTTGGGTGTGGATGAGGTCTAGTGAGGTATGTCAAAGGTAAGTGTCAAACGGAGAAGTTGAATTGAAGGAGCAGCTTTAAGATCTCTTGAGTTAAAAGTTCATATGCTGTGTCTCCATGGGGTGCGCTGTTTTGTTTGTAAAGAAAAATGATGGTTCTATGAGAATGTGTATTGATTACAGATAGTTGAAAAAATGATCGTTAAGAAGAAGTATCATCTCTTTATAATTGATGATCTTTTGACCAACTTCAGGGTGAAACTTTGTTTTCCCAGATTGATTTGAGATCCAAATATCATTAGCTAAGGATCAGGGATTCTAACATTCCTAAGCCAGCATTTCGGACGAGGTGTGGGCACTATGAGTTCCTTATGATGTCATTTGGGATAACTAATGCCCTTGCCGCATTTAGAGAGTTGATGAATGATGTATTTCAACTATATTTGGATTCTTCTTCTTTTTGTTTCATTAATGATATATTGGTCAGCTTCAATGCCAAAGAGGATCATGAGCGGCATTTGAGGATTGTACTTCAATGGATTAGAGAGGAGAGGTTATATGGAAAGTTTTTCCAAATGTGAGTTCAACTGAGTTCGGTGGCATTTCTGGGTATGTTGTTGTTGTTGTATCTTATACCATCTGGGAAGGCCAATGGGGTGGATAATGCTTTGAGTAGGAAGGCCTCAAGCTTGGAGGGTCTTGTAGCTATTCAGGTAAAGGAGTGACCATTAGCTAGATATATTTAGAAATTGGCCAATGGATTGGTAAGAGTGTAGACTTCAGCGTCGAGGGTGGTGCTTTCCTAGTCTACTAGATGTCCGGGTGATTCGTAAACGTGGCATAGCATCATTAACGTAATCGATGTAATAATTATGGGATTCCAGTTGTTAAGTTTTCAAATGAGGGTTGACTGGTATGGACAGAGGATGATATTGTGTTCATTAAAATCAGGACCTCTACTAAGTCTTCTGGGAGTGGATATGTTGCACGAATGACTATGATGCAACTGCTATGGTGGTGTCTATGTCCATTTGGATAGGGCTATGGGTTGTGCTGCTTCTGCCACCCATCTTGTCTATGGAAGAAGGTGTATTTTTTTTGGTGAGAGATGAATTCAATGAGACAAAAGTGTGGACCATTCGAGCACCAACTTCTCCGAGAATATGGTGCATTCTAGTGGTGAATATGGTGGGACTTTTGATGTGGTACGGATAATATACAAGGAAAGAGGCATTGATCATTGAGTGCAGACACTAGTTACTAAGAGGTTATGAATTGTTGCACTTCCTCAGGTACTGGAGTTTGGCATTACCGTTATATTTGGGGAGAACCAATTGGTTGTTACCAAGGATGCTTGGGTTTGGAACCAGTTATAAGGAAAGTTGTAGCGGTGAATCTTAGAATGAGTATTAATATGTTTAAGTGTGATTTTATTCCATAGATCTATATGGGGATTGGTGACCTCATTGTAAGCTAAGAGGAGTGCTTTGATATCGAGATAACAAGCATATAGACTAATAAGGTTTCAACGAGTTCACTTGTATAAATGAAAATGGAAATGATAGTGAGAAAGCACATATGGATAATTGGTTGAGTCAGTAGATTTTGCTGGTATAACTTGGGATTGGGCTACCATATCAATCATAACAACAGTTTTATTATATGTCATGACCTTAGTTGCCTGATTCGACGATGGTAAGATAGTTACACTGGTATCAGCAAGGTTAAGAGATTGTTTGGTAAAGTATGAGAGAGAAGTCTACATGGGTTGGCTCGAGTGTGAAAATGGATTTCTTTATGGTATTCAATTCAGTGACTAGTATGACTTGGGTTGCGAGTAACGAGTACAACAAGGTATATAGAAAGCAATTGATGAAAAAGTAGGGTATGCAATCTCTAAAGATCTTCAAGATGTATATTAACCATGATTGAGAAGGAAATCAATTTCATAGTGTGAATTGGGATCCAGGGTTTCATGGTACGTTGTATTCACGATAAATGATTTTGTCAGTGTATGGATTAGTCTAATGAGATAATCGGTTATGTTGGATACTGAGCATTTTTGAAGGGTTTTGAGCTTGTCTTCGATTATGGATTCTGTTACTTTTGACGGAGAAGGGACTAAATGAAATTTAATTTGAGTAGTTTGGTGTAAAGTAAAAGACAATCTATTGTGGAAGTTTTTCTAAGAAAGTATAACAATAAATGGGTTAAGAGCGAGTACATAAGCCTTGGGCATCAAAGAGTTTGAGCACCTAAGAGTAGGCCATGGATATGGGTTTAGCACTCAAATATCCTCGCAACATGTATGACAGATACAAGTCAAGAAAAGTAAAGGAAAGTAGATATCATATATGGGTCCATGGTTCAGAGTTGTAAATTGTATGGATTTTCGCTTTGAGTTCGTGTTATAATGTGAGAAGGGTTGACTCGTCAACGGATTATGAGAGACTATGAACTTCTTTTTAGAAAGTTTGGTTTGGGTTGGAATGACAAATAGTGATGTGTGAGAAATTATGCAATTCATGTTAGGTTGGATTGCTCAATCAAAATAGGTGACTCATGGAAGCAATATAGAAAGGACTCACGATTTGATATGTGTCACTGATGACTTTGGATCAGATGGATACTACTTCATTGAGGGAGGTTGGCGTAAAGTATCATGATGGATTATGTTGGTACCTAGTGGTAAATGGAGGTTGCATGCTCATGGTATGCAGAATTCCTAGGGTGATCAAGAATTTCTTAAGTTTGGCATGAGAGAATGATTGTTGGAGTGTACGTTGAGGCATTTTTCGCTTCGAAGGGTTATATGTAGTTGAGTCTGATTTCTAATTAAATAGTTGTACCTGGTGGAAAGAGAACCATACTTGATTCAGCTATTGCTCCAGCATCCGAGCAGTATTATTTGAGGTTTTATAATCTTGGGAGTGTCATTCAATAGTTGTCAAATTTAATTGGGTTCTCTCTCACAAATATGTATTGTTGAAGTATTGAAATTGCACAGCTTAAGTTCAGGGAAGATTATGTTAAGGGAATGGGACTTGGACGAGGTTTGCGATGGTTGGTAGATTGCAATTGACTATTATTGGTTCAAGTTTGGTTCATTAGCTGGTCTCCAACTTGGTAGCTACTCTTAGAAGGCAGAATTTCATGTTGGCTCATAAGTATCATTCTTGGTGGTATGTTTTGATGTTATGGCTCTTGAGAATAAGGTCACTTGGAAGCAATTAATGACTTGAGAAGGGTATGTCAGACTCTTGCTTACTTCTAGTGAGGCTCCTCCCTTTGCCTTATGTTCGAGGACGAACATGGTTTTTAGTGGTGAATAATGTAATGACCCTGAACATGGTTTTGACTTTTTGAGCCCGAAACTAGTTTAAATAAGTTTTCTCGGGTTTTGGCCAAGGAGACCTCAAATTCAAATTCTGATGATTTTGTTGGATCCGGAACATCAATTTTGGTCTAGAAGGACCCTTCGTTCAGTTTTCGAAGCTTCCGGGTGTGTTTCGGTCCTTTCGGTAGTGTTCGATATTGGGAAATGGGACCCACAGTGGAATAAAACGACCTCCGGTGGGAATTTCGACTACACCGTTGAGTCCGAAACATTGTTTTCGATTAGATTTCATATATGGAACGTATTTTTCTGACTCCGGATGAGGCCGGAGCATTGAATTTAAGTTTGAGAGTTTGCTGAAAATGCTGAAGCGGGGATGACGTGGCCCAATTAGGCACTGCCACGTGGCAGACACAATATATTAATAAAAAGAATGCAGATTTCTTCTCAAAAATTTCTAGGTTTTTCGCAAACTTCCATCAACGATTTCTCCCTCGATTTTGGTCCGATTTGGGCGATTCAAAAGGCTAAATTGTGTATTTTTCCGAGAGGAACACCATAGAAGTTTCAGAAATCAATTTTGGCACGCCATTCGAGGTAAAATTTGCTTATTTTTGCTGGTTTGGATGTTTATTTTTGGAAATTTTAAATATGAGAACTCTACCTCGTTTTAGCTCCGTTTTTTAAACGGTTTTCGCCATTGAATTCCTTATTACCGGGAGAACATTTTCATGTATAAATTTCTAGATTTCCAATGACTTTTTTCGATGATAAAATTTTTGGACCATTTTGCCCTTTTCACCGAATTAATTGATTTTAGTGTCATTAGATTCGTTATGTGATTGTGATGTTATACTTGAATAGATTTTGGTGATTTGGAGTATTGTAGAGAGGGAAAAGCTTCGGAATTGACATGATTCGAGACTTTATATAAGGCAAGTGGGTTTCTAATCTTTTGTTAAATATGTTGAACCTTGTATGCTCTAATGTGTATAGAATTGAGTATTTTGAGATAGAGATGGATTAATGTAGGCTTTGATCAAAATATTTTGAATTGAATAATTATTTCTATGGTGATATTTGACGTGTGAATTAATTGTGGAAGTGTATTTTAGGGGAAATAATGAATTATTCGATATTGATATCGAATTGGTACTTGTTTTGAGATGTGACTGTTGTTGAGGTTGTGATGGTATTGAGATATTAAGGATATTGCAACATTTATGGTATTGGGTAATACCCATATTCTTGTAATTTCTTCTATGTGTGATTTATGAAATATTTTAATATTATAAAAAAAAATATGAGGCAATTAAATATAAACGTGAGTTGGTGTGGTGTTGTGACACTTGAATTGAAAATGTGGCTAAGTGATGAGAATTCTATTTTTGAGATATATTGTTGTGGTTGGTGATTATGAGTTGATTTGTTTGTGAACTTCATCTCATGTTCATTCATTTTATGTCACACATAATTTGCATTGATTTTGGATATTGATATGAGTGAGATAGTAAAGAAAGAAAAAGAAATTGGGGCCGAGGTCTTTACCGGTCGAGATGTGATGCCGAGGTCTTTGCCGGCGATATTGTGATGCCGAGGTCTTTGCCGGCGATGTGGTGATGCCGAGGTTTTTGCCGGCGATGTTGTGATGCCGAGGTCTTTGCCGGCGATATTGTGATACTGAGATCTTTGCTATTGATATTGTGATGCCGAGGTCATTGCCGACAATTGTTGCATAAGCATTGCATCTCATCCTTGCAGATTGATATTGTGATGTCGAGGTCATTACCGACAGTTATTGCATAAGCATTGCATCTCATCCTTGCATACTATTATGTGGCATGGTGTTATTCATGTGATTGATTATGTTTTCACTTGTGAGTTATGGCTTGTGGTTTGATAATTGTGATGTACTGAAAAACTATCTTTATTGTGTATTATGTGTTGCTGGGCTGAGACTTTTCTGAGTGCAGGTTTGTAGTTCGGCGGTATGTGGTTGGGTGTGAAGGAGTTACTTGGTTCTTCATTGTTTTACTCTAGGTTAGTTCCATTTGCTGAGTACCGTGTCGTTTTTGGTACTCACCCCTTGCTACATTTTGTATGTTGCGAGCCCGGTCCCTTTAGTTAGAATTTTCTCATTTCAGGACCAAGCTTCCGGATTATCCTTAAGGTAGCTGCTTATCTCATCGGTGGACCTTCAAGGAATCCATTATTATGTTAAGTTCTATTTGAGGACTAGACATTTGACACATTTATTTTATTCGAATACTATGTATTTTGAGGCTTGTACATGTGACACCAGTTCTGTGATGGTTGTAGTTTGATCTTCCTATGATTATTTTCCATATTAGACTATTTTCTCTTCCGCTATTATTATTATGTTTGGATCAGTAGGTATTGGGCTGACTCGCCATAGTGGGTTAGGTGAGTGCCATCAAGTCCGAATTTCGGGTCGTGACACGTTTCCTTTTCGTTTGGTTTAAAATTGTCATAAAAATAAAAAAATGAACTAAAACAAAAAATAAAAATAAAAAATTAATAAAATAATCAACTTGTAATTATATATGTAATTACGTTCATTTTATAATCTCCTTAATTATAATTACACTCAATTATTTTGCCGATAAAGTAATTACTTGCCCAACAAAATAGGTGAGACAAACGAACCTATAGTTTTGATAAAATAAACGTATTCATTTGAGAATTACAACAAGTTTTTGCAGAATGACAAGTTGAGGTACTAAAAAATTAAACGTTTCCTTTTCATTTGGTTTAAAATTGTCATAAAAAATAAAAAAATGAATTACAACAAAAAATAAAAATAAAAAATTAATAAAATAATCAACTTGTAATTATATATGTAATTACGTTCATTTTATAATCCCCTTAATTATAATTACACTCAATTATTTTGCCGATAAAGTAATTACTTGCCCAACAAAATAGGTGAGACAAACGGACCTATAGTTTTGATAAAATAAACGTATTCATTTGAGAATTACAAAAAGTTTTTGCAGAATGACAAGTTGAGGTACTAAAAAATTAAACGTTTCCTTTTCATTTGGTTTAAAATTGTCATAAAAAATAAGAAAATGAATTACAACAAAAAATAAAAATAAAAATAAAAAATTAATAAAGTAATCAACTTGTAATTATATATGTCATTACGTTCATTTTATAATCCCCTTAATTATAATTACACTCAATTATTTTGCCGATAAAGTAATTACTTGCCCAACAAAATAGGTGAGACAAACGGACCTATAGTTTTGATAAAATAAACGTATTCATTTGAGAATTACAAAAAAATTTTGCAAAATGACAAGTTTAGGTACTAAAAAAATTAAACGTTTCCTTTTCATTTGGTTTAAAATTGTCATAAAAAATGAAAAAATGAACTAAAACAAAAAAATAAAAATAAAAAATTAATAAAATAATCAACTTGTAATTATATATGTAATTACGTTCATTTTATAATCCCCTTAATTATAATTACACTCAATTATTTTGCCGATAAAGTAATTACTTGCCCAACAAAATAGGTGAGACAAAAGGACCTATAGTTTTGATAAAATAAACGTATTCATTTGAGAATTACAAAAAGTTTTTGCAGAATGACAAGTTGAGGCACTAAAAAATTAAACGTTTCCTTTTCATTTGGTTTAAAATTGTCATAAAAAATAAAAAAAATGAATTACAACAAAAAAATAAAAATAAAAAATTAATAAGATAATCAACTTGTAATTATATATGTATACTTTCATTTTATAATCCCCTTAATTATAATTACACTCAATTATTTTGCCGATAAAGTAATTACTTGCCCAACAAAATAAGTGAGACAAACGGACCTATAGTTTTGATAAAATAAACGTATTCATTTGAGAATTACAAAAAGGGGATTTTGCACAAATATACAAAATATTAATAGTATTTACATGCCCCTAGCAACATTTTTTTATTATAAACAAAGTAGCAAATTTATTACATAATTAGCAAAGAGAGTGTTTGTGAGGAAATGATTGGTGATGTCTTTGATTTGAAAGGATAGTGTTGGGGAATGTAAGAAAATGGGAAAAAGAAAAAAGGGGCCCACTATTCACTATTGACATTAAATACCCAATGGGTAATGTATTTGATGTGATATAATAGTGTTGGGAAATGGAAAAAAGAAAATGAAAATTAGTGTAGTGTTTGATGTGATATAATAGTGTTGGGAAATGAAAAAAAAAAGAAATGAAATACATGTCAGTCCACTATGTAATACATGTTAATTTGCCGTAAAAACCATGTAGAACACCGTATATTTCTGGTATTTTTAAGTGGTTAACTCGCCCAGTTATTTGGTGTCTTGTTTGGTGTTTCATCTGGTTGTGTTCATGGTTTATTGATGTTTATGTAACTTTCCTTAAAGGTGAGGGAATTTGGAAAAACAAAAAGCACGTCAGGTGGCTTGTGTAAAAGTAGTTTTAAAATGGTATAACAACCTTGTGGTATATCTGTTATTTGTTTTTTGGTAAAATCCTTGGGATGACATTAACTTGTTTAAATTTGGGTATGTGATTTGGTTCTGTAAATACAGGTACTAAATGTTTTATGCAAAATTCATGGTATATCATGCTGGTACTTTGGATTCTGGTATTTTTAAGTGGTTAACTCGGCCAGTTATTTGGTGTCTGGTTTGGTGTTTCAATTGGTTTTATTCATGGTTTAACATTATATGGTGTTTGAGGGAGTTTATTAGTAGACATGGGGGACGCGCCGGCTGATTTGACCGGCGTGTCAGTCGAGACTGACAAGCCGTCCACTCGCAATTAATGCCAGACCTTCATTTATTTAAAAAAAAAAAGGTTTTGCATAGTGTGGTACAGTTGTTTGGTGTTTCAAATGGTAAAGGGTGGGAAGACTTGCATTAAATGCATGTCAGAAATTCGTCAGTTCATTAATTGCATTGACAGAAAAAAAAAAAAGTCATTTTTGTAAATATGCTGTTATTTTTGTAAATAAAATGGAAGTTGTAAATATTGCACCAATAATTGTTATTTGTGTAAAAAATTCTTACAAAAAGTTTTTGCAGAATGACAAGTTGAGGTACTAAAAAATTAAACGTTTCCTTTTCATTTGGTTTAAAATTGTCATAAAAAATAAAAAAATGAATTAAAACAAAAAAGTAAAAATAAAAAATTAATAAAATAATCAACTTGTAATTATATATGTAATTGCGTTCATTTTATAATCCCCTTAATTATAATTATACTCGATTATTTTGCCGATAAAGTAATTACTTGCCCAACAAAATAGTTGAGACAAACGGACCTATAGTTTTGATAAAATAAACGTATTCATTTGAGAATTACAAAAAGTTTTTGCAAAATGACAAGTTGAGGTACTAAAAAATTAAACGTTTTCTTTTCATTTGGTTTAAAATTGTCATAAAAAATAAAAAAATGAACTAAAACAAAAAAATAAAAATAAAAAATTAATAAAATAATTAACTTGTAATTATATATGTAATTACGTTCATTTTATAATCCCCTTAATTATAATTATACTCAATTATTTTGCCGATAAAATAATTACTTGCTCAACAAAATAGGTGAGACAAACGGACCTATAGTTTTGATAAAATAAACGTATTCATTTGAGAATTACAAAAAGTTTTTGCAGAATGACAAGTTGAGGTACTAAAAAATTAAACGTTTCCTTTTCATTTGGTTTAAAATTGTCATAAAAAATAAAAAAATGAATTACAACAAAAAAATAAAAATAAAAAATTAATATAATAATCAACTTGTAATTATATATGTAATCACGTTCATTTTATAATCCCCTTAATTATAATTATACTCAATTATTTTGCCGATAAAGTAATTACTTGCCCAACAAAATAGGTGAGACAAACGGACCTATAATTTTGATAAAATAAACGTATTCATTTGAGAATTACAAAAAGTTTTTGCAGAATGAAAAGTTGAGGTACTAAAAAATTAAACGTTTCCTTTTCATTTGGTTTAAAATTTAAATAAAAAAATGAATTAAAACAAAAAAATAAAAATAAAAAATTAATAAAATAATCAACTTGTAATTATATATGTAATTATGTTCATTTTATAATCCCCTTAATTATAATTATACTCAATTATATTGCCGATAAAGAAATTACTTGCCCAACAAAATAGGTGAGACAAACGGACCTATAGTTTTGATAAAATAAACGTATTCATTTGAGAATTACAAAAAGTTTTTGCAGAATGACAAGTTGAGGTACTAAAAAATTAAACGTTTCCTTTTCGTTTGGTTTAGAATTGTCATAAAAAATAAAAAAATGAACTAAAACAAAAAATAAAAATAAAAAATTAATAAAATAATCAACTTGTAATTATATATGTAATTACGTTCATTTTATAATCTCCTTAATTATAATTACACTCAATTATTTTGCCGATAAAGTAATTACTTGTCCAACAAAATAGGTGAGACAAACGAACCTATAGTTTTGATAAAATAAACGTATTCATCTGAGAATTACAACAAGTTTATGCAGAATGACAAGTTGAGGTACTAAAAAATTAAACGTTTCCTTTTCATTTGGTTTAAAATTGTCATAAAAAATAAAAAAATGAATTACAACAAAAAATAAAAATAAAAAATTAATAAAATAATCAACTTGTAATTATATATGTAATTACGTTCATTTTATAATCCCCTTAATTATAATGACACTCAATTATTTTGCCGATAAAGTAATTACTTGCCCAACAAAATAGGTGAGACAAACGGACCTATAGTTTTGATAAAATAAACGTATTCATTTGAGAATTACAAAAAAATTTTGCAAAATGACAAGTTTAGGTACGAAAAAAATTAAACGTTTCCTTTTCATTTGGTTTAAAATTGTCATAAAAAATAAAAAAATGAACTAAAACAAAAAAATAAAAATAAAAAATTAATAAAATAATCAACTTGTAATTATATATGTAATTACGTTCATTTTATAATCCCCCTAATTATAATTACACTCAATTATTTTGCCGATAAAGTAATTACTTGCCCAACAAAATAGGTGAGACAAAAGGACCTATAGTTTTGATAAAATAAACGTATTCATTTCAGAATTACAAAAAGTTTTTGCAGAATGACAAGTTGAGGCACTAAAAAATTAAACGTTTCCTTTTCATTTGGTTTAAAATTGTCATAAAAAATAAAAAAAATGAATTACAACAAAAAAATAAAAATAAAAAATTAATAAGATAATCAACTTGTAATTATATATGTATACTTTCATTTTATAATCCCCTTAATTATAATTACACTCAATTATTTTGCCGATAAAGTAATTACTTGCCCAACAAAATAAGTGAGACAAACGGACCTATAGTTTTGATAAAATAAACGTATTCATTTGAGAATTACAAAAAGTTTTTGCAGAATGACAAGTTGAGGTACTAAAAAATTAAACGTTTCCTTTTCATTTCGTTTAAAATTGTAATAAAAAATAAAAAAATGAATTAAAACAAAAAAGTAAAAATAAAAAATTAATAAAATAATCAACTTGTAATTATATATGTAATTGCATTCATTTTATAATCCCCTTAGTTATAATTATACTCGATTATTTTGCCGATAAAGTAATTACTTGGCCAACAAAATAGTTGAGACAAACGGACCTATAGTTTTGATAAAATAAACGTATTCATTTGAGAATTACAAAAAGTTTCTGCAGAATGACAAGTTGAGGTACTAAAAAATTGAACGTTTCCTTTTCATTTGGTTTAAAATTGTCATAAAAAATAAAAAAATGAATTACAACAAAAAATAAAAATAAAAAATTAATAAAATAATCAACTTGTAATTATATATGTAATTACGTTCATTTTATAATCCCCTTAATTATAATTACACTTAATTATTTTGCCGATAAAGTAATTACTTGCCCAACAAAATAGGTGAGACAAACGGACCTATAGTTTTGATAAAATAAACGTATTCATTTGAAAATTACAAAAAGTTTTTGCAGAATGACAAGTTGAGGTACTAAAAAATTAAACGTTCCTTTTTCATTTGGTTTAAAATTGTCATAAAAAATAAAAAAATGAATTACAACAAAAAAATAAAAATAAAAAATTAATAAAATAATCAACTTGTAATTATATATGTAATCACGTTCATTTTATAATCCCCTTAATTATAATTATACTCAATTATTTTGCCGATAAAGTAATTACTTGCCCAACAAAATAGGTGAGACAAACGGACCTATAATTTTGATAAAATAAACGTATTCATTTGAGAATTACAAAAAGTTTATGCAGAATGACAAGTTGAGGTACTAAAAAATTAAACGTTTCCTTTTCATTTGGTTTAAAATTTAAATAAAAAAATGAATTAAAACAAAAAAATAAAAATAAAAAATTAATAAAATAATCAACTTGTAATTATATATGTAATTATGTTCATTTTATAATCCCCTTAATTATAATTATACTCAATTATTTTGCCGATAAAGTAATTACTTGCCCAACAAAATAGGTGAGACAAACGGACCTATAGTTTTGATAAAATAAACGTATTCATTTGAGAATTACAAAAAGTTTTTGCAGAATGACAAGTTGAGGTACTAAAAAATTAAACGTTTCCTTTTCGTTTGGTTTAAAATTGTCATAAAAAATAAAAAAATGAACTAAAAAAAAATAAAAATAAAAAATTAATAAAATAATCAACTTGTAATTATATATGTAATTACGTTCATTTTATAATCTCCTTAATTATAATTACACTCAATTATTTTGCCGATAAAGTAATTACTTGCCCAACAAAATAGGTGAGACAAACGAACCTATAGTTTTGATAAAATAAACGTATTCATCTGAGAATTACAACAAGTTTTTGCAGAATGACAAGTTGAGGTACTAAAAAATTAAACGTTTCCTTTTCATTTGGTTTAAAATTGTCATAAAAAATAAAAAAATGAATTACAACAAAAAATAAAAATAAGAAATTAATAAAATAATCAACTTGTAATTATATATGTAATTACGTTCATTTTATAATCCCCTTAATTATAATTACACTCAATTATTTTGCCGATAAAGTAATTACTTGCCCAACAAAATAGGTGAGACAAACGGACCTATAGTTTTGATAAAATAAACGTATTCATTTGAGAATTACAAAAAGTTTTTGCAGAATGACAAGTTGAGGTACTAAAAAATTAAACGTTTCCTTTTCATTTGGTTTAAAATTGTCATAAAAAATAAGAAAATGAATTACAACAAAAAATAAAAATAAAAAATTAATAAAGTAATCAACTTGTAATTATATATGTCATTACGTTCATTTTATAATCCCCTTAATTATAATTACACTCAATTATTTTGCCGATAAAGTAATTACTTGCCCAACAAAATAGGTGAGACAAACGGACCTATAGTTTTGATAAAATAAACGTATTCATTTGAGAATTACAAAAAGTTTTTGCAGAATGACAAGTTGAGGTACTAAAAAATTGAACGTTTCCTTTTCATTTGGTTTAAAATTGTCATAAAAAATAAAAAAATGAATTATAACAAAAAAATAAAAATAAAAAATTAATAAGATAGTCAACTTGTAATTATATATGTAATTACGTTCATTTTATAATCCTCTTAATTATAATTACACTCAATTATTTTGGCGATAAAGTAATTACTTGCCCAACAAAATAGGTGAGACAAAAGGACCTATAATTTTGATAAAATAAACGTATTCATTTGAGAATTACAAAAAGTTTTTGCAGAATGACAAGTTGAGGCACTAAAAAATTAAACGTTTCCTTTTCATTTGGTTTAAAATTGTCATAAAAAATAAAAAAAATGAATTACAACAAAAAAATAAAAATAAAAAATTAATAAGATAATCAACTTGTAATTATATATGTATACTTTCATTTTATAATCCCCTTAATTATAATTACACTCAATTATTTTGCCGATAAAGTAATTACTTGCCCAACAAAATAGGTGAGACAAACGGACCTATAGTTTTGATAAAATAAACGTATTCATTTGAGAATTACAAAAAGTTTTTGCAGAATGACAAGTTGAGGTACTAAAAAATTAAACGTTTCCTTTTCATTTGGTTTAAAATTTAAATATGAATTAAAACAAAAAAAATAAAAATAAAAAATTAATGAAATAATCAACTTGTAATTATATATGTAATTATGTTCATTTTATAATCCCCTTAATTATAATTATACTCAATTATTTTGCCGATAAAGTAATTACTTGCCCAACAAAATAGGTGAGACAAACGGACCTATAGTTTTGATAAAATAAACGTATTCATTTGAGAATTACAAAAAGTTTTTGCAGAATGACAAGTTGAGGTACTAAAAAATTAAACGTTTCCTTTTCATTTGGTTTAAAATTGTCATAAAAAATGAGAAAATGAATTACAACAAAAAATAAAAATAAAAATAAAAAATTAATAAAGTAATCAACTTGTAATTATATATGTCATTACGTTCATTTTATAATCACCTTAATTATAATTACACTCAATTATTTTGCCGATAAAGTAATTACTTGCCCAACAAAATAGGTGAGACAAACGGACCTGTAGTTTTGATAAAATAAACGTATTCATTTGAGAATTACAAAAAGTTTTTGCAAAATGACAAGTTGAGGTACTAAAATATTAAACGCTTCCTTTTCATTTGGTTTACAATTGTCATAAAAAATAAAAAAATGAACTAATACAAAAAAATAAAAATAAAAAATTAATAAAATAATCAACTTGTAAATATATATGTAATTACGTTCATTTTATAATCCCCTTAATTATAATTACACTAAATTATTTTGCCGATAAAGTAATTACTTGCCCAACAAAATAGGTCAGACAAACGGACCTATAGTTTTGATAAAATAAACGTATTCATTTGAGAATTACAAAAAGTTTTTGCAGAATGACAAGTTGAGGTACTAAAAAATTGAACGTTTCCTTTTCATTTGGTTTAAAATTGTCATAAAAAATAAAAAAATGAATTACAACAAAAAATAAAAATAAAAAATTAATAAAATAATCAACTTGTAATTATATATGTAATTACGTTCATTTTATAATCCCCTTAATTATAATTACACTTAATTATTTTGCCGATAAAGTAATTACTTGCCCAACAAAATAGGTGAGACAAACGGACCTATAGTTTTGATAAAATAAACGTATTCATTTGAGAATTACAAAAAAATTTTGCAACATGACAAGTTTAGGTACTAAAAAAATTAAACGTTTCCTTTTCATTTGGTTTAAAATTGTCATAAAAAATAAAAAAATGAACTAAAACAAAAAAATAAAAAATAAAAATTAATAAAATAATCAACTTGTAATTATATATGTAATTACGTTCATTTTATAATCCCCTTAATTATAATTACACTCAATTATTTTGCCGATAAAGTAATTACTTGCCCAACAAAATAGGTGAGACAAAAGGACCTATAATTTTGATAAAATAAACGTATTCATTTAAGAATTACAAAAAGTTTTTGCAGAATGACAAGTTGAGGTACTAAAAAATTAAACGTTTTCTTTTCATTTGGTTTAAAATTGTCATAAAAAATAAAAAAATGAACTAAAACAAAAAAATAAAAATAAAAAATTAATAAAATAATTAACTTGTAATTATATATGTAATTACGTTCATTTTATAATCCCCTTAATTATAATTATACTCAATTATTTTGCCGATAAAATAATTACTTGCTCAACAAAATAGGTGAGACAAACGGACCTATAGTTTTGATAAAATAAACGTATTCATTTGAGAATTACAAAAAGTTTTTGCAGAATGACAAGTTGAGGTACTAAAAAATTAAACGTTTCCTTTTCATTTGGTTTAAAATTGTCATAAAAAATAAAAAAATGAATTACAACAAAAAAATAAAAATAAAAAATTAATAAAATAATCAACTTGTAATTATATATGTAATCACGTTCATTTTATAATCCCCTTAATTATAATTATACTCAATTATTTTGCCGATAAAGTAATTACTTGCCCAACAAAATAGGTGAGACAAACGGACCTATAATTTTGATAAAACAAACGTATTCATTTGAGAATTACAAAAAGTTTTTGCAGAATGAAAAGTTGAGGTACTAAAAAATTAAACGTTTCCTTTTCATTTGGTTTAAAATTTAAATAAAAAAATGAATTAAAACAAAAAAATAAAAATAAAAAATTAATAAAATAATCAACTTGTAATTATATATGTAATTATGTTCATTTTATAATCCCCTTAATTATAATTATACTCAATTATATTGCCGATAAAGTAATTACTTGCCCAACAAAATAGGAGAGACAAACGGACCTATAGTTTTGATAAAATAAACGTATTCATTTGAGAATTACAAAAAGTTTTTGCAGAATGACAAGTTGAGGTACTAAAAAATTAAACGTTTCCTTTTCGTTTGGTTTAAAATTGTCATAAAAAATAAAAAAATGAACTAAAACAAAAAATAAAAATAAAAAATTAATAAAATAATCAACTTGTAATTATATATGTAATTACGTTCATTTTATAATCTCCTTAATTATAATTACACTCAATTATTTTGCCGATAAAGTAATTACTTGTCCAACAAAATAGGTGAGACAAACGAACCTATAGTTTTGATAAAATAAACGTATTCATCTGAGAATTACAACAAGTTTATGCAGAATGACAAGTTGAGGTACTAAAAAATTAAACGTTTCCTTTTCATTTGGTTTAAAATTGTCATAAAAAATAAAAAAATGAATTACAACAAAAAATAAAAATAAAAAATTAATAAAATAATCAACTTGTTATTATATATGTAATTACGTTCATTTTATAATCCCCTTAATTATAATTACACTCAATTATTTTGCCGATAAAGTAATTACTTGCCCAACAAAATAGGTGAGACAAACGGACCTATAGTTTTGATAAAATAAACGTATTCATTTGAGAATTACAAAAAAATTTTGCAAAATGACAAGTTTAGGTACGAAAAAAATTAAACGTTTCCTTTTCATTTGGTTTAAAATTGTCATAAAAAATAAAAAAATGAACTAAAACAAAAAATAAAAATAAAAAATTAATAAAATAATCAACTTGTAATTATATATGTAATTACGTTCATTTTATAATCTCCTTAATTATAATTACACTCAATTATTTTGCCGATAAAGTAATTACTTGTCCAACAAAATAGGTGAGACAAACGAACCTATAGTTTTGATAAAATAAACGTATTCATTTGAGAATTACAAAAAGTTTTTGCAAAATGACAAGTTGAGGTACTAAAAAATTAAACGTTTTCTTTTCATTTGGTTTAAAATTGTCATAAAAAATAAAAAAATGAACTAAAACAAAAAAATAAAAATAAAAAATTAATAAAATAATTAACTTGTAATTATATATGTAATTACGTTCATTTTATAATCCCCTTAATTATAATTATACTCAATTATTTTGCCGATAAAATAATTACTTGCTCAACAAAATAGGTGAGACAAACGGACCTATAGTTTTGATAAAATGAACGTATTCATTTGAGAATTACAAAAAGTTTTTGCAGAATGACAAGTTGAGGTACTAAAAAATTAAACGTTTCCTTTTCATTTGGTTTAAAATTGTCATAAAAAATAAAAAAATGAATTACAACAAAAAAATAAAAATAAAAAATTAATAAAATAATCAACTTGTAATTATATATATAATCACGTTCATTTTATAATCCCCTTAATTATAATTACACTCAATTATTTTGCCGATAAAGTAATTACTTGCCCAACAAAATAGGTGAGACAAAAGGACCTATAATTTTGATAAAATAAACGTATTCATTTAAGAATTACAAAAAGTTTTTGCAGAATGACAAGTTGAGGCACTACAAAATTAAACGTTTCCTTTTCATTTGGTTTAAAATTGTCATAAAAAATAAAAAAAATGAATTACAACAAAAAAATAAAAATAAAAAATTAATAAGATAATCAACTTGTAATTATATATGTATATTTTCATTTTATAATCCCCTTAATTATAATTACACTCAATTATTTTGCCGATAAAGTAATTACTTGCCCAACAAAATAAGTGAGACAAACGGACCTATAGTTTTGATAAAATAAACGTATTCATTTGAGAATTACAAAAAGTTTTTGCAGAATGACAAGTTGAGGTACTAAAAAATTAAACGTTTCCTTTTCATTTGGTTTAAAATTGTCATAAAAAATAAAAAAATGAACTAAAACAAAAAAGTAAAAATAAAAAATTAATAAAATAATCAACTTGTAATTATATATGTAATTGCGTTCATTTTATAATCCCCTTAATTATAATTATACTCGATTATTTTGCCGATAAAGTAATTACTTGCCCAACAAAATAGTTGAGACAAACGGACCTATAGTTTTGATAAAATAAACGTATTCATTTGAGAATTACAAAAAGTTTTTTCAAAATGACAAGTTGAGGTACTAAAAAATTAAACGTTTCCTTTTCTTTTGGTTTAAAATTGTCATAAAAAATAAAAAAATGAACTAAAACAAAAAAATAAAAATAAAAAATTAATAAAATAATTAACTTGTAATTATATATGTAATTACGTTCATTTTATAATCCCCTTAATTATAATTATACTTAATTATTTTGCCGATAAAATAATTACTTGCTCAACAAAATAGGTGAGACAAACGGACCTATAGTTTTGATAAAATAAACGTATTCATTTGAGAATTACAAAAAGTTTTTGCAGAATGACAAGTTGAGGTACTAAAAAATTAAACGTTTCCTTTTCATTTGGTTTAAAATTGTCATAAAAAATAAAAAAATGAATTACAACAAAAAAATAAAAATAAAAAATTAATAAAATAATCAACTTGTAATAATATATGTAATCACGTTCATTTTATAATCCCCTTAATTATAATTATACTCAATTATTTTGCCGATAAAGTAATTACTTGCCCAACAAAATAGGTGAGACAAACGGACCTATAATTTTGATAAAATAAACGTATTCATTTGAGAATTATAAAAAGTTTTTGAAGAATGACAAGTTGAGGTACTAAAAAATTAAACGTTTTCTTTTCATTTGGTTTAAAATTTAAATAAAAAAATGAATTAAAACAAAAAAATAAAAATAAAAAATTAATAAAATAATCAACTTGTAATTATATATGTAATTATGTTCATTTTATAATCCCCTTAATTATAATTATACTCAATTATTTTGCCGATAAAGTAATTACTTGCCCAACAAAATAGGTGAGACAAACGGACCTATAGTTTTGATAAAATAAACGTATTCATTTGAGAATTACAAAAAGTTTTTGCAGAATGACAAGTTGAGGTACTAAAAAATTAAACGTTTCCTTTTCGTTTGGTTTAAAATTGTCATAAAAAATAAAAAAATGAACTAAAACAAAAAATAAAAATAAAAAATTAATAAAATAATCAACTTGTAATTATATATGCAATTACTTTCATTTTATAATCTCCTTAATTATAATTACACTCAATTATTTTGCCGATAAAGTAATTACTTGCCCAACAAAATAGGTGAGACAAACGAACCTATAGTTTTGATAAAATAAACGTATTCATCTGAGAATTACAACAAGTTTTTGTAGAATGACAAGTTGAGGTACTAAAAAATTAAACGTTTCCTTTTCATTTGGTTTAAAATTGTCATAAAAAATGAGAAAATGAATTACAACAAAAAATAAAAATAAAAATAAAAAATTAATAAAGTAATCAACTTGTAATTATATATGTCATTACGTTCATTTTATAATCACCTTAATTATAATTACACTCAATTATTTTGCCGATAAAGTAATTACTTGCCCAACAAAATAGGTGAGACAAACGGACCTATAGTTTTGATAAAATAAACGTATTCATTTGAGAATTACAAAAAGTTTTTGCAGAATGACAAGTTGAGGTATTAAAAAATTAAACGTTTCCTTTTCATTTGGTTTAAAATTGTCATAAAAAATAAGAAAATGAATTACAACAAAAAATAAAAATAAAAATAAAAAATTAATAAAGTAATCAACTTGTAATTATATATGTCATTATGTTCATTTTATAATCTCCTTAATTATAATTACACTCAATTATTTTGCCGATAAAGTAATTACTTGCCCAACAAAATAGGTGAGACAAATGGACCTATAGTTTTGATAAAATAAACGTATTCATTTGAGAATTACAAAAAGTATTTGCAGAATGACAAGTTGAGGTACTAAAAAATTGAACGTTTCCTTTTCATTTGGTTTAAAATTGTCATAAAAAATAAAAAAATGAATTACAACAAAAAAATAAAAATAAAAAATTAATAAGATAGTCAACTTGTAATTATATATGTAATTACGTTCATTTTATAATCCCCTTAATTATAATTACACTTAATTATTTTGCCGATAAAGTAATTACTTGCCCAACAAAATAGGTGAGACAAACGGACCTATAGTTTTGATAAAATAAACGTATTCATTTGAGAATTACAAAAATTTTTTGCAGAATGACAAGTTGAGGTACTAAAAAATTAAACGTTTCCTTTTCATTTGGTTTAAAATTGTCATAAAAAAAAATGAATTACAACAAAATAATAAAAATAAAAAATTAATAAAATAATCAACTTGTAATTATATATGTAATTACGTTCATTTTATAATCCCCTTAATTATAATTATACTCAATTATTTTGCCGATAAAGTAATTACTTGCCCAACAAAATAGGTGAGACAATCGGACCTATAGTTTTGATAAAATAAACGTATTCATTTGAGAATTACAAAAAGTTTTTGCAGAATGACAAGTTGAGGTACTAAAAAATTAAACGTTTCCTTTTCATTTGGTTTAAAATTTAAATATGAATTAAAACAAAAAAAATAAAAATAAAAAATTAATGAAATAATCAACTTGCAATTATATATGTAATTATGTTCATTTGATAATCCCCTTAATTATAATTATACTCAATTATTTTGCCGATAAAGTAATTACTTGCCCAACAAAATAGGTGAGACAAACGGACCTATAGTTTTGATAAAATAAACGTATTCATTTGAGAATTACAAAAAGTTTTTGCAGAATGACAAGTTGAGGTACTAAAAAATTAAACGTTTCCTTTTCATTTGGTTTAAAATTGTCATAAAAAATAAGAAAATGAATTACAATAAAAAATAAAAATAAAAATAAAAAATTAATAAAGTAATCAACTTGTAATTATAGATGTCATTACGTTCATTTTATAATCACCTTAATTATAATTACACTCAATTATTTTGCCGATAAAGTAATTACTTGCCCAACAAAATAGGTGAGACAAACGGACCTATAGTTTTGATAAAATAAACGTATTCATTTGAGAATTACAAAAAGTTTTTGCAAAATGACAAGTTGAGGTACTAAAATATTAAACGTTTCCTTTTCATTTGGTTTACAATTGTCATAAAAAATAAAAAAATGAACTAAAACAAAAAAATAAAAATAAAAAATTAATTAAATAATCAACTTGTAATTATATATGTAATTACGTTCATTTTATAATCCCCTTAATTATAATTACACTCAATTATTTTGCCGATAAAGTAATTACTTGCCCAACAAAATAGGTGAGACAAAAGGACCTATAATTTTGATAAAATAAACGTATTTATTTGAGAATTACAAAAAGTTTTTGCAGAATGACAAGT
The DNA here is from genome assembly GCA_029948455.1 of Solanum rostratum. NCBI lineage: Eukaryota > Viridiplantae > Streptophyta > Magnoliopsida > Solanales > Solanaceae > Solanum > Solanum rostratum. The sequence goes on along the minus strand of CM057047.1, from coordinate 48,792,457 downwards.
TGAGGCACTAAAAAATTAAAGGTTTCCTTTTCCATTTGGTTTAAAATTGTCTTAAAAATGTTGTGAGAATAAACCCAATCAAATTCTTAGCCCTCTTTCACTTGTATAATATCCACCAGATAATCGGCCGTAGTTCTTGTTGTTGGAGTCGCCATAAGTTTTACTTGTAAGAAGCATCACATCAACAACCCTTTGGACCAGTTGGATTTCTTGACCCCCTCCCGGTATCTGGAAATTTTGGAGCTCTTAGTCAATGACCTTATTGATGTAAGGAAGCTTTCATTTCATCACTTAGTATTTGTTTTTTTTAGCTTGAGTATTTCAATTACAGCCAAGGGTAGTCTTGTAAAGATTTTTAAAATGGGCTTACACCAATTGGATCATAGAAAGAGATATCTCAAATTCATTTGATTGATGGATGGCCATTTCATTGTTGGAGTGTTGTCTTGGTGGAGGCGATTCTAGGATTTGTAGAACATGGGTGCACCACTAAAACAAAAATGAAGGTTTAAATTTTTTAAGTGGGAATTGTTGCTAGTTCTCTAGGGAAATATTTCAACACTCTATCAAGTGCACCATTTAACCTTGTTGTGGGATGGGTTTATAATATTATGCCAATTTTAGAAAATAATACATAAAATACCTAGTTTTAGGGAGAGATCATGGGTTCCCGTGCCCCAATTTTAGTGCATAAATTCACCCCTGGTCTTGGTGCATGATAATGGAAACTGGGTGATTTATTATCTGATTTTTAAGTTTTGGATTCTCTTGTATGGAAAATGTGGTATCTGTTTTAAGCACCTTAATGACATTGAGATACATGAACAAGGGTTGATTGAAATTTATGTATTTCGTGGAACCGAAGAGGTCATAGGATAGAGATCATAGACCATATATTGCTATAATCAACAACTGTTTCTTCAAGATAAATTTTTGGGTTGAAATAGTTCAAATCCTGGAGCTCCTTTTTTCTATAACTCAGTTTTCTATCCATCTCTGTTCTTTTTTTTTCTACTTTTTGTGTGTACTTTTCAGTCACTTCTTTGTTCTTTTCTCCATTATTTCAAATAAGGAGAAATTGCTCTTTGTAATACTTTGGACTGCAGTACTTTATCCCTCTACTGAGCTCCTCATTATGGGTTCCTAAGCCCAAAAGTTATGCCTTCACCTTGTATAATTTCTTGTCCTTATATCCGTACATCTCTTGTTCTGATGTCACATTCTAAATCTTGAACTCTGCATCAGCATTCTAATTCATCCACCTCTATTATATACTCTTTTAACTCATTTACGAGGTAACTTTTCTGTAGGGAGACAATCGATCAATCGCTAATACCTGGACTACCAGATGATTTGGCATTGAGATGTCTAGCAATGATTTCACATGGATATCATGGTATTCTTGAAACAGTATGTAGACGATGGAGGAAGCTATTGCATAGTGCAGAGTATTCCAATTACAAAGCTAGAGAAGGATGGTCTGGAAACTGGTTGTTTGTTCTGACTGGAGGATCTGAGAATCAATGGGTTGCTTATGATCCTGAAGCTGATAGGTGGCACCCTCTGCCTAGGATACCCACTAGCCACCCTGACCAAGAGCACCTTGGTTTCTCATGTGCCTGTGTCTTGGATAAATTTCTTCTGATTGGCGGCACATATGGAGCACGTGATCCAGTATTTCTCAATCCAAGAGCCCTGACAACAAATGAAGTTTTTCAATTTGATCCTTTCAGAAAAGAGTGGAGAAAAGTTGCAAGTATGAGAACACCACGTTCTCACTTCGCCTGCAGTGTTGTCTCTGATAAGGTTTATGTAGCTGGAGGACGCAACACATCATCAGGAGGAGGGCTTGCTGTTGCTGAACTTTATAATCCACTGACAGACAAGTATGTTTTAAGACTTGCTTCTGCTTCAAGATTTAATGATCTAGATCAAGCAAAGCAATTGAGATGCATATAGAATAGATGGTAGGGTTCCAAACTTCAGGGAACTCCGGCTATGGTAACTCCCCTAAGATTGACCTCCTTTCCAAATAAACCGAACCTTTATACCACATTCATCAAAAAGACAGCCATCTCTCTAGGTTGCACAGCCCCTTTAGATCGTTATATTCGTGCTTGAAAAACGACCCCATCGGTCGGCTCCTTTGCATGGACATTTTTAGCTGTCATAAGGTATAAAAGGAAATATGGTGCCCCCAGGGCCTAGCTCAAGTGGCACAGGGGGGAGGATTTGTGGCTGACATCACAGGTTCAAGCCCCAGGCCATGCCAGGTGAAGCCTGGTATTTAAGTGGAGAAGTGTAGAGGGGCGGGCCTATTTATCCACTGAGTTTAGAAGGCTGTGGTTGGTCCAAAGGGCGGGCCACAGAAGGATTTCTCCCTTGTCAAAAAAAAAAAAGGAGGAAATATGGCTTTTTGAATACAGAACTAACCTTAGATAGGAGTATTTAAGTGGTTTATCTGTCATACTATTTTTTGGACCACAAGTTACCCAACTCTTGTCAAGATTGTAAAATTATTTTACGGACTAGGTATATGAGATATAGCAGAACATACGGAGCATGGGAATGCCATGTGAATATTTGTCTGGATGCTTGCTTCTTCTGAGTAGAATACCTGTTTGTGTTGATAGAGCTGTTAAAATTCTAGTCCTTTGGTCTTGAGCTGGATTATGTGTCTTCAACCAAGGAATATTAGATGTCAAAATGGTATTGCAATTACACAGAAAGTGTTTTGTGAGCCAGACTAATTATCTTCTTTTTCACTTGTTTCTCCCATTTTTAGTTTTTGGTTTCACTATATATTATTTTTAGATAAATAAAGGTAGTATATATTGAAATCAACAAGAAGTTGGAGCTGTGAAGTAATAATATCAGTGTTGCCCTATGAAAGGTGTAGTGAGCCCAAAGAGTCAGCTATGACATCAATGCCATTTGCAATAGCCATGTTGCTGCAAAAATAAAGTAAAAGATAAACATCTGCATATAATACTAATTACAGGTTCTGATTTGCTCTAAAAAATCCTATCATTCGGTCCATTCCTTTTTTTTTTTCATATAATCCACCATATAAGTTTTAAGTTTTCGTTGACACCCAAAATTCTGAATAAAGAGCTCCAGATCTGAGAAGTGAATCGTCAGTGAAGAAATAAGTGATTCACATCTTCAGAATGTTTCTGACATGGCAAACACCTGCTACAAATATTGACTCCCTTTTTCTAAGAGAAGGTTTTCATGTGTAGGACACACCCTTTTAGCGACTAACCAAGTAAGACATTTAATTTCATGGGAGTTCTATGAAAGAAGAGGGGTACAGGAACATTATACCAGGTGATTTTGAACACTCTGCGAGACATCATGATTGCAGGTGCATAGAGATTGAGGCAGTTAAGCTATTCGTAGGATGACTTGGGAAGAATGATCGAGCGAGATGAGATTCCGGTGGATTTTTTGAAGAGCAGAGGCAAGTCAGGTAAGAAATGGTTGACTGGGCTATATATTACCATTCTTACATGCCCAAAGAGTGGGGGTGAAGTACAATAATCTCCTTGTACAAGAACAAGGGTGATATTCAAAACAAGAACTATAGGAGTATCAAGCTGCTTAGCAACATTATAAAGTCTGGGAGAAAATGGTGGAGAAGGCGATGATAAGGGTTTATTTTTGAGAACTAGTTCGAATTCATGTCAATCGACTACATAAGCCATCCATGTTGTGAGAAGACTGGGGGAGAGTATATGGAGAGGAAGAGGGACTTACATATAATGCTCATTGACCTAAAAAGGTATATAACAAAGTCCCAAGGGAGGTTTTATGGAGATGCGTTGAGGCTAGAGGTGTATCAGTGGCATATATTAGGGCAATGAAGGACATTTATGATGGAGTCAAGACCCAGGTAAGCACATTGGAAGGAGACTTAGAGTTCTTACCAGTCGAGATGGGATTGCACCAGGAATCAACTCTTAGCATGTTTCTATTTGCCTTGGTGTTAGATAAATTGACCTGGAATATCTAAAGTGAGGTGCCGTTGTGCATGTTATTAGGTATACACCATATTCAATATTATAGGATGTATAACTAATGCATCGTGAATCGTGATTTTAGCAATGCATAGGCTATTAATACACGATAAACATGGGTAAAGACATAACTACTCTTAATATATTGTACCAAACAATGGATAAGAAATAATTCTAGTATAACTAATCCCAACATTTCCAATTGTTTTCCACTATAGTCGTTTTTATATCTAGTATTTTCTGCTTTTGGGGTTGATATATTTGAGTTGAGGGTCTTTCGGAAACCACCTCTCTATCTCTATGAGGTAGTGGTGTCACGACTTGAAATTCGAGTGTGATGGCGCTCACCTAACCCACCAAGGCGAGTCAGCCCAAACCTGAACAACCCCAAATACGATAACAAAAGCGGAAGATGAAACAATCTAATATAATAGATAAGCATAGGGAAACCAAACTACAACCATCCCAAAACTAGTGTCACATGTACAAGCCTCTAATATTAAGAATGCTCAAATATGATAATACAAGTCTCAATGTCGAGTTCTCAAATAGAACATAACATAAAACAGAATCCTCGAAGGTCTGCCGAAGAGACAAGCAGCTACCTCGATCCAAAACTCGATCCTATAACTGAGAAGTCTAACAAAAGGGATTGACTCACAACCCACACAAATGTAGCAGGGGTGAGCACCAAACAACACGGTACTCAACAAATGGAAACTAAATCAAAAGTAAAGCAATGAAGAACACAAGTACTCCTATTCACCCAACCACATACCACCGAACTACACACCTGCATTCAAAAAAGTCCCAACACAACAACAATACATACAGACAGATACATACTATAGAATAATATCTCAGATTATACAGCTAATTCCCAGAGTCAAGCAGTACCATAGTCCATCGGTAATATAAGCAATCCAAGAATCCACGTAGTCCAATATTCTCAATGTACAAGGCTCAAGCAATCAACATATAGCACAATCTTTCACTAGCTCCATCTTAACAATGTACAAGGTTTTAAAGCATTTACAACATCACACGTAATACACATAGCAGTATCCATGAAAGAATGATATGAGATGAAGTGAATGCAATGAAATGTAAACAATGTGTTGCAATGTCAAGTAATCGTGATGCATGTCTATCCTACGATACACATCCACTGATAAACTCAGATCGGAACCTATGGGGACCTCACATGGACCATGTATCCGTGAACATTGCCGGCAAAGACCTCGGTCAATGTTCACTCGACTGGAAGAAACCTCGGCAAGATCATTTGCCGGAATATTACCTTGGCTCGTCGGTAGAATCCGGGTTAATCATCGATTAGTAGAGACCTCGGCCACCAATCCATATGTTACCTTGCACAGATCTCGACCGCAGCCAACACAAGTATCAATGCACAAGTAATAGTGAATGCAATGTATGCAATCTCAATATCATCATAATTTCAATATCATCACGATCTCAATATCATTAAAGTCTCGATACTGATACCATCTCGACATTAATATCAAATAATTCCCAAGATCACATGTGTCACAAATCCACAATTAATTCATAAATCAGATTTCACAACATGAACAATTACACAATTCAAATTTCCATGATCAAAGCCTACGATAATTCAATTCTACCCAATTCATATCCCAAATCACCCAAATCTATACATATAGGAGAACACAAGTTTCAATCATACATAACAAAAGGTTGGAAGTCCACTTGCCTTAGTAGAAGTCTCAAATCAAGTCATTCCACTGCTTTTCCTCTTTTACGATTCTCCAAATCACCACAATCTAGTCAAATATAGCATCACAATCACGTTATGAAACTAATGACACTAAAATCAAGTGAAAATGACAAAATGATCCAAAAATCTCATACTAAAAAAGGTTTTCAAAATCTGAAAATTTTTATGTGAAAATGATGCTCAAGTTATAAGGAGTCTAATGGTGAAAACCGTTTCGAAAAAAGAAGTTAATATGAGTTCCCAATCACCATTTTTGTATTAGAAATCAAAGTCCGAGAAGTACCCAATTTCTTCAATTAAAAGCCCCAATTTCTATGTTAAAATCACAATTTAATCAATGAGAATTGAAAACATAGGTTAGAAATTAGTTACCCAACAGTCTTGGCTTGAAAATCCTTGAAAATTCTCTCAAAAACCAAGCTTGGAATGTTGAAAATGGTGAGACCCGTAATTTAAAATAGAGCTACTAAGGTGCAAACAATTTCTAAGGGCCATCGGACTAGGTAAAATATGAATTAATCGTGGTGCACTTGCGGAAAACTCCTTGCTGAGGGCCTGTGCACCCCTCGGATTAGTCGGGGCTCAAAGAGACTCGGACACCGGTGCAAATAAAAATAAAATAAAAAATAGAGCTATTGTTTTAGGTATCCTGACTCTCCGCGAACATGGGAGAATACCCGTGAACGCGGAGGTCGGGCAAACTCCAACACTCCGGGAACGCGAAGCACAGGCAGCCTACACCTTGGGAATGCAGAGACCACCTGCGTGAATGCGGAAATCAAGAGACATGACATTTCGCGAACACGAAGGGCAACCCCTCGAACGCGGAGTACTAGAGTATGCACCAGATATCAGCAATTGCACACAACATGAAAATCACAGAATGGACCCATGGGATTCGTATGGAACCTCGTGAACACAAATCGGACATGCAACCCTACTAGAAACAACGTTCCAAACTCAATGGATTCCTCGGAATTCGAGTTCGAGGCCTCCTTGGCCCAAATTCCGAAAACTCAGAGAAACTAGTTAAAACTTAAAATACCCAAACTCTCCTAAAAAACTCTAAAAATTTCAACGAGGCCATTTCTAGCATTAGTTTCACCATCCAGGACCACTGGAATAGTTGAAATTTCGATTTGAGCTTTCGAACTTCGAATGTTGACCAAAGTCAAATTATGATCCAAAATCAACTGAAAATGTAACTTTGGGTCTAAAATCTCCATTTTAGCTCAAATTAAGTTCCTTCAGTTCCCTATACCAGATGTTGCATTCTGTAGCTGATGGTATCGACAAAATTGCATTTTGACACTCGAAACTCAAGATGACCACAAAACTCGAAATTTTCAATTTCAACAACATACCCAGTGGAATCCCACAAGTGGAGTCTGGGGGTGTAAAATGTACGCAGACCTTACCACTACCTCAAGTCTTTAAAAACTTTCTTTAGCAAAACTCAAACTTTTTACAAGATTTTCGAAATTCGACTTTTAGATTCAACCAAAAATGACCCAAGACAACTTTTGGAAACGGAAAAAGGGTAATATTTATCGAGAATGCCAAAAATGACCTTTGAGGTCATTACAAGTGGTAAGATCTATGTACATTTTATGCTCCCCAGACCCCACTTGTGGGATTTCACTAGGTATATTGTTGTTGTATAACTAATCTCAACATTATTAATATACTATATTTAGTATTATTCGTATACACTCTACCAATGACCCCTTAGAGTGCAAGTTCAATGATACAATGTATGAGGTTGGCGTGCAAGTGAGGTTGGATACACATATCATTCCCAAGAGAGTAAATTTCAAGTATCTCAGGTTTTCAATTCAAGGTAATGGAGAGGTTGATGATGATGTCACATATCGTATTGCTGCCAGGTGGATGATATGGAGGTTCGCTTTTGAAGTCTTGTGTGATAAAATGGTACCACAAAAAACTTAAAGGTAAGTTCTACAGAGTAGCAGTAAGACTTACCTTGTTGTACAAGGTAGAATGTTGGCCAGTTAAGAAATCCCACATTCAACAAATGCAAGTTGCGGAAATGAGGATGTTGAAACAAATGTTTGGGCAGACTAGGAGAGATAAGATTGGGAATGAGGATACTAGGACTAGGTGGTGACGACCTCCGTGGTGGACTAAATGAGGGAAGTGAACTTGAGATGATTTGACATGTGAAGAAGAGATGAATAAATGCCCTAGTGAGGGGGTGTGAAAGGTTGGATATGGTAGGTACAAGGAGAGATAGAAATAGGCGGAAGAAATATTAAAGAGAGGTAATTAGAGGGATATGGCACACCCTTAGCTACCGAGGACATTGTCGAGTTTGCTGGGTGAATGCTGTTAGATGGAGAGTTCTTTCATTCATTAAATTGAAAGAATTTTGATTTCCATGCCTAAAGATATGCTATTTACACTCCTAAACATCTGTTATTCCTACCCGTAATATCTCTAAAAATATGCTACATTAATCCCTGATATTGCCTGCATATGGAAAACAATTGACACCTTAATTACACAAATTTAAACACAACAATTAGAATGTGCCCAACATGCTAACCTTCCCCTGAAATTGATGTTGATGGATCAAAAAGCATCAATTTGCCTACCACAAATGGATGACATTGTCGTGCCATAGATTTTGTAAACACATAAGCTATTTGAAGATTATGGGATACATGTGGAAGAGTAATGTCTCTTTCATTTACAGCTTCTCTATAGAATGACAGTCCACTCCAATGTGTTTGGTCCTTTCATGATAAATCGAATTGGTGGCAATATGAATGGCACTTGTGTTGTTGCCCTGTAGAGGAGTGGAATTAGATTGAGGAAATTCAATTTTCGCAAGTTAACCATGAAACCAAACAATCTCAGAGCAAACAGAAAACATTGCTTTATATTTAGATTCTGTTGAAGATTTTGAAATACGGTCTTGCTTCTTGCTCTTCCAAGATATCAAAGGATCTCCAATTTGGCCTACGACCTCAATGAAGGCTCCAAAAATGTCGGCATAAGTGACATAATTGAAGGGAAGCCCTGCACCATATACCCACCGTGAAAAAAATCACAATAGCATGATCCCTCAAAATTTCCTTGGCAACATCATGGTAACTTGTATTTACTACTTCTTACTGCCCCATCTCCTAGCTTCCATGGGAAGTAACAATCTAAAAGGACCTTTCTGTTGGTTAATCCACAACTTGGAGAGACTATTGCATCCTTTCTCCATTTTTGTGAATATGCAGGAAGCGACAAATTAACTTCTTCACCTTCTTCCACTTCATCTCATCATCAAGATCAGTCACATTTAATGATTTAATTGATGTGACATTTGACATTTTAGCTCCTCCTCCTGCTCGACATGATTTTTACTAGAGAAATTGTTCGCTTTTCACGTGATCTCAGCACCTTGTTAAATTTGCAAAAGATTTTTTTTTAAAAATATTCAAGTTGGTAAACATATTCTTTTTACTGTTCAAATCAAATAAAATTTTAGTATCAATTAATTCCTAATTTTAATACGTTGTGTAGTTTTGAACCGCATAAAAGTTTTTGGTCTTCTTATGATGCTTCCTGATCCTTGAAACTACTTTCTTTATTCTTGTAGAGATGGGAAAGAGTTTCTTTAAAAAAAAATTGGAGCTCTTTATGTAAATGAATACGTAATGTTTCCTTTGTATTTTTAAAATATAACCATATATGTTTCTTAAAAAAAATGTTTTCCTTGACATTTCTCATTTTATTCCTAATGGCATGATTTTAGATCAATGGAAAATTCATCTCGTTTTTAATATCACAAATTTTAAAGAGAAAATACATAAAAAAAATCCTGAACTTGGCAACAAAACTTACTTTAGCACTTTAACTGCACGGCCGTTTAAATACCCTCTTAACAATTTTCAAGTGATTTAACTACCCCCTAAGAGGTGACGTGGCGGAGAGAGTAAGTACACTCCTAAAAAACGCATGAAAAAGAGAAAAAATATCTGAATTTATAAGACCATACACATGGCTTTTTTTATTGGCCAATATATAATTAATATTTTAAATATGTTTTCTTGATATATTAACTTCTTAAAAAATATATGAAAGAGTTATTTGAAAAAGATGTGGGTCCCCTTTAAAAAAATCTATTTTTTTTCTCTTTTATTTTCTTGTCTTCTCCAATACACCTCTTCCTCTATCGAATCCCCTCTTCCTTCATCTTCATCCCCACTTCTATCCACTATTTCCACACTACTATTCCTTTAGTAATCCCAAAATTCAACAGTGACATCATATTATTAACGTCGATTTCACTCTATATTATTGATGTTATTTCACAAATGTAAACTTTCTTGAATTTTGAATGACCCGTTTTAAATTTTTAATATTCGTGATTTTGTGTGGGTCTATTCACTTTCTTATACAACCTTCATTTTTCATATAAGTTGTCAAAAAAAAAAAAGACTTCTAAAAAAACTCATTCTCCCACAAGGTGGTATGGTAGTGGTTCTTCTTTAAATTTATTTTTTAAAAATTGAATAGTGAAAAAAAGAAAAAAATGAGCAGTTAACGGCTAGAAATGGTGAAGAAAAAGGAAGAAGGAAGAAATGAGGGGGTAGGGTAGAAGGCCGAATAGGGTCGGGTGGTGGGGAGGAGGAGAATAAAAATGGGTCCACATTTTAAATTTTGAGTTCAAAAAATACATTTTAAATAGTTAATCAGTGTAAATAAATTTTAAAAAGAGTTAAAAGTAAAAATAGTTAGGAGGTGTGAGAGGCTGGATTTGAGAGTTACACGGAGGGGTAGAGGTAGACCGAAGAAGTATTGGGGGGAGGTGATCAGACAAGACATAGTGAAACTTGATCTCACCGAGGACATGACCTTAGATAGGAAGGAGTGGCGGTCACGAATTAGAGTAGCAGGCTAATAGGTTAGATAGGTAGGAGTTGTTTGGTGTCGTCTTTATATGCCAATATATGGTAATTGTTTCGTATTTACTTGTTATCGTGCTTTCGTTATTAATCTCTCTTTCTGTGTATTTTCTCTCTCTTCCTTTCCTGTTTATTTTCCATATCTAGCTATTTTTACTTTGGGATTTGTGACGAGGGTCCCCAGGAAACAACCTCTCTACCTTTATGAGGTAGTGGCAAGGTCTGCGTACATTCTACCCTACTCAGACCTCACTTGTGAAATTCCACTGGGCATGTTGTTGTTGTTGTTTTTAAAAGTAAAAATAGTGAATAGACAAAAAGAACAAATAAAATTAATGACGTGGTGCTGATATGGCTATGTTGTGGCACTTGCATGGCTATGATGTGGCAGGTGAGAGTGGTATTATAATCTCAAGGTGGTATGTAATTCGTTTGAAAGTTGTTAAGGGGGTATTTTAACATCCGTGTAGTTAAAGTGTTAAACTAAGTTTTGCTGCCAAGTTTAGGGTGGTTTTTAATGTATTTTCTCAATTTTAAATAATATATCTTTAAAACTTTTATGTTTAATTTAACCATATAACAAATTGAGGGTCTACATACAATATACTAATTAAGAGATGGAGATATTATACATAGCAACTTCAGAAAATGAAGTTCCTAACATATATAATTGTGTTTTAACTTTTATGTCAGCTTTGAGGGTTAACCAAATTAGGAAACTATTGCTTTGAGAAATATTACAAACTAACGAAAGGTAGGAGAATCATTCATATGATTGCCTTCTATAGTAGAAACTGATAAAGGGAAAAGTAAATTAAATAGAAGATTCCAAAAATATCTTCAAAAGGAAGTGAAATTCATCTCTACATAATATTCTTCTATGTGACTTAGCTTCAATTTGTGTTCTCTAAGTGTCATCGAGAATTGTTGGATGAGTTGGAAGTTGGAACCCATCTACTACATAAAGATGCTTGGAAATGCCATATCACAAGCTTCCCCTTGACGAATTCCAGTTATGCTAAGCCATCTATAGTGGGTACCCAAATTGTAAAATCTCCATTGAATTCTTCAAAAGTGAACAATGCATAGTCTGGTCAAGTTCAAATGCAAATGGTTGCTCTTCAAAGATATATATGTGATGCTTAGGAGGCTAGGCCCTCGAAAGTGCGAAAGAGGTTGTTTGATATATATTCAACTTCCAGCTTCTAGGTGATAAGTAATGGAATGATTAGTGAGAGTAATGGAAAATAAATACTCATAATTTAATGGGAAGGTAAATACTCAATTAGATGCACAAAATGGAAGGAAGGGTTGCGTAGCTTCTTCTATATGACATCTTTGGAAGAAAAACAAAACAGAGAAAAAAGAGTCAAATTAAGAGAGTTGAATGAGGTGGCTTTTGAGCTTTTCTAACATAACACATAAATGAGGAAAAATTAGAGGAAGTGCCCAAAAGGAGGGGTGGGGGTAAATACCAATGGTTGTCCAAGAGAGATGTCACATCACCTACTCAATGCCTAACTTTACTATATATGTAGAATTCTTCTAATTGCTAGACTTTTCGAAAGGAATTTGAGAAGTTGGAACGATAATAGCTGTTAGAATAGAAATAGGTAAATACAATCCTACTTAGAATAGGAATAGGAATTACAATAGTATATAAAATCCTATTTGGAAAAGGATTGTATTATAGTATCCTAGTTGGAAAAAGAGTCTAATATAGTATCTATAAATAAGGTCTCAATGTAATAATGTAGACAACAATTCAATAATATATTTTCCCCATATTTCGCACATGGTATCAGAGCTTCTACGGTCCTGGTAGAAAATCAAAGAGCTTCCGCTGCCGGCGGGCGGCTATGACCTACATATGCTGCCCGTCTGGCCAGTAGTTATGTTAACAAAGTAGGGTTAGTGATATATATATGATTCTCATATTCAAGGGAAGAAAATTCAATCAAACAAGTCGTCAATTTTCGGTGTCTTTCTAGGGTAGTTTTGTGTCATCCCCATATCTTTCAGTGTTTGTGTAGCACCGCCATCATTCCGGTGTCTACTTTTTTTATATCTAATTTGGGCAGCACCGTATCAGCTTTTCGGTGACTGTTTTTTTCATACTTATCATGTGTAGCACCGTAGCATCTTTCCGGTGACTACTTTTTCATATTCGATTTTTGTAGCACCGTGCATCTCTCCGGACTACTCATATTCAATTTGTGTAGTACCGTGAATTTTTCGAACTACTTACTCATATCTAAGTTGTATAGCACTGTGTCTTTTTTGGTGACTCAGATTTAATTTGCGTAGCTCCGTTCGTCTTTTTGGTGACTCATCAAATCTAGTTTGCGTAGGGTCGTGCCATCATTCCGACCCTATCCATACAATTTTTCTTTTGCAGTAGGGTCATGTCGTCAATATGATCCTACCTATATAATTTTTATATTTTCCAGTAGGGTTGTGCCATCATTCCAACCCTACCCATATAATTCTCTTCTTTGTAGGGTCGTGTCATCATTCCAACCCTTCTCTTATAATTTTATTTTTCAATTTGTGACCATTTTCAACCATCAAATCTAATAATTTGGTGCATAAGCAGGTCTCGAGAAGTTTTAAAGTGACTTTCTTAGAGTTATTTTGAGATGATCCATATTGTCATTCTCCATTGACCTTTTAATCAGTTGAACATTAAGAGTGCTTTTCTCTATGATGATCTCGAGGAAGAAATCTATATGGAGCATCCACCTGATTTTGTTGCTCAGGGGGAGTCTGATAACCTTGTATGTCGGTTGTGTAAATCATTCTATGGTCTAAAACAATCTTCTCAAGCTTGGTTTGGGAAGTTTAACAATGCAATCTCGGAATTGCATGAGAAGACTAAGACTTGAGGCTGACTGTTAATTTTGTGAAGATCAACTTGCTGATATCTCAACACGCTCGTCATCGATTCTCGTATTAATTACATTTGTAACAAGCTAGGTACATATGACGTGTATGCACTAGCGTGAGGGGGAGTGTTAGAATAGAAATAGGTAAATACAATCCTACTTAGAATAGGAATAGGAATTACAATAGTATATAAAATCCTATTTGGAAAAGGATTGTATTATAGTATCCTAGTTGGAAAAAGAGTCTACTATAGTATCTATAAATAAGGTCTCAATGTAATAATGTAGACAACAATTCAATAATATTCTCCCCCAATATTTCTCACAATAGCTATTTAATTCTATGTTGCTCGGACTCTTCAAAAATGTTAGAGGGTGCGTATCGGATTCGCCAAAAATAGTGTATGTTTGGAGGATCCGACACGGGTGCAGCATTGAAAGTGAAGAGTCCGCGCAACTTAGATTTAATTATTGAGTCGTTTATTATTGTTACAATAAAATACATAAAAAGATGCGATAAAAAACCAAGAAAAAGTCAAAAAAATAGGAGAAAAAAAGATAATTGTGTTTCTAGGCTACAGGGAGTTGATAGATAGATTTCTTTCTCACAATCTCTGGGCATTTTGTATGGTTGTGACGTTGCTATTGCCACCAATAAGATGTTTGCGGAAAAATTACCCCTTTAAAGGTCTTGTTACAAAACACACATATAATTGTTGTCCTATTTGGCTTACTAGCTCTTTGCCTGTGCTTGCTCGCATTTCCAAGCCCGGTCAAGCATTTTAATTCATGTTAAGATTTTTAAAAATTAATCAGCAAAATAGTTTAATCATGGTTAAGAAAATAAATTAGCAACATATAATTTTAAAAATTCAGCAGCATATAGAAGAAAGAAGTGTTGAAGTAGAAAATAGAGATGAACGGATGAAGAAAATAAAGGAAAGAAGGAGAAAAAGAACCCTAGTAGACCATCGTAGCGCATATGGAGGTCCTGAATATTGATGGAGAAGCAGAGGAAAAGAGAAGAACAAGAAGAAAGAAGTTACTTGAAGTTGATGTCCTTCATGGAGCTGAAAACCCTAGCTCAGTTCTGAATGTCATGTGTTTTTGTCTTTTAAAATCTATCATCTTAAAACTTAAGAAAAAGGCGAGCAGAGAGTGCTTCTGCTCATCCTCATGCTTTTGGGGTTGAAGCCCCCACACCTGCTCACTTCTCTCACTTCATGCCATTGAAGCACAGGCCCTTTGCATTGCATCATATTGCCTCACCGCTTAAAGAGGTGAAGCACGGACTTTTCTGAACACTGGTGTTTCCTGCTTCATTCCTTCAAGCAAATAATGGGACCCCTATCACTCGATCAAAACCGTCATTATATCAACCACCACTGTTCAAGTATTCTCCTATAAAGATTTGTTGGTCATTCGGGCCTCCTTGGAAAAAGTTATTGATATCATTCTGGCAGTTAGTTTTAGTTTTATTATCTATATGTATCAATAGTTAAATTGTGTCCTCCATATAAATTGGTCCTAACAAAATACTCTAATCTGGCTATCACCGAGTCTCTTTACTCAGCAACTTTATCCTTATGTTTTGGTTTCACAATAATTTTAGTTCCTATCTTATATCTCTCATGCCAATGTTGTCGATGTCGTTAGGCATTTTCCGTATCCTTGTAGTCTCTTGCCTATGGCCCAACTACCTATTTGAATTTAGGCCTCTTGGACTGGCATCTTTACCCTTCTTAACACCACTTTTGGGGTTCCTATACAACAACATACCAGCATTAGCAAAAGCAAAAAGCACAAAACAGCTCTAAGGTTCGTTGGGGCTTTAAGCGCAAAGTGCAAATAAAGTGTGGGTTTTAATGAAGAAAGCGCAAAGAGAGAAACAAACACCAATATATATGTTTAGTCCAAAATTATTAAGTTAGGGATGAATGACAAATATATGAACAAAGGAATTGAAAAAAATACTACGATAAATGAAATATCGATTGCTTAGTGTAGCAAAGAAAAGTATGTCTTAGAACATTGATGACGACACGAAAGTGCACATTAAGGGGGGCGAATAGCTCAACATGTTCTACGATTCGCGTCGCTTCAGGGCTTAAGTGTGCCCTTGACAAACTACAACATACCCAATGTAAATAGGATCTGGGGAGTCGTGGAGGTAGAATTTTTTTTTTGAAAGACCCTTGGCTCAAATGCAACAAATCAAAGTATTTATGGAAAAGAATACAATAGTGAAAAAAACATGTTGCTTAATAAGGAAAGGAGTACAGAGCATTCAGAGAAAAGAAACACTAACAGCGAAATAATGTGTTAATTGAAAAGGAAATACATGTATAAGACTAATAATACAACAAAACAGGCCTCCCAGGCTACCACCAGGTCTAAACCTGCCGATAAGTGAGTCAAAGCTCTACTACCTACTATGGTCTATCCAAATCCGCGACCTCCATCCGTTTGAGGTGCCTTGTGATGGATCATTTTTTTACTCATACACGTTCATAGGCTGGGAATCATTGTTTATATTCTCTCCTTGGAAATGATGTAATGGAATCAATTTCTCATCAATCATCACATTTGTGTAATTCACTAAACAATTTCGCATCTAAGGATTTGTAGATGGTTGCAGTATCCTAATTAGTTACCAGTTCTGAGAATTTAATATATGAGTCAAAATGAATCTACATTGTTCCATTACATTTCCTTGCCAAATTATTTTCCGTGGGAGTATCCATGTATGGAAATTTAATTTTGCAACTTTTCAAGGTCATGTTTTATATATGGTAGAATGTTTTCTGCATCTGCATTCCAATTTCATATTTCATAGCGAGTACTTTATATGTTCCATTTCATGTGACACTATTTCCTTATTAATCTATTAAAAATGAAGGGAAAAGACATCCGTTGCACCATAAACTGGTCTGGAAAACTCACTTGCACATACTTTACGGGCAATCTATTCCCCCCCGCGCCCCACCCCCGCCCCCACCCTCACCCCACCTTTCCTTATTTGAAGTGTAATTATTACCACCTAAAATGCTGATGCGGCAAAAAAATAAATTAAATACAAAAGAAAAAGAGGCGTTTGAGTGAAATTAGAGTGACAATAAAAAAAAAGAAAAAACAGATCTGTGTCTCCACTACCTTCTATTCAACAACTTCATGCTCCTCTTCACCTCCTTCACGCCACCCTCTCTTCTTCATAAACAGTCACCTCTATTCTTGTTGGATGAAGGAATGAGTAATCTGTTAATGGTAATTTTGCGAGAGTAGATGGTGAGAGAAAGGGAGAGAGATAGAAAACAAGGTTAAGGGATGGAATCTGCCGCAAAAAGATCTGGCAAAGATGCAAGAATAAACATGGGGTTTCCCAATGGAAAAATTCTGGTAAACTTCAGAAATTGGTCATTCTTTAGTGTCCCCAATTTCAACCTGCCAAGCCAAGCACCAATTTTTCAAATTTGTATCTTCCTTGTTGTTTGTCAAGACCACACAATGTGGAGTTCTGCACAAAATTCAATCTTTTCTATTTTCTTGGACATATCCTCTCTCTCTCTCTCTCTTTCTCTGTAAACTTCCTCTTGATTTTGCAGAAATTCATTGATGGTTTAGCCGAGCACCAATATTCAATCAAACACTTTCTAAACAAATAATAATAACCAAATTTTTCTTTGGTGGTGGTGGTGCCGCTGTTATATTTGGTGATGGTTACTGAAATAGGTGGTGGTGGTGTCATGACTTTGTGTAGTGGAAGGTTTGATGGAGGGTGGTGAAATCTGGTAGTGATGGCGTTGTGATTTTAGAGGGGTTTTGAAGTGCATTTGAGTGTGTGATTTGGTGGTTGATAGTGAAAAAGATTAAATTGACTGAATTTGCTATAACATGGTGAATTTCTTCTATATGGAGAAGGTGAGTGCTGATTTTTGTATCAATAATGGAGGAAGAAGAATTTGGCTTAACTGGTGTTTTTTTTTTTTTAAAAATTTGGCGGGGGAGGGGGGGACACAAAGGAGTCTCTCAGGTAGATAGGAAGAGAGAAATTAGAGGCAAATGGTGAAATAGAAGAGAAAAAGTCAGTGTACAGGTTTGCAATGACGTGGCAAGTGCATGTAAATCACCCAGTACAATGTGACTAGCTTTGTATGTTTCACGTTGAAAATAATACCACTTCAAATAAGGATTTTTTTTTTTGGGGCGGGGGGGGGGGGGGGGGGTTGACAGGTCACCCGTAAAATACGACTATTTAAATTTCAACTTCAGGGTGTAAAGTGTTTTTCTATAGTTGGAAACAATTTAACTTTATACTTCTCACCATATCTTTAGTTACATCTTTTAATAGCCATGGAAATCTCATGGCATGTTGAAGAACACGACTTCCAAAGTCAGTCTTAAATCTTTCACAAGCCGCCATGTAAATTGAAATGCATACACCTTTATTTTTTTTTAGAGAAAACAGTACTTCCAAATAAGCTTTTCCAATGAACTTTATTGAAAAAGTGTTTAAGGGGCGTTTACACGTATACAATACGTATGAAATGAAAAACACTTCCCAATTTGAAAGAAAAATAAGAGAAAAGGTTAATGGAAGTATAAGGGCAATGGGAACAGGGACTCAAAAAAGAACGCGTAAATGCTAGATCAGTGGAATATTTCTAAGTAGTCTACATCATTTTTATCTTGATAAAGTAAAGAAGTACTCCAGTGGAAATAAATTCTTGATGCTTTGACTACATTTGTCATTGGGGTCATAGTTCTTAGAAACCTATGTGTGTTCCTGATAATTTATCTTAGAAAAGATACCTTTTTAGCTTCTAACTTCTATTCCTTTTTCTCTTTGAAGCAAACAGATGGTCTGATATTTTATTTGACAGTATCCTAATATAGCAGAAAGTTTATATTTTATTCTGTATTGTTTTTCTTAACATTTTAAAATTTTGCAGGTGGGAAGACCTTCCACCACTGCCAAGTCCCCAGATGGGTTGCATAGGCCTACCATACAATGGTAAATTTTATGTTCTAACGGACCTTGTTGGGCTACTAGAGCAGGAGACATCTGTTGTTTTTGATCCGTCTGATGAAACATGGCTGAGTGTAGATGATACTTGGCCGTTTTCAAGGGCCATGCATTTAGGAATTCAGGTGCTTGATGGTGGTCACATATGCACAGTTGTAGATTGGGGTGGGAGCTCCATTAAAACCAGGGATATGGATAACAGGGAGTGGCATCATAGAGGTTTGGTACCTCCTGTGATTCTACCTGACCATCCTCGGCCTCTTGAGGTCTTTGATTATGGATTTGTTGCATTGAGAAATGAAATTTATGTTTTGGGAGGAAGAGTGCTGCGATGGGAGGAAGCTGGGGCTGGGAAGTTTAAGATTGTGAAGTTGAACACAGTTAGAGTGTGCAATCCATTGAGTTTACATTTAAGGTGGAGGGAGATCAGACCAATGTGTGCGCCTGCATTTGGCTCCATACTAGGTTGTGCATCCATGGAAACAAGATCTTTGTGATTTAAGGTTCTGTTTTCTATGTGCCGATGTTGTGTTGGAACAAGGACAAGATATTGCAACCTTTGCTTAATGATCAACCAGGAAAGGTATTGCCAATGGAGATTTTCATTTGTGCAATAAAATTCTGACTGGTGTGAGTGAAGTGGATCTAGAACATTGAGGAAAAGCTGCTGGCATACTGCAACAATTGACAGGCGCGACCAAGTTCCAGGAAGATTCTGGTAGATTATTCGAACAGAAAATCATGGAATCACTAAAATATTTATGAATGCTCTAACTTTCCATTCCAGTGATTCCTTTTCCTGTTCCCATAAGAACGTTTCTGCCAAATTCAGTATACTTTCTTCTGTTGTTGATTCACTTATGGTACTTAAATCTGCTTGGCTTTACTATATCATCAACCTCAACGTGGATATTGTTTTCACGCATTTGAGATAGCAGCAGCAGTTCTGCCTGTTGTTTAGTAAGAATATGCACAATGCAATAGTTAAAGAGTGGATGTTACAAGATTAGATGAAGTACACATTCAAGGTAAGTATACCTTCCCAAATGAAATGAAGTTTATACTTTAAAGGAGTAATGACAGCCCACACTACTTTCATTTCAAAATAAGTGGTGTTTTTAGCTTGAGCACAACTACTTATTTATCTTACTAACTTGAAAAAAATGTAGCTCTCTAGTAGGTACTTGAAGATATATTTTCATATTTGCTTGTTATTTTTTGCATATCATGACAAAAACATATGCATATTTTTTTTTCTTTCATGTTTTATCATTAACATTAATTATTTATTCTCCAATTCATTTTTCAATATCTGAAACTATACGGACATTATAGAAAAACATTCGCTTTACTTATTATTGATTTTCTTAAAAGAGAGTGCAACGAAAAAGTAAAAGTTAACTGAATGGAGTATGTAAAATAAAGAATACAATTGAAATAACATTATTAATTATGTAAACCATCATTTACTTTAAAACAAAATGAAAAGGTAAAATCACAAATATTGTTTTCAGTCATTCAACTGGCTCTTGCTAATTCAAATTGAAGAAAAAAGGAGGGAAAATATACCCTTTTTCAAGTCTCTACAATCTAAATGAATGCGATTATGGCATCAAGACATGCTAGAATAGATTCCGTCTACACCTGATTGACAATTGACCTTATTATCTACCAAATCTTTGAATCCTTCTACGCCTTAATTCTTCCAAAGATAAGTCATGCATCTCACTTGTTGGACCAGGGAATGATGGTCCATCACCAGTACGACCTGTGCCACACATTTCACAAATGTTCAGCATACCCGAATTATCAAATGTGCATGCATCGCATCTCCACGTATCTCGTGCAATCCTCCCACCAGCAGTTCCTCTCCCAGTAATTCTTGGTTGGATTCGAAATAAGCTCTTCACTAATCTTAAAGGCCAGATCAGTGCACGGCTAAAACCTCTCACAAACTGTCTAAATGGATTCAGACCTGAATATAACGATTTTAATCTCAAATACAGTAGGCCAGCTAGTATTCCCCCAAGGTGGCCAAGGAATGAGACATCAGGGACAAACATTTGGATGAGAACAAGTTCTGCCCAGGCAGCATAACGAGTAGGAACCATAAGTCCATATACAGATGTATAGTCATCTGATTGTGCATTGACGATAACTTTCATGGCAAAGAGTACACCCGAAAAACCCACAGAGTATTCATTGTAGTAGGGTCTCTCGTAATCAAAGAACAGCAGAAGTGATTTCGCAAGCAACAGTGTGACACCTTGGGACATAGCAAGTAAGGTTGCAACCATTGCTGCGAATTCTGCACTACCCATTGATGTCTCCAATTGAATACCCTTCCACAAAAGTGAAAGCATATTGTACACCAGGTGAGGTTCATTTATGTGGAAGAATGGTGACAGGAAGAATCGCTTGAGGTTCGTGTACTGCACCAGCAAAAGCAAAAGTGAACCCAACATTGTAGTTTCAAATTCGACCTCCCAAAACTATATATCGCATTTAAAGCTCTAGAACATAGATTAATATGGCACATATTGCTTACTAGTGTCGAATCATAGAAGCAATATGTACTAAAATGGCACCAGCAATCTGGAAATGCGATAAATCAACTAGGCAGTAGTAAGAGAGTAACAACTATTGATTTATCTGAACTGGTTGCAAGTCCTATGCTGCTCGGACTCTCCAAAAATGTTGCTCCACCCATGTCGAATTCTCCAAATATGCACTACTTTTGGGGTACCCAACATTCACCAATCGACGTTTTTGAAGAGTCAGAGCAACACAGGTTGCAACTTTATGAACAAACTAATGAGTCCACTCTGGACACAAAAGTCAGATATCCATCCAATGGATACTATAACCAACAACTTCACATAGAGGCAACACCTTTGATCTCTTATTATTTGTACCCTCCATAACTCTATAAAGAGTTTTACAGCAAGAGAGCAGAAACCTGCAATTTCTTTTATCTTCTAAGAGGGAATTAGTGTTTTAAGCCATGATAGAAGCCGTATAAGTTCATCCACATTTTGAAAAACCTTCAGACAGCTAAAACTTATTTTACAAGAAAATAAAAATTTATTTTACATATGCAATAGCAGTTCTGTGTTGTAATCAAACATCATGGTTGTCATCAAGTTAAAATTTTCAGAAATAGGGTGTGCTTGATTCCAATTTTCCTATGTTTGGTAGGTCAAAATGTTTGCTTTAAAAACAAGTTCCTTATAAAAGTAGGAAAACCAAGTTGCATAAAGTTACAAGCTTATTGTCTTCTCCCACGCACCCAAGCCCAGCAACCCCCAAATGCCCACTCTCCATCCCAAGTAAATGTTCTTTCAATAATATTTTCTTGTTCACATACCAAACACTAGAAAATAAGCAAATTGTTAGCCTAAAATGCAGGAAAGATTTACCTTCTAGCAAACATAACCATAATATTAGTATCAGTTACCCATACCAAAACCTACCTAACTTCAATAACAACCCCCCTTCCCCCCATCCCTACCAAAAAAATAAATAAAATCAAACTTCAGTCACAAAGGGTGTCAAGCAAGAAAAAAAAAATGAAAATTATAAGTGTGAAAATGAGTTTCTTACCTTGAGTATAAGGTGAGGATTAAACCAAACTTGATCGATAGTTGGTAGGAAAGGATGAAGAAATTTGGGCCTCAAATAAATAATTGTATTAGAGGCAACAAGTGCAGCAGTAAGTGGGGGTTTTCTGTCTAATCTGGAATACTCACTGAGGGCATGCAACCCTAGCAGAGGAATCAAACCACGAGATACGGATCCCCACTTTCCTCTTCCTCCCTCCATACCTAATTTCCGATGCAAACCCCAATGGCCACTTCTCTCGCATCAAACTCTTTGGAACATTCCAGATGCTTGCCTTAGCTTTACATTTCCCAAAATTATAGTCTTGCCAACTTCTTTTGCTTAACCCACTAAATATTAATTGAAAATACTTAATACGTGCATAATTTAAAAAAAAAAACTGATTAAATATAAATATAGAAATATAATATTAAAACTGTCAAGGTAATGTTGTTTGGATCTTGTGTCCGTCATTGAAAAATTTAGCTTTAGACAAAATAATTTTTTACCATTTTCCTTCAATTATGATATTATTATTTTAATAATTTTAAATATTAATTATAATTAACATAATAAGAATTTAATAGAGAATATTTTCTCGTTATGATTAAACTTTAGAGACTCTTTTTCCAACTAAAATAGACTTGATTCCAAAATAAAAGTTAAAAAACTTATAAATAATAGGCATAATAATAATAATAATAATAATAATTTAAAGGTCCCAAAAAACACATAATAATGTATACTATAATAAAAGTGTGAAGACTCTTAGAAATGTTGTTTGAACTTTTTGTCTTCCATGAAAAGACTTATAAAATCGTCTTTTCACCATTTTTCTTTAAATTATTATTTAATTATATTTATAATATTATTTTTTTAAAAAATATATAAAAGAAGTGTTAAAGAAAGGAGTTCTAGCTGTGGAAAGACTTATAAATTTTTCTTATTTGATGGACTTCTATTTCTTCTTTATTTGAATCAAGAAAATACTCTGCAGTCCCTAAGGATAATCCTAATTTACCATGAATTTTATAAATAAATAATTTGTCAAAATTACTTTTGTAGTGAATTATGTCACGCCCCGGACGGGTACCCTTGGCGTGGCTGACACTTGAAGAACCATTGTTGATTCCCCAAGAGAATCACCTGGCCTCATCGTCACAGCTTACTCAACAACGGAAGAATACTCAATACAAGCATCAAAGAAGTAATAAAGATATTATAAAATAATCTCCAAATAAGCCAAGTTTGGAAGATAAAATACTCATCGATACTCTACTCAAGGTCCATGAAGCCTCTACTTGTAAACATCTAGATGGTACCATGACAAGTCATGACTACCCAACTCAGAGGAAATAGAAATAACCAATAAAATAAAAGAAAGGCTCCTCCAGATGGCAAGGAGGGTTCACCAATTCTGGAACTCAAAAAATCTAAACTTCAACGATGCGCCTGCCGAAGTCCTCTATCACCTGTGTCTGCATCATTGACGATGCAGACCCAAATGAGCGTTAGTACATGGAATATACTGGTATGTAAAATAGCTTAAGGAAACATATAAGGCTCAGACTCAAATGAGCTAACTCAATTCAAGACTCAACTCATCCACCTCATAACCCAACTCAGATAATGGTGCAAGTTTAAAGTTTTGAAACCCATGCTTTAGGATTAGACTCGATGTTTAATGCAACTCGATTCGAAAATCATACCATTTTAACTCAGGTAATACTTGGAAGTTTCTCTAACCGACATAACTCTCCACCACCATAAATTTTGGTAATGCATAACGAAACAGACGTCGTTGCCACACCCTCCCTAAACTTGCCACAGTAAAGGGCGTCAACCTCTCTCTCTCTCGGATCCTAAGAGAGTGTCCATCTATTAGGACATGGGCCGCCAGAGTTAACTGCATGACTAACCAATGCTTGCAACGTAGTTTTGAGGTGTTTCCTCTCACCCAACTCGATGCTCAATACTCCTTTCAAGACTAAAATATGCTCATGAACATCAACTCAAATTCATCTCAAATCAGCTCAACTCCACTTGCTCAAGTAACTCCGTAACTCAGAATTAGAACTCGATGCAATGCAACTCAAGACTCCAACTCACACTATACAAGACTTTCACTGATTACAGTCAATTAACATCATATCAACCATGCTCAACACAGAAGACATATTAGGTACTCATCACATGCATATATGAAACAAGAAAATGTAATCCTTGGGCTTAACTTACTCAGTTTAGAAAATTAGATTCACAATCTTAACTCAGTTAGCATGCAAGGAAATCAATAAGTTTTAGGGCCACGGTATCAAACATACGATTAATATTCCTATTTCTTGATACTAACAACACAACTCATCAATTTACTCTAGTACATTTATGAAGACTCAAACAAGTGCAAGAACTTAGAACTAGAAATCATGGGATTTACATTATTCGATTAGTACTCACAAACTTAACTCAAGTAGCCGAAAGGGCGTGTGGATGAATTCAATCCAACGCTTTAGATAGCCTTACATACTTGGAATTAAAGGATGACACAAGTCTCCACAAAGATTTGATCCCAACCTCAACTACCTTAGCTTTTTCTCTTCTTCTCTCAAGAACTCTAATCTCAAGTTATGCGTAAGAGGCTTTAGAATGGTTTTAGAAAATCCTTTTCGACTAAAAACGACCTATTTGATCATGTTTTACGTTTAGAAGGGGTTGAGAAAGGTCTAATGGATATGATTTGGGTAATGGGAAGGTGGAAATGATGACATGCATGCCTTGAATTATGAGATGATGTCCATTGTTGTTGACTTAGACTTGTGAGATAATATTATGAAATGAGCTTGTGATGCCATTGTTGATAATGTGAAAGTGTTCATGATAGATTGTTGAACTTTAAATTATATTACATGAAATTTATCTATTAAATCTCTTTATGTGAAATGTAGATCTAAATGTGTATGTTGAGATATTGATCGAAATTATGAAACTAATTGTTGTGAAGTAAGAACTTAAATGGTGAATTGTCCTAAGCTGTGATAACTAAGGGAAATTAAAAGTGTTGAACTATGTTACTGTGATTATTATGTAATGTGTTAATGATGATTCAAATGTTGAAAGACAATGAAATGATTGATGAAGTATGAATAAATGTGCAATATGGACATCTTGCCTATTTTTATATATGTGAAGGTGATTATTGTACCATAATGACATGAATTGCTTGATGTTCCATTTGTGATGAAAAGTCTAGGGGAAAATGGTTCTAGCTTTTTGATAACATAAATTGATAATGAAATTGTTGAGCACCACTTGTGGGTTAGAGCATTGGCTATAAGCTTGTGATGAAAAAATCTCTATGCATTGAATATTATGGTACTTGAGTTGACTTGATATATTTGTTATAATGTGTACTCTTGCATGCATTTCTTATTGCTCTGTATGAATGCTATGTTGTTGTTCATTCTTGATTGAGTTCCACTGATTCATTATGGAGACGAGCCACACGCTCAATGATGTGACATTGATTCGTTATGGGGATGAGCCAATGCTCCGTGGCATGTGACATTAATTCATTATGGGGATGGGCCACACGCTACATGGCATGTGACATTGATTCATTATGGGACGGGTCACACGCTCTGTGGCATGTGACAATGATTACTCAAGAGACGAGCCTCATGCTCTAGGGTAGGTACATGGGCAAATATGTCCCCATGGGTTCCGAACTAATTATATTAGCGGATGTGTATCGTAGGACAGACATGCATCATGATTATTTGACGTTACATCACATTGTTTACATTCCATAACATTCTCCATTTCATATCATTCTTTTCTTGAAGTTGTTATACGTATCATGTGGGATGGGTTGAATGTATTGAACCTTGTACATTGTTGAGATTGAATTATTGAAAGATTGTGATATATGTTGATAATTTGAGACTTGTACATTGTGAAGATTAGATTATGGGGACACTGTGTTATGAGACTGTAACTATTTATATTGCTGACAGACTATTGTACTAATTGGCTCTAGAAAGCAGCTGATTACCTTGTGATGGTATTTTATAATGTGTATACATATATGTATTGTTGTTGTGTTAGGACTTTTCTGAGTGCAGGTGTGTGGATCGGAGGTATGTGGTTGGGTGGATAAGAGTACTTGTTTTCTTCATTGCTTTACTTCAGGTTTAACTTCCATTTGTTGAGTACCGTGTGGTTTGATGCTCACCCCTTGCTACATTTTTGCAGATATTGAGCCGGGCTCTTCCCGATTAGATTTCTCATCGTCGGACTGAGCCTCTGAATTCTTGAGAGGTAGCGGCTTAACTTTTCTGCAACTCTCAAGGATTCTATTTATGTTATGTTCTATTCGAGGACTAGACATTGAGACGTGTATTTTCTTCGAGTGTTATGACCTAGTGGCTTGTACATGTGACACCAGTCTTGGGATGATTTGTAGACTTGATTACCCCGTGCTTATCCTAGCTTACTAGACTTTATTTCTTTCGCTTTTAGTACTGTGTTTTGAATTGAGCAGGCTTAGACTGACTTGCCTTGGTGGTTTAGGCAAGTGCCATCACAACCTGTTTTAGGCGTGACAATGTTATTGCTGATATAGTCTTATTATCAGTTAAGGTCGATATCCCACATTTCTTATTGCTTATGCTATTTTAAAGTTTCTATTATGATTTTAACTTGCATTGGCCTTATTCATATTTTACTATCATGTTTTAAATAAATTGCTTATCATGTCGTCTAACTTGGTTAATTGCACATCATGAAATTTTACATATTGCATTGCTCACATATTTAGTGCATTTCATATACTAATGTATATTTTTTTTGCCTATATTGTATTATAATGTGGGGTCTGGGGATCATTCTTACCTCGCTCGTGATTAGATCGAGGTGTTAATTTAATCCACTTGATTGGTGATTCCTATGTTCGGGGACCAAAATCCAATATGAGTTTCATGCTTTGATTGATTTTATTTTCTATGTCAGGGGTGAGCTAGGTCTCATTCTATGCCACTGCCTATGTCTAGTAGAGGCATGTTAGACATTAGTGAGATGTATTCCTGTTTATTCGGATGTTGACCTTTGACTTTCCATTATGTAGACTTCTATGTTGAGACTTTATTCTGTATTTATGCCTTTTTTAATGTCTGTACTTACCTTATGTATGCTAAAAGGTTGGGTTGGAATGCCTCAAGATTTTAATCATCGTGTCACATCTAGAGCCTAGTTTGGATCGTGACAATTTCCATCTCGCTCCTGGCTATCATTTGAGACTTTACTCTTGAAATGAAATTTCATCTATATCACATAAATTGAAATAGAGAGAGTAATACATCTTGAATCTGTGCTAGTACGAGTTCCTATATCTGGTTTATTGAATCTGTGCCAGTACGAGTTCCTATATCTGGTTTATAATATATTTGTGTTTGGATTAAAATGGTTTACACTCCCACAACATATCTTCTTTTTTTTTTTCTTTTCTTTTTTGGAGAAGTTTGGGTACCCATCTTCATTCAAACATCAAAATATTTTGTCTTTGAATCCAAGGTGTGTCTAACCCAGGCATCACTTATTGATCTTCTACTATTAAATCGAAGCTCTGGTGCATCGCCTGGTACCAAGCCATATTTTTTATTGTTGAAACTATAAGATGGCATATTCCATTACATATATTAAAAGGGCAACTTAGTACACTAAATTATTGTACCTAAAATGTAGGTAGAACAAAAACTTAAGATAGCAAAAGCAATGCTATTTTCTCTAAACGACGGTCTAAACTTGAAATTTGGTATAGAAAATACTTTGGAAAGAGCTCAAAAAATCAGTGGAAGATGGACTTTAATTGTGTGTTTTGTTGATTCCTGCTTTGGTATCTAGTTGCATGTGTTTATTTCTTCTTTCAGTATATATATATATATGTGCCGCAAATTCTAATTTTCTTGAAATATAGGCCTTCATGATATTGGCTGAACCATGTAAATAACAAATGATACAAGACCCATTGAATGTGCAAAAAGTGGAAGGCGAGGCCCTTCAGGTTTTGTCATTCATAACTAGCACAACTAACAAACAATGTCAAGGATAAAGAGAACACAACCCTGAATCAAAATTGAAACTATAAAGTGACTAAACATTAGATCTTTCTCATCGGAAAGGACATCAAATACATGTGTAGAAGTGCTATCAATATCAATAATTACTAATTGAAAACCTGCTTCTCATCAACACAGCACAGGTTTGTGAACTAGACCTGAGCTGTGCCTTCAGTGAACTTAGGATCCTCACATCTGTACTTTCCATCAGGCCCAATTCCAAAGCCCCTAGGATCAGCAAATACATTCTCTAGCAGCTGGTTACGAGCTGGAACGGGGCTTGCATCTGCAAACTCAACAGACTCTTCAACCAATTCATCAATCTTCTTATCAATGGCCTTCAACTCTGCTTCATTGACCAGGTTGTTCTCAAACATATACTTCTTCAACGCAGTGATAGGATCTCTTGTGGCATAGCGATTCTTTTCAGCTAACAAAATGAACAAATTAAGGTCAAAAAAATGATGTAATTGCCTCCAAATATGTGGACCACATATACGGGTATAAAGGGCAGCCCGGTGCAATAAAGCTCCCACTATGCACAGGGTCTAGGAAAGGGCCCGATCACAAGAGTCTGTTGTACTCAGCCTTATCTTACATTTCTACGAGAGGTTGTTTCCAGAGCCACGTATAAGGGTATGTGCAACAAAATAAGCAGAGTTTAAAAGGCTCATTCTCTTATGGTACAACATTTCCACAAAGGAGTTCTAGAGCGTTGAGCTCCTTTCTGGTGTTTTTGTTCCCCTTTGTTTTGGAAGTATCAGCAAATACATCTAGGGGTGCCCTCGAGATACTTCATGTTATATGCCTAAGTGTAAATAAATAATCAATCGAAGTGCTCCTCATTTTACACACTTTACCAAGGTTGTATTTACACATTTGCTCGCACATAAATCACTGTCTCAAAAGTTACCACACAATCAGTCAATTTGAGGCTTCTCATACAGAAAGATTATCCACTCTTTCGCCATGTCATAGTACAGAGATTACTAAAAAGAATTGGTCGGCTAATGTGCCAAGAAATGGTTTGGTTATTCATAGCATTCACTAGAAAAAAGCCAGAGGTAAGTCAAAAGCATTTAATAAGTCATCAGACAAGCTGCCTAAAGTTAATTTGATAGACTATTTACTCTCTATTAATATCTAAAGGTGTACCCTTCAAAACCTTAGAGAACACAGGCTACAATCCTTGTCGGGTACCAAAGATGCCAAAGCAGCAGTATCAAAGAAACAGTAACTAGCAGATTGAGGATGATAAAAAGTGTAGACTGGAAGAATTTAAGATAATTGAGCAAAGGAACAGAAGGGAAATGGAACACTCACCAGGGTCACGAAGCTCATCTGGATCAGCCAAAGAGTGTCCTCTGAACCGGTAGGTTTCACATTCAACCAAAGTGGGACCTTCCCCTCTCCTTGCTCTGCCAATGGCCTCTTTTGCTACCTCCCTCACCTTCAACACATCCATTCCGTCAACATGAACACCAGGCATCCCAAAGGCAGGACCTTTCTTCCAAATTTCAGGATCAGAAGTAGATCTCAAGTGGGACATCCCAATTGCCCACAGATTATTCTCAACAACAAAGATAATGGGCAATTTCCACAATGCGGCCATGTTCAAACACTCATAGAATTGTCCATTGTTGCAAGTTCCATCACCAAAGAAGGCCAGAGTGACATGATCGCAATCGGCCTCCTTCAAGACCTCCCTTCTGTACTTGCTTGTGAATGCAGCACCTGTAGCCACTGGGATTCCCTCACCAATAAAAGCAAAACCACCAATAAGATTGTGCTCTTTGGAGAACATGTGCATCGATCCACCCTGGCCTCTACAACAGCCCGTGGTCTTCCCAAATAGCTCACTCATCACTTGACGAGCTGGGACACCTTTGCTCAATGCATGGACATGATCACGGTAAGTGCTAACTACGGAGTCTTCCTTCTTCAAGAGCTTGATGAAACCAGTTGAGACAGCTTCTTGGCCATTGTACAAATGCACAAAACCAAACATTTTGCCCCTATAATACATTTGGGCGCACATGTCCTCAAAAGCTCTTCCCAACATCATGTCCTCGTACAGTACCAATCCTTCCTCCTTAGTAATCAACTAAATGCAACAGCAAACTCAGATAATTGAGTAAAAAATCACAGAAGCCCAAATTTTTTCAAACAACTACATGCTATAAGATAAACTCTGAGAAAATTAAGTATTAAATTGCCATAATAGCAACTCCAGGTCAAAAACTGCATGATACAAATAAAAACTGAACTTGCAATGCCAAATTTATCAAAATTGGGATGCAACAACAGACTCGGCTATTTAATAGAAACATAAACACGCCTAAGCATGCAAACAACTACAGTGACATATGACAGATTCAAATATAAACATTAAATTAACACAAAGAACACTTAAAGGACTTCAACGATCCCAAAAAGGACGAATCTTTAAACGAGAAATATAAAGAAACAAGCACTAAATCGCCATAAAAGGACATTAATAAGATAAAAGTTACTAAAATAACGAATAGAGCATGACCCAAATGAAAAACAAGCTTGCAAAGCCAAAATCAACAAATACAAGGGCGAAAAATCAAGAAAATCCAGGTACCAGATTGGAGATAGGAGATTTGGACTTGGATTTCTTTTCCTTAACGACATCAGAAACGGCGACAACAGCATTGTTGGATCGGCGAGGAGGATAGAAATTCTTCTTGAGGGAAAGCTTATGAGAGGATGATCCAAGAAAAGAAGAGCGAGATTGACCCAAAAGGGGCTTTTCAGCAGATCTAGTAGAGTTAAGGGGCATAGGTTGCATTACTTTTGTTGCAGAGAAAGCCGTCGCCATGATTGGAGACAGATGAAATTACAGGAAATCAAGAAAATGGGTTGCTGTCAAATGTGAGTAACAAGATGAATGATTATAGAATTTTGATGGACATAAAAAGGAAAGAAAGAGGCGGAGGAAACGAGAAACCAGAAGTGTAGAAATAACCGTCAGGAGCGTTGGCTGCTCTCTGCTGGGCTTGGCTTGTCATCCAACTTTGCCTTCTATTTTGTGGGCATAGTTGGTTTTGAAAAATAAATAAATTAATAGTATATTATAATTTTATCATATGCTATATACATAAGCTTTATTTGGCATTCTGGCTTAGATCAATGAGTATTTGTTCTTATCACTTATCAGCTCATGTAGGGAGGTTCAAAACAAATAGCACCAAATTGATAAATTTATAAGCAATTCAATTAGTAATTTGGTTTAATATTTAAAAAAATTTGAGGAAACTATAAAATAGTAGCGCACTGATCTGAACTGTCGTTATCTGAATGAAATTATTTCAGACAGACATCATACTGCCATAACTGAAAAAATTTCGCCACTGTGACGGGATCGACAGGACAAAATTTAAAAACTTGAATTCTTATTTTCCTCCCTTCTTTCTGCTATGCCAAAATAGACAAGAATAACTCTAGAATCCATTGAAAGGCTCCTCTAGACTTGGCAAGGAGGGAGAAAAAAGATCTTAGTGCAAGGAGAGCTATAATCCGTGGATTTCAAGTTTGTCTCCATCAATTAACCATCCAAAAGTCGTGTGAAAATCTTATCCTTCAGCATCCGCTCGGCAATGTCACGCCCCAGGGTCGTATTCTTGGTTTGCCTGACACTTGAAGAACCATTATTGATTCTCCAAGAGAACCATTTAGCCTCATCATCACATCACACTCAACAACGGAAGAATACTCAAGAAAAATTATCAATTTATAGAATAAATCTCTTTCGATAATAGTTTCCAATGAACAAGAATTGGGAAATAAACATTAATCGCCTATCTCTACTCAATGTCTATGAAGCCTCTATCCAATCTAGAAGGTGCCAAGACAAGTCGCGGGCTACCTCAAAATGAAATACTAACGAACAAAGTAAATAAAATGACTCCTCCGAAATCAATGAGGGGTCACCACAATCTGGAGGGAAGAAATAGGACTTCAACGACACGCTTGTTGAAAGCCTCTATCACCTATATCGACATCAATAAACAATGCAGGTCCAAATGGACGTCAAAACGTGGAATATACGAGTATATAAAATGACAGAATGAAACAAATAAAAGTATAATAACATCAACTCAAATAACTCAAATTAAGAAGTAGGAAACTCAATCAGAATGTCAAGAATCTAAAGTAAGAAGACAGTTTAGACAATGACCACTCATATGCTATCCAATCCAATCCTCTCAGAGTACTATCAAGACCTATATGGGAGTTTCTCTAACCGACAACCATCACTTATGAGCTGGTGATGATACAACGAAGTGATGTTGTTGCCACATCCATTAAATAATTTTTCAGGATAAAGGACATCCCGTTAATAGGTCCACAATCAGTAACATCAAGTCCTCTTTTTTGAACAATAGGGAAACATCCAATTTTACGATTCAATCCTCTCTTATGCTGGCTACGTAGTTATTGAGTTTGAGTTGTTATTTAATCTCACTCAATTCAATGCTCAATATTCCTACCAAGACTCAACATGCTCATAAGACAACAAACTCCATCTAACTCAATCAATGTCTCATCGGACAATTTTCAACTCAATTTGTAATATCAACTATCAACTCATTGGTTAAGAACACCCCTTTTTATATTAGTTCATGACTCATTTAGATTCTTAAGATCTTCAAATTCCATCAACATCATCATCACCACTCTCACATCACAATCACAATCACGATCAACATTCATCAAGTCAAGGCTCAAGGCTCTAGACTTATCCCCTAAGCTCATTCATGCAAGTTTTAATAAATAAACATCTAGGGTTTAGGTATTAAGGAGGTCAAATCATTTGTTCAAGAAACAAGTTTAAGAAACCTTCAATTATACAGTATAAGTAAAATAGATTAAATATCATAGAAGTGTAGAAATAACATAATTAATGGGGATATCAACTTTATCACAATTCATCCTATCACAATTATGGGACATATGGGAGAATAATCTCATGCTTTAGGTTAGCCTTACATACCTGGGATGAAGGGAGACACTCAACCTTGCAAGAACTTGGCATCAATCCTCTTGAACCCTAGCATTTTATCATCTTTTTCTCTCAAAGTTTTTACTTAGCTTTAGCGTAAGAGACTTTAGAATGAGTTTATAAATCTTTTTTAGGTTAAAAATGACCTATATTAGTCATGAATTAAGTTTAGAAGAGGTAGAAAAAAGTCTGAAATGCCCTTCAAAAAAATGAAAATTTTAAACTGTTTGAGGACCAAGTCTGCATCGCAGACTTGGTCTCTCACAACACATTTTTCTTTTAAAATTTTTTGATTCATTTTCTAATCCCATGAAAAATATTAAAATCACTGTTAAGTGCAAATTCGCGACTAGTCTATAATGTAAACGTGGCGAGCACTTTTCTGGAATTGCATCTTTGCCCCAAAAAATTATCTTTTGATCCGGTTGCTCTAAAATTCAACCAAGACTATTTTTTCACACAATTTTATGATGATCACGATTTTGACCTTGGATTTGCTAAAATAGTTTTGGAAGATGCGTTATGCAAGCATTCTCTTATCTAGGGGTATTTTGATAATTTTATTGGGTGTAACAAAAATTAGGTAAGGTAGGTTTCATTTATTGATAGTGTAACCTACTCCCATCACATGATGTAACATATATTGACGGGAGAGATCATGCTTATTAGACTTTTGAGTGTGGAGTGGGGATGGATAAATATGTCATTATCACTATTAAGGCAAGATCATATTTTATTCATTGTGAGTAGTTTGTGTCGGGTAGTGGGAGTCTAGTTCTTGAATAATTAATTGTGATTCTCCTTGTTGAATTGATTGATGATTTGGATAAGGTTTATATGTAAGGAAATTATCATGTTATAGTGAGATCATGAGACTCATGATAATTTAGGGGGTTCAATGTTAGGTTATGCATAATTATACATGGGTGTGCGATAGGTTCGTCCTTGTTGATTATATAGGTATTGAATTGTTGTTCTGGTTGTGCTATATATGTTGTTAGCTGCATTGTTGATAATACCTGCATATATATGAACATGAAAAGATAGGGAATGAACCAAACAAATGACTATTTGTGGTTAATCACATACAATGAATGAATGAACTAATGGAAGGCCTATATGTGATCAATTGCACCTATGAACTTGTTACTTGCTTTGGTAATATGTGTGTGCATCTCCATTATGATTGTAATTGTTGGATCGAACATCATACCAGTCCATTGGATCGGACGTTATGTTCTGACTATATTGAATTGGGTGTGTAACACCCCATATCTTACATGTACTAGTCCTATGCATATGGAACATGATATGATATGGTCGAAGGAGGAATAATTTTAAAAGTGCCTAACTTTTAGACTGGCGGTCTACATTTACATCTAACGTTTAAGATGAGCGAGTGTTTATGAGTTTTAAGTCAAATTAAGGATATCGCGGCCTTAAACAAAGTGAAAAAATTGAGGTGCTTGTGGGACTGAAGAAGCTAGCAGGCGAGTCACCTACGTGCTTAGCTTCAATAGGCTAGGTAGACGGACCAACACTGAATCTGTCCAAGTCCGATAATGAATAAATCCCAAGTTAAGGGTATAATTTTAGCCCATCGTTTAGCATTATAAAGGGACAATGTTTTCAGCCCAAGATGAATACAAAAAGGGTCCAAGTACATTCATAACCCACTTGATGATTTGGGCCCAAACTAAGTGAAAGGAAAAGAGAAAAATGGGCAGCCAAGGCCCATCTATGGAGCCCATTAAGGCCCAAGTGAAAGGGCCAAGCAGGTGCATCACCACCTTGATAAAATGTGACTTAATTTGAAAGAGAAAGTCGGCTAAGAGTGGCCCTTTAAAAGAGATTAAAAACCAACTCATTAGGTCATTTTACACTTGAAAAATTTTAATCTTTTTTACAAAGTTTCTTTGTTACTCTTTCTTGACTTTACAAAGCAGCCACAAGGAACCTTTAGGGTTCTTCGAGAAGCCCTAATTCTTGAAGATTAAGGTAAGTGACAATACTTATATGATTAGTACAATTTTTTCATGAAAAATGAGAGAAATAGGCTGGTTATGCGTGTGTTGGAGTTTTGGACAGCATGTGTTCTAAAAATTGCTGCACACTATTCTTGTTTATAAAGAGACTTTTCTCTTTTTGTTTTGGATTGATTATGAAGGGAGGTTGATGTTTTTAACAAGGTTTAGGTCGGAATGGTAAGGTAAGGTCGTTGCATTATTGTGTTTTACTTAAACAATCGAGTTTTAGTGTGTTATCCTAAATGTGTTTTAGTAGAAATTATGGGCTGACTGATTGAGGACTATGGTCGCTCGTCCTCCACCTATTTTGGGGACTATTTTGGGACTGTTTTAGGATCGGTTTGGTATGTAAAAATGTCAAGAATAATTTGGTTAAAGCTGGAACAAGTGTAAATGGTTGACATTGAAATGTAGGGAAAAGGCATAATGTTATGCTACCTAATTGTGCATTGTGTAGAATTATTATGTGTTGTACCTTGTGAGTTGTTGTAAACATATTATGGGACTATAATAAGCTGGATATGTCATGTAAATGAAGGTGTGTATTAGACCAATGTTCTTAGAGAAGGAAAAATCGGAAAAAATGCCTTTGGATTGGTAGTTACGAGCTTGCTGCCCGAGCATTATTTTTATGAGATTGGACTGTCAAGATGTATTTATGAGCTGAGAATATTAATTTTATTACCTAATATTTTGTAGGTAAATATTTGGGGGAGAAGGAGGTTACTTTGAGGTAATAACAAAGCGATACAGCGAGGTATGTAAGGCTACTTGATTTTCTATTATTTGGCATGAAATCTAGGTTCTTCCTTGGCACGTAGAGGCACTTACAAACTCCGACATAACTAATACCGTGTCTCCACTTTTAACATGTTCATATGTTCCCATACATAGCCATTGTTGAATCTGCATACCTACTTTGGATACCAAGATACATGAGTTCCTTTTTGCTAAATAAAGTCCATGTGTTGTTTAATATCCTACGCATTTCATTAGTTGCGTAACCTACTCTTTTCATTGTGGTATTTCCTTGCATGATTGTTTACATATCACATGTTATATCTATAGTCCTACAGCTCAAAATGCTATGACCACCAAAAGAATCATCTCAAAGGTAAATAAAAGATATAAAGTGAAGTTTTTTATCGATAGATGGTATCCCAGGGGTGGAAAAATTATCTAGCATGGGTCGATCCCATATTACGGGGGGTATCCCAGGGATGAAGGGAAAACCTAGCATGAGTCAATCCCGATATTAATTTACCACTGATCAGTTATCATTTGTATTACATACTGTGCACAGATTATGTAGTAAAGAAAGATAAAGTAATGAAAAGGACTTAAAGTACATGTGGAATTCCACAATATGACTAAAAGGTGGTCTCTTATCCTTACACCAATACATGATTTCATTTGAGTTCTTATTTCATATATAAGTTTCTTGCCTTACATATTCAGTACATTATATCGTACTGTCGTCCCTTACATGGGACTTACATTTCATTTTGCAGGTGCAGGAGCTAGTAGATCTCCTCAGTAGGAGTACAGGATATCCGACTATTGTTAAAGAGCTCCAGGTTGCTTTAGGGCTTTGTGTATCTAGAGATTACAATTTTTTATTATATAGTAGTTTGTCATGAGGAGGGTCATATCCTGACCCTTATCAGATATTATTCCCTATCTAGAGGCTTTACAGACTATGTAAAGTAAAGTATGGTCATATCTCATACTTTATACATCATGGCTCCAACGGCCTAGTCATATGTATTTCTTTTTGGTTTGTTATTAATGTATACTTTCCTAAAAGCATATTGAATGTGGAAACCCCCTTATAATACTCATAGAAAGTGTATGGTTACAAGTTGGTTCTTCCGAGCTTTATCGGCAACGGGTGCCAGTCTGCCTTGATGGGACTTCGGGTGTAACACCCTCTAATTCCTTCTACCTAATCTGTCTGCCTTGATGGGACTTCGGGTGTAACACCCTCTAATTCCTTCAACCTAATCTGGAGTAGATGCACAGAGGATGCTGAGAAAAGACTGAGAAAAACTGTTGAAGAAGGATTCACGAGGGCCATTTACGGCCTGTAGACAGATCTATGATTCGTAGAATGGGTCTCGTAACACCCCTAGTTGACAGTGAAATTTTTTAAGTCTGAGGTTTATATATGAGATAGTATACGACCCATAAAGAAATCCACGACTCATAGATTGGTCTCGTAAATTGATGGTCAAAATATCAACTTTTCAATATCTTGAATACGAGTTAGCAGACGACCCGTAGAATATTTTACGGCCCGTAGAGAGGGGTTTCGTGACAAATTCCTGTAACTCAAATTTTAGGACCCCTTGTTTATAAGAGGTCGTCTACGACTCGTGGATTGGTCTACGGGCCATGGTCTCGTAGACTCAGATCATAGTTTTTCTTGAGGGATAATTTTGTCTTTTTCCATGATTTTTAATTAAAACCCACGAAGTTTTAGGCTTATTTTAGACCCCTTATCAGTGCCCTAAGGGTACTACTCATAAAAAATACTTCGAAACTCCAGAGAGTATTGAAGAAGAGGAAAAAGCTAGGGTTTCAAGCACGTGAGTAAAGATTCCTTGAGAAGTTAGTTGTTCTCCTATTAAACGAAAATATGGAATATGCTCTTCCATGTGCCCCATACTCCAAATTGGTTGAGTTGTGAGTGAGTTGTGTCTCCAATGCATATTTCTTTAAGGGTTTTTCTTAAATTCTAATGTACTTCTATATAATCTTGCATGAATTATTACTTTAATGTATTAAACACTTGAAATAGATGATTTTGCCATATTACATGAACCCTAGCATGAATTCTCAATATTTTTACAAATTGCATTTAATTGAGCATCCATGGGTATGATCTGAGTCTAGAGAGCCTATGAAATTCCTAAATGCTTTAATTCCTCTTTTGTTTCTTGGATGTCATGAGTTAGAATAATGCATGATAGAGTCTCTATGAGTCAAGAGTTGAACGTTAAACGAATGTGACCAAAGAGTCGATAGTTGATGTGATGATTTGAGTTGATGGATGTACATATGAGACTAGTTGATCGAGAATGATTGTCTTATGAGAATTGAGTCTTAGGAGGAGTATCGAGCATCAAAATGAGTAAGAATAAGCCCAACTCAAACTCATTAACTACGTAGCCAAACGTAGGTGAGGATTGAACTATTATATCAGATGTTTACTCTTGATTGGAAGTCCCTGAAAGAAATAAATGACTTGATTGTCCGGATTCATTATGGATTTGATTTGTTCATTACCCTGGAAAGTATTGAGCGGTTGTGGCAACATCAGCAAGATTGTTGTACAATCACTGGCTCATAAGTGATTGTTGTCAGATTAAAGAAACTCCCAGATAGGTCCCAAACTGATAGTATTCTGACTTGATTTGATCGGATTGATTTGGATTGGTATTGATGGGTCATTGTCTATTATTTATACTTGCTTGAGATAAACATTTGACATTTTGGTTGAGCATCCTTGATATTTGTTATTCTATCTATATCTGTTTCACTCAAATATTTTACATGCTCGTACATTCCATGTACTGATGTTCACTTGGGCCTGCATCTTTTCATGATGCAGAGACAGATGTTAGAGATCATCAGTAGGCGCATCATTGAGGATCTACTTATATCTAATTGATTGGTGAGTCCTCCCCTTCTTCCGGAGGATGCTCATTTAGATTTTATCTAGCTTGAGTTAGTACTTTATTTCCTTTGATTTGGGTAGCCATGGCTTTTCATGGTACCATCTAGATAGTTTAGTTAGAGGCTTCATAGACTAAATTTGGGATTGATGATTCGGATATTGTCTGACTAGTTTCTTTTACACTAGTCTTGTTGATTTGTCATGATTGTCTTTGTTTGAGATTGCCCACCTTTATTCATTAGTCTTCCACTTATATAATAATTGTTGATTGAATGAATGTGATGAGGCCAAGTGGTTCTCTTGGGGCTAGCAATAGTCTCTGAGTGCCGGCCAAATCTAGGGTACCCTCTCGAGGCGTGACATTGGGCGTGACAGGTGTTACATTTCAATATATATTGAACTGGGTACCATGATCTAACACATATTGAATCAGATGTTACGTTCTAATACATATTGCATCAAATATCACATTCTGACACACTAACTATTGGATCAAATATCATGTTGACACACTAAAAGTTTGGATGTGGATCCCACGAGAGAATCATTGTGTGGCTGCTATTTGTGAATGATCATGACTATTGTGGGATGATGGAGAAACTAATAGTCTTAATTGAGCACATCTATCCTGTGTAATAAGTGATATAAAAGGGTTGAAGGTCCAAGTGTTATCAAATTTCATACCGTAATGGTGTCTCCTATGTTATTATGTGGTGGTTGATTGATGTGTTTGTATCATGGGTATGAGTTTGTGTGTAAGATAGTAAAGAATAGTTGATGCATTGTTAATGTTGGAGATTTGTGACTCAAAGCTCGATATAGTTGGGGTGCAATCACTAAGTGTGTTATAGGGTCGTGGGAAGAAGTCTGAATTTCTTTTTTCGTGCAAGCGTTCATGACGAGTAGAATTCTACCATGGCAGAGCTGCTATATTGAATCAGTGATAGAGGGAGAAAAGCCTCAAACCACCTTGATATTGTCATCTTGCGAGCAGGGTACTAAACATTCCAGGGCCAGGGTTGAGTGGAAGCATAAGATAAAGTCGTAGGTTGGCTAAACAAACTTAGTGGCATTGGTCGTACTTGAAAAGTTCTTTATATGATAGCATAATCTGATAAAATATTAGCATGGCAAGCGAGTGATTTGGTCAATGATAGAGTTGTGATCACGGAACAAAGGTTGATACTTCATTATACTC
Organism: Solanum rostratum; assembly: GCA_029948455.1. NCBI lineage: Eukaryota > Viridiplantae > Streptophyta > Magnoliopsida > Solanales > Solanaceae > Solanum > Solanum rostratum. Next base: position 48,752,203 of record CM057047.1, on the reverse strand, counting down.
TAGTGGTGATTCAGATAAATAGGGTGGTGAGAGTATATGTATACGGACTGGTTTAAGGTGCTTTATATCATGTCTTTCCCAGTTGATTATTTTTATAGTATGTGGTGGATATCAGGTTGACTGATAATGCCTACTAGTATGTGTTGTTTGTGTGATCCCTACTAGTATGTGTTGTTTGTACAGATCCTATTCTTGTTATGCCACTTGGCATACTTTGATTATAGGGTCAATAATGTTCTTTGAGCGAGGACGAAGACTATATTCAACAGCTTCTACTCTTCCTTTCATATGGTGGAGCTGTGTCATTATTTTATTTATATATTGTATCCTTAGAAGCTTTTATATCTGTTCAGACTAGATCCTTGAGAAGTGCTAGGTTCTTTTTTTAAAATTTTAAAATTTGTCTTTAAACTCGAGATTTGGTGATTATGCAATTTTTTCTGCGTCATCATATGGTTCTTTAATACTTTGTTTGACTTAAATCATTTGGGAATTAAGGATTCTCCTATCTAGGTGTTAGAATAAGTGTAGGCATGGCTAGTTGGGTTCAATCGTGACAAGCAAGAAGAAAAATATTGTATGGGGAATAGAGAAATTTTTTTATTTCACTTCAGGGATAAACTACAATGTTAGATAGCCCCTTTATTTACATGAAAAAACAACTAATTTGGTATCAAAGTTAAAATTTCTATTTTTTTCTCCAAACAATCATACAAAAATAGATAATTACTATATTACAATATTATTTGTAACACTCTTCCTTGAGTGTTTATTTGAAAGATAATGTGACTATTAAAATTTTACTAGAAAAGTTTGGTGAAAATTATAGTGAAGTAAAAAAAGTACACATAATTAATAACACACATTTTGTTTGTATTGTTAAGAACTTCACAAGAAAAAAACCAAAGGAATAAAACTCTATGAGAAAAAGAGTACGATGCACATTAACTCCCTCTGGCGAGACCATCGATCCAAAGATTTGCATCTCCATATTCTTATCTTGTAGCATCTTCTCAAAAGTTACAGTTAACGAAGGCTTAATGAATTAATCAGTCATATTATCACTGAAATGAATTTTTTATACGTTGATATCACTAAATTCTTTTTCGAGCTTATATGTGTAGAAAATTTTTGATTAAATATGGTCCATTTTGTCTTCCTTTATGAATCTTCCCTTCAATCAAGTTACTAAACGATAAATACATTTGTTACCGAAATAGATGAAAATATGTTGACGAGTGTACATAAGGACACCTCTATGAATTTGAATATTTTCGAGTAATTTGTAAAGGAAGTTTTGTAAAAAATAATACATTGTTGTCAAATATTTATTAAAAAAAAATTGTAATTAAAAAGAGATGAAATGCATAGATAATTCTTTGAACTTATTAGTATAGAGAAGATTGATACCTTAATTTATTATGCTAATAAATACAAAGACACATTTTCTTGACAAAAATATATTATTTATATTTTTCATACTAATTATAAAACGTGTGTCTCTTAGGGGCGGAGCTATACTATATTCAGGGGATTCATTTGAACCTCCTTTGATAGAAAATTATACTAAATATATGATTAAAATAATTTTTTTATGTATATAAAGTTAACATGAAACTCCCTTCAATTAATTCATGTGTCTACTTCTTTTAGTAAAAAATTTTACTATTCCACTGATGTCTCTTATACAAATTTGAGCACACAAAGTCCTTTAAAATTATGTTGTTATTTTCATTCAAAATTAATATCATGGATCCGGTAGTTTATAACTTTTTGTCATCTTTAATATATCAGCCGTCTAATTTTTTATCAACTAATTATTAAGTATCATCTGATTAGAGACCTCAAAGATCTCAACAAGCTCAATGAATCTTTTAGATTTTCATCAAATTTGGACTTTTGAAATGAAAATAACATCTTCAATCAAATATTGTGTTTTTGATGATGAATTTGTTTATACTTAATGTAATCCTATAAAATTTATTAAATATGAATTTTATAAATAATTCAAATTATATGAAATTCAAAATATATTAATCCAAACAAATATTATGGATTAATATAATTGGGTCAATTAATTAAGTCCAATAAAGTACAAATTTAATTAAAAGCTTAAATTCAATTATTTGGGCTACAAAAGATAACCCACTATATTAGGCCCAATATCCTCTCATCCAAGAGGCCCATCTTGGTGCCACGTGTCAAATAACGTGGCAGGCTAAGTCAAACAAAGAAGCAAATGGGATCATGCCATGTGTTAAAATGACAGGCTCATTTCATTAAAACCCAGTATGTCATGTCATTTAAATCTGATTGACCGGGAGAAAGCATGATTCCATCATGACTCCTCTATTCTACAACTATATATAGGGGTCCTCATAATTCAAAAGCACACTAAGAATCCTAACAAGAAGCTAGAGAGAGCTCGTGGATCAAACACCACAAATTTCTCCACAAATTTAAGAATTCAAACATTCAAGTTCAAGAACAAGCTTAAAAGCTCTTGATCAAGAACAAGATCAAGATCAAGATCAAGATCAAGATAGAACAAGATAAAGATTCAAGATCGGATTCAAGAACAAACTTCAAATTCAAGATCAAGCTCGAGGGCCCTTGAATTTACACTTGGAAAGGTGAATCAGAGGATTCATAGAGATTGTAACACTCCCATATTAAAATCAAATACTATGATTGTTGTGATATTTTCGTTCTTGATTATTATTTTTCTCGATATAAATTTTATCGTCTACAAATTCTGGCACGCCCAGTGGAACAATCTCTACCTCTCATCTCAACTTTTTGAGAATGTAAGAACACTGAAATGGCTTCCAAGAAGATCTCCCAATCAACGTCCTCCAAGGATGCTGATTCGAAGTTCTCTACTGACATAGAGGGAATGTTGGGTGTCACTTTTGGAAGCATTGGAGTTGTTACAAGAAGCAAAGCTACTTTGCTGGGACAACAAACATTATGACTGTCGTCCGCACCAACTCCTGATTTTGAATCTTCAACTCCAAAGGGAGCGAGGTCCCCTGCAAACGCTTCAGAAGGAGGAAGCAGTATTCCTGAGAAGATCAAGTAGACTTTGGCTCTGCTTGAGGTCTTTGGTTCTAGGAACTCCACTGCAAAAAAAGATCAGGACTCGTCCAATGAATCTTCTCCATACGCATCGCGTAATGTGAGCCCGCTGAAGATCAACTTCCACAATAATCCATGATACTCTTCAATGCCTCCTACGGTCATGCAAGTGATGACAACTAATGCTTCATCCACGGAGGAAGAACTTGCAAATCTTGTAAAGATGATTGAAGGATTGACCAAGCATGTGCAATACCAAGAGACTCGCATCGATAAGTTGATGGACAGGGTAGACGACTTACTAGATGGGGACTCTAGCCATGCACCTGGGAAGGGTATTGAGATTCAAGAAACTAAATATCCTGTGAAGCAAGCACCGACTATCAAGGTGCTGCCAGTTTCTGCTGAAGGGATGATCCCACTTGATCAATTAAGGAGTTCATCGAAGGGACCATCAAAGACAAGTATGAGGTCTCCGCCAAGTCATCCCATATGTACGCCAAGCCTTACACTGCGAGGTGATAGCCTTAAAATACCTGCTGGTTATTAATCTCCAAAATTCCAACAGTTCGAGGGCAAGGGAAATCCGAAGCAACATGTTGCACACTTTGTAGAGACATGTAATAATGTTGGGACCTATGGAGACTATCTCATCAAACAATTCATCCGCTCCTTGAGAGGAAATGCCTTTGACTGGTACATAGATCTTGAGCCTCATTCCATTGACAGTTGGGAGCAACTGGAGCATAAGTTTCTTAACTGTTTCTATAGCACAAGGTGCACAGTGAGCATGGTAGAACTCACAAAATACTTGCCAAAGGAAGGATGAGCCTGTCATCAACTTCATAAATCGATGGAGGAACGCGAGCCTTACTTGCAAAGGCAGACTTAGTGAAGCTTCTGCTATAGAAATATGTATTCAAGGGATGCACTAGGGGCTTCTGTACATCCTACAAGGTTTCAAACTTAAGTCTTTTGAAGATCTAGCGACTCATGCTCATAATATGGAGTTGAGCATGTCTTCTACCGGAAAAGATGGAATGTTTGTTCACGATCCTCGCAAAGGAAAGAACAAACAGGAGCCCAAGAAATGGAGAAAATTTATGCCCCGAAATGACAGTAAAGAATCCATGAATGTCAATATGTCGCCTGTGAAGTTTACTGCGAAGGAGAGTAGGAAGCAAAGTGTAAAGATGACTTTTCAAGGGCATTCAAACCGAAACTACCCTTGAGAGAGATGCAAGAAAAAGAATACCCTTTTCTAAATTCTGATGTTCCAGAAGTTTTTGAGGAATTGATTGAGCTAAAGCTCATTGAGTTGCAAGAGATGAAACGACCGGATGAAGCTGGGAAGACTGATGACCCAAATTATTGCAAGTATCATAGACTCATAAGTTACCCTCTTGAAAAGTGTTTTGTCTTCAAAGACAAGGTTATACAATTGGTTAATGAAAAAAAGATTGTCCTTGATGATGGAAAGGCAATCTCTAATCAGATCTTTATCATATTTGGCTCACTTAAACCGGTCCAAATATGTACACCTGAAGAAGAAGGGCTATTAGAGAAAGAAAAATCTCAAATCAGTACAGATGATGATAAAGGTTGGATTCTCGTAACTAGGCAGAGACACAACAAGACAAGTCCATGGAAAGAATCACTTGAACAATCGATCAGACAAAGGGTAGTAAAGAGATCGAAGAAGCAGAAGTCGGTCAAGCGTCCAAGGGGGCTAAAGGTGAAAATGCATCACCACCAGAAATTGCAATGTCCTGTGACCTTGGGGGAATTCTTACCAAGTTGGTTCTGTGTGGAGACCATCCAAGACAATGTTGAGGCATCATGTTTCAGTCCTGACCAGGGAGAAACAATGAATGGAACTTCATCGAATGTGTCCCCTATTAACAAAGATGAAGTGGGGGGGGGGTGAAATTCCATCAAAGGCATCTCCACCATATTTTGAAAAGTCTGTGGAACCCTCTTTTCAAAAAGTACATACATGTGACACAAAGATCACATTTACGGACGATGATCTTCTATTTGGTGAAACTCTACACAATCTTCCTTTATATATGGAGGGTCACGTGCTAGAGAAGAGGATAAATAGAATTTTGATAGACGAAGGGTCTGGGGTCAACATTCTACCCATCCACACATTGAAAGATCTTGGCATCACAACTGAAGAGCTTAGCGAAAGCCGTTTGTTGATACAAGAATTCAATCAAGGGGGCAGAGGTCTATAGGCTCGATTAAGCTAGATATTCATATGGACGATTTGCAATCAAGTGCATGGATGCATGTGATTGATGCAAAGACTTCATATAATATATTACTGGGAAGTCCTTGGGTGAATGAGAACAAAATTGTCTCATCTTCTTACTATCAATGTCTGAAGTACCTTGAAGATGGAATTGAAAGGAAAATAGTTGCTGACAATAATCTTTTCACTGAAGTGAAGTCACATTTTACCGATGCAAAGTTCTATTTGAAGAGTTATGTCGTGAAAGGGGAAAGGTTTGAGGGTGTCAAACCAACCAAGTCTGATAGGCTTAAAGGCGAAGCAACCAATGCGGCAATTGAAAGGGCCAAGGTTGATACTGGGGAGCCTAATACGTGTCCAAATAAGGGGAAGAGCATGCCCTCGAAAAGAGAGCCACCCCCTACACTCCGTTATGTCCCAAAGGTGAAGAAAGAGGGTCAATCATCTGATGTACAAGGTAATGTACTAGGACGGTTGACTCTTCCTATCAAGCAGATCAATGCAATAAACTTGTCTTCAAAGTTGTTGGGAAACTTTGTGACTCAAAATTCGCCACAAGATACATCACTCCCCACAAAATGTACAGAAGGCTTTGAACCAAATGCTTACAAGTTACTTGCAAAGGATGGGTATAATTCTGATAACCCATCTAGGCTAGGGAAACTCCCATCAGAGGCCATAACTAGGCAAGAACATGAAGGTTTAGGCTATAGCCGACTACCACCGGTGCGCATCTCCAATATAAAAAAGGCAAGCAATAACTATATCACTATAGAAGATGGGTGTGCTTCTTCTAATAAACGGCCTTCTGTCTTTGATCGACTTGGAAAACCTACTGCAAGAACTTCTGTGTTCGAGAGGTTAGGTCCATTGAAGAAGAAGAATAATAAGCCTCGAAGAAGTCACCTAAGGGTAACAATGCTTCCTTTCCCTATGATCCAAAAGGACTTCAAAAGTATAATTCCTTCCAGGACGAAGCGGCGAGTGGAACTCGTAGTTTCATGTAAAGAAGTACTAAAGGCAAAGGCTCACACAGTAGTTTACACCAGAGAGTGAGAGGAAGATGAAGAAAGCGTAGGCTCCTCTTGTCATGTTACAACTCAGATTGAGAACGATGCCTTATGTCAATTGAGAATTGATGAAGAGTTCGGAGGTATTGCTTTGTGCCATTATATAAATATTAATATAGTGATCCACAGGAAGAGGAGGACACTAGAGATGCTCTATCAGAATTCGAAGAGGGAGTGAAGACCACGATCGATCCCTTAAAAGAAGTTAACCTTGGAACTGATGAAGAACCAAGACCAACTTACTTGAGTTCTTTCCTAGAAGCTGATAAAGAAATGGCTTATATGGATATACTCAAAGAATATAGGGATGTCATCACTTAGAGGTATAAAGAAATGCTTGGTTTGAATCCCAAGATTTTGGTCCATCAATTAGCAGTCAGACACAGTGCTCGTCCTACCAAGCAGGCTCAAAGATGCTTTAGGCCAGACTTGGTTCCATTGATTGAAAAAGAAGTTAACAAACTCATTGAGGCGGGCTTTATTCGTGAAGTGAAATACCCCACGTGGATTTCAAGCATTGTTCCCGTGAGGAAGAAGAATAGCTAAATTCGAGTTTGCATTGACTTTTGAGATCTCAACAATGCATGCCCTAAAGATGAATTCCCGCTACCCATTCCAGAGCTGATGATTGATGCTACAACTGGTTATGAGGCAATGTCATTCATGGATGGTTCTTCAGGCTATAATAAAATTCGTATGTCACCAAAGGATGAAGAACTCACAACGTTTCATACACCTAAAGGCATTTATTGCTACAAGGTGATCCCTTTTGGTTTGAAGAATGTTGGTGCTACATATCAAAGGGCTATGCAAAATATATTTGATGATTTACTCTACAAAAATGTTGAGTGTTATGTTGATGACTTGGTGGTGAAGTCAAAAAGAAGGAGCGACCATTTGAAAGACTTGAGAATGGTGTTTGAGTTGCTTCGAAGATATCAACTGAGGATGAATCCACTAAAGTGTGCCTTTGGGGTTGCTTCTGGAAAGCTTCTTGTCTTCATCTTGCGACATCGAGGGATTGAGTTTGATCAAGCCAAAGTTGATACAATTTTGAAAATTCCCAAGCCTCAAAACATTCATGAGTTGAAAAGTCTCGGGGGAAAATTAGCCTACTTTAGGAGGTTCATCTCGAATCTAGCTGGAAGATGCCAATCATTCAATCATCTCATGAAGATAGGTGCCCCTTTCAAGTAGGATCAAACATGTAGCAAAGCCTTTGAAAGTATCAAAGTATATCTGGCGAAACCTCCGGTCTTAATAGCTCCTATACCTGGAAAGCCACTGATGCTTTATATTGTGGCGCAAGAAAGGTCTGTGGGAGCCTTACTGGCCCAAGAGAATAACGAAGGCAAAGAAAATATCCTTTATTATTCGAGCAGAATGATGACACTAAATGAGCTGAATTATTCAACAATCGAGAAGTTGTGTTTGGCGTTGGTCTTCTCGATTCAAAAGATAAAGCTCTATTTTCAAGCTCATACTATCCATATTATTTCTAGAGCGAATCCCATCAAATTTGTTATGTTGAAACCAGTCCTTGGTGACGGACTAGCAAGATGGTACCTACAGTTCCAACAATTTGAGATTGTGTACATCCCTTAAAAGGCTGTTAAAGGAGAAGCATTAGCGGACTTTTGGGTGGACCGTCCTATACCAGATGATTGGGAATTAACTAATGAGCTTCCCAATGAAGATGCAATGGTCATTGAGATCCAAACCCCTTAGAAAATGTACTTTGATGGGGCTGCACATCGTGGTGGAGCTGGTGCAAGCATAGTGTTTGTCACTTCACAAGGAAAGGTCTTACCATTCTCCTTCATATTGAAACAATGTTGTAGAATATCAAGCACTAATACTTAGACTCGAAATGGTCGTTGACATGAAACAATTGTAGTTGCAAGTTTTTGGTGATTCTCAATTGGTGATTAAGCAACTCTTAGGAACCTATGAGGTCAAGAAGCCTGAGCTGCGCTCATATCACTGTTATGCCCAAAAGTTGATAGGACGACTTGGAAATGTGACCCTTTAACACGTGCCAAGGAAGAAAAATAAAATGGCTAATGCCCTAGCTGCTTAGCCTCAACCCTAACTCTTCCTGATCAGACAACTATCTGCTAAAAATGGGTAGTACTACCATTGGATGAAGGCGAGCATATGGAGAATAAGCTTGAGCATGTTGTCGCAGTTTTTGAAGCTAATAAAGAGGACAGGCAACAAGCTATCATCGACTACTTATGTTATGGGATACTTCCAGAAGATGCTAAAAGAAGAACTGACATTCTTCGTCAGGCACCTCGTTTTCTCTACTACAAGGACATATTGTATAGGAGATCATTTGAGGGGATGCTCTTGCGGTGTTTGGGGGAGGAGGAAGCGACTCAAACCTTGCAAGAGGCACATTCAGGAGTGTGTGGATCGCATCAGTCTGGGCCAAAGCTCCACTTTCACATAAAAAGAATGGGGTATTATTGGCTAACCATGGTAAAAGATTACTTGGATTATGCTCGAAGGTGCAAAGCTTGTCAATTCCATGCAAACTTCATATATGAACCGCCTAAAGTTTACACCCTACTATTGCATCTTGGTCATTCGATGCTTAGGGACTGGATATTGTTGGGCCCTACAAAAATTTCTGGTGGGCACTTGTACATCTTGGCTGTGATAGATTAATTCTCGAAATGGGATGAAGCTGTAGATCTTAAAGAAGTCAAGAAGAAGAATGTTGAAAACTTTGTTTGAATAAACATTGTCTACCGATTTGGCATTCCACGATACATAATAATGGATAATGGCAATCCATTTGATAACAAGTTGATGAATAAAATATGTGATCTCTTTGGCTTCAAGCAGCGAAAATCTTCTGCGTATCATGTTGTTGCAAATGGTCTGGCCAAAGCATTCAATAAGACTTTATGGAATCTTCTGAAGAAAGTGGTCTCTAAGTCCAAACGAAACTGGCATGAAAGAATGAAAGAATCCTTGTAGGCATATAGGATGACATATCGCACATCGACCCAAGAAACCCCGTATTCACTTGCTTTTGGAGTTGACGTGGTCTTGCCACTTGAGAGTCAAATACTGTCCTTGAGACTCGGTATCCAAGAAGGGCTCACTGAGGAGGAAAATGCTCGACTATGTCTTGCCAAGTTAGAAGCACTTGATGAAAAGAGGTTAGAAGCCCAATAGAATCTTGAATGTTATCAAGCTCGTTTGTCTCGTGCTTTCAATAAAATGGTTCGCTCGAGGTGTTTTCAAGTTGGAGACCAAGTTCCCGCAGTAAGAAGGCCCATTATCACTTCACATAAGTCTGAGGGCAAATTCACCTCAAAATGGGATGGACCATATGTAGTGCAAGAAGTATACTCAAATGGTGCTTACAAGCTTGTCGATGCAGATGGCATAAGGATCAGTCATATAAATGAAAAATTCCTTAAGAGATACTATCCTTGAGGAAAGTTATGCTCCTTGAAATTTGGGTATGAAAATGCATGATACTCCTGGCCTGCAAGAATATAAACCGTGGACTACACCCTAAAAAACACTCCCCCAGAACTACGTTGTTACTTGATCCTTTTCATTGGGGTTCGTAGGCGTTTGGAATTACATTTCAAGTTCAGCTACATGAGTGTTAAAAAATTATATATCCCTACTGGATTCCTTACAGGTACAAAGCCCTTGGAGAGTCTCTTTGATGACATTCTTGAGGTTTTCAAATTTGATCAAGTTTGCAGGTTGAAGTTCTCATGTTCCCCAAGTCTCCACACTAAAGTCCCTAAAGTCTACATGTTGGTTCTCAAATTAAGCGAGTCTGCAAGTGATGGTCCTCAAGTTCTCAAGTTTTGTGTAGATATTCTCGAAATTTATTCATTCGGTGAGTTACAACATTAAGTTGCGTGAAATTTGCAAAGACAAATGCACAAACTCCAAAGTCAAAGGACTTTTATTGTTTTCATTCTTGCTAGCGTGCCAACGCGAATTAAGTTTGAATTACTAAAGCTCGTGGCAAAAGATAACATGTGAAGAACATCAAGTTAAAACCACAAGTGCATGATGTGAGACAAAAAAAGAAGAGAAAATCTATTGCTATAAAATTGTCTAACATATCAATCTAAATCTTGAGGAAATAAAGAAAAAGAAAGAAAGAAAAATGAGGGAGCCTAATCTAGCCATAATTTATAGTTGATCAACTCTTGGCGACTAGCCTCTAAGCACTCTTTCCCATGCTCCAAGCAGGTCGAATCTTCAGTCGTCAAAAAGTTCATCTTGTCATAAGAGGACACCTCGTTCTCATCAACTAGGATCTTGGCTCGGACCTCCTCAATCTCCTTCTAGGCAGCATCTACGGCTGCCTCATGTTCCTCTCGCTCTGTCTCTAGTTGCTAACCTCTTCTTGACCTTTTTTAGTGACTTCTTTTTAGAAGAAACATATTTAGTCTTCTTGCCCTGCTCTACTCCGAGTGACTCAAGACCCTTCTTGGCCTTAGAAAGCAATTCCAGCTTCTTGTCCTCATGCACCTTATCTATAAAATTGAAGCGTTCTTGATCATAGGAGGCAGCAAGCTCAAAGAGAGAATCCACCAAATGCTTCAAGGGTGAAAGATCTATGAGACGTGTCTCACTCATCTCTTGGAAAATCTCATAAATATCTTCTTTATAGGATGAGATTGAGTCTAGAGAAGTTCTAGAGAGTTTGCTACAAATCTCTTCCCAAAGGCCTAAGATATACTTCTTTTTATGAGTTGAAACAATGGTTTTCCCTTCAAAAATAGACTTGGCCCCACCTTGCTTTGAAAGGAGTGGAGGGGTGCTACTCGAATCAAGGGTCAACCCTTTTAAAGTTTGATCATGAGAAGTCATTGCAATTTTCTGCTCATGCTTAACAGCTAAAGTTGACTCTACCTCGGGTTTTGATGTCGCGACAGATTCAACACTAATTTGAGGCCCCTCTTGTAGTGGTTCCTTTGGATCCTCAAAAACATTCACCTACATAAAATGAGAGGAAAGAAAATTAGCAAATTACTTAACGATGAATATTTCTAAAAGAAAAAGGAAAATTGAGGTCAAAAGGAAAACCTCTTTGCTTTGAATAGCTAATGTTTTTGGAAGACCATCGAGCCTTGTTCTTCCACAATCTCCAACTCAACAACCTCAAGCACAATTGGTTCATGTCTTTTTCTCTTCAAACATTGATTCCCATTGCTGCTTTTGCTTGTCTCTTGAGAGGCTTGCTTTGTAGATGGAAGAATTAAGGGGCATCTCTTTGTAGGCTTAGGAGCATGAGTTACTTCTTTCTTAGATCTCTTAGAAGACTTGAGCCTCTTACTTTGAGGTCGTGGGGCGAGTGGGGCATCAATTTGTAAGAGCTCTTCTCTGGTGTCTGGACCTTTGTCCTCTAAAGGAGTGGTGAAGTTTGGCCCAGCCTTTTCCACCAAAGTTCCCAAATGATCCTCAAGAAATTTCCCGTGGGATTTTTCCTACCAAGACAGATATCGAATAGAGTAAAGTCTCTTTGCAAAAGCAGCCGCAGGTGGAAATGTCGCCCTTGACATAATGGTACGCGAGATACAGATTCTCTAATACCTAGGTCCTTCATCAAGAGATTCAGCACGAATATCCGGTTTGAGGTAGCCAAGAGTATCTTGATGGAACCCAAACTGATGACTAAATCAGTAGGAACTGTATGACTCGATAAAGAAGAAGTCTCCCTTCCTCAAGGCAAGATAATTAAAGTGAAGGCTCATAAAATAAGACGAATCCAACTCCGAAGCTCTGTTATCATCGACATAATAAGTTGGGTGAGGCCTATTAAGCATGGTTGCATTCTACACAAGGCTTTTACCTCGATGGACGCGCTTTCGTGCCTCATCCTTGTCAAAATACTTTGCAGCATCCTCGCCAGAATATGTCACCATCCGTGGGAGAGAAGGTCCATCGATAAGAGGATAATGTGTCTTAAGATAATGAACAAGCCAACCATAAACATAATTAATGGGGAAGGAAACTTTAATATGATCAAACTGTGAAGAATTTGAAATCTTGTTTAAGCTACGATAGATGCTTGCTAAGACTGGGACCGCAAGACAAACCCTTTGACCATTCACCATCAAGCTTCTCATCTTAAAAATTTTAGGTTGAATAAGGTTTCCCTCTTTAGAAGGAGATACAAAGACACATAACCAACATGACAAGAATGCTTCCAAATAAGTCCCATATTTTTGGTATTCTGCTCCAAGCATAAAAAATATCATCTCGTGAGAGCTTAACCATGTGTTCACCTCCATTGATATCTCACCTCTGGGGTTATGCGTAGATGCTAGGCGTCGAACCTTCTTCTCTTTTTTTGGGGGAGCTAGCTCATACTTGATGTCTTGTTTACACCAAAATTGTATCCAGTCACTAAGAGAGACCCCCGCGCTATCACCCGCCTTCATCTTAAGGTGATGAAAGGCGGCAAATAAATACTCACAAGTTTGAGGAAGAAATCTATCCTTCTTGGCATCATGACCTGTAAGCTCTTTAGCATTATGTATCATTTCTTCATAAGGACACCCACTGATCGATAAGCCGCCAATAATATAAGAATCCCAAAGGGATATAGATGTTTCTCCAAGAGACGTAAGTAGCGTATTTGTTTGGGGACACCAAGCCTCACAAAAGGCTTGCACGATATTGGAGTTCCGATCATAAGTAAAAAGAGAAGCAACGACAGCATCTCGGAAGTTAGCATCATTCAAGCTCGACCCATTTTTGCTAAGGACATCTTCTGTCCATTCCCAATACCTTGGGATGCAATGGTATTCACCTTCAAATAGAATCTCATCTCCCCAACATAACCCTTCTTGAATCATGTGGTGCCCTAGATTTGGGAGAGTGCTTGCAAGATTGGTGCCTTGAAGATTTGGTTTCTCAAGATACCATACTTTGGAAGTGGTCGTGTTCAAAAGTCTAATATGCCTGGTGAAGTGTGTTCCTCAATTTGTGGCCATGCATCAGCATAACGACCAACTAATGGATCCTGGACTAAAAGTTTGGTCTCTGCCTTGCTATCGTGCGTCCCAATTATGAGGTAGCTAAGTCCGGAAGATGAGCAAGTGTAGTCCTTGAAGAAGACCATTGTTCAGGCTGCATAAAAAGGAAAAGTGCTACCCTTCATCAATGAGAGCACGCAAAAAATAAAAGGGGAACGAGAATCGAAATAAAAGAATATGGCTAATTGGGGTTCCCCTATGTTCAAACATTGGAACAACGTAAAGCCTCGTGTTGTTGGTTCCCTATGTTTAAACATTTAGAACAACGTAAAACCTCGTGTTTTTGGTGCCCTATATTTAAACAATGGAACAACGTAAAGCCTCATGTTGTTGGTCCCCTACGTTTAAACATTTAGAACAGCGTAAAGCCTAGTGTTGTTGGTCCCCTATGTTTAAACATTTAAAACAACGTAAAGCCTCGTGCTATTGGTCCCCTATGTTTAAACAGTGGAACAACGTAAAGCCTCGTGTTGTTGGTCCTCTATGTTTAACATTTAAAACAGCGTAAAGCCTTGTGTTGTTGGTCCCCTATGTTTAAACATTTAGAACAGCGTAAAGCTTTGTGTTGTTGGTCCCCTATGTTTAAACATTAGAACAATGTAAAGTCTCGCATTGTTGGTCCCCTATGCTTAAACATTTAGAACAGTGTAAAGCCTCGTATTGTTGGTCCCTAATGTTTAAACAATGGAACAACGTAAAGCCTCGTGTTGTTGGTCCCCTATGTTTAAAATTTTAATACATTGTAAAGCCTCGAGTTGATGGTCTCAAGGCATGTACACAGATTTATCCTTTCAAACCTCAAGAGAAAATTCTTGTGAAACAATGAAGCTTAAATTTACAAACCTACAAAAGAAGGGGGGGGTGGGGGAACAAAAGAATACAAAAAAAAATTTAAAAAATAATAAAGAAGGAGAAGAAATTACCTATGTATAAAGACGATTTGTAGGCTAATGAGATAGAGGTAATGCAACTCCCAAACTGATTTGTGTTCAAGATTAATAAGCTTGCATCTATTTATAGAGGTCCCAACAACCAGTGTCCAACAAAGATTGGTACTCCACAAACTGAGTCCTAATAAAATTCAAAGAAATATTATCATCGGTGCTAGGATTCTCCTAATCCTACTTCTTTTATAATTAAAATAAAGGTGATAATATTTTATTTTTTTTCACTGCTAGTCGGATTCACTGTGTTTGAGTTTGAAGGGGTTTTCTTTTATTATGTTGACTCTGTGAGTTGAACAAAAAAAGAGGGAAAAACAATTTTGGCATTCTACTTCTAGTTGAACGAGGAAAAAGTTGAAATGACAAGATAAATGTTCTCATAACATTTATTAGAACTTTTAATAAAAATATAAGTTAACATCTATTAGGTATCTTGCGTCCCAGTGGTGCAACAACTGACACCTTGCGTCCCAAGATTAAAGAAAAATAAATGTTCTCATAACATTTATTAATTCTTTTAAATAAATAATAATGTTCCAATCAAGTATCAAATTAGTACTTCAAGTCTAGTCTTCAAAAGATAAAATATTTGGACGAGACTTGAAGTAGGGAGCATTTGTAATCATATAAAATTTATTAAATATAAATTTTACAAATGATTCAAATTATATCAAATTTAAAATATATCAATCCAAACAAATATTATGGATTAATATAATTGGGTCAATTAATTAAGTTCAATAAAGTATGGATTCAATTAAATCCCAAATTCAGTTATTTGGGCTACAAAAGATAATTCAAAAATATATTAGTCCAAACAAATATTATGTATTAATATAATGTATAATTTTTAGGGATCCCATACTGATTTTTCATAATTCCCAAAAATTCCGACTCTTTCCCAAATTACTAAAAATATTGATTTTTTCTATTTTATTGATACCTGCAGATGCCACGTTGATACCTACAAATTTATAATCAAATTTATTGATGTTGCGCTTAATAAGGAAAAAAAATTCTGTGATTATGTAGATCCCTTGATTGACGCCTAAATCGTTACAAATGACGCAATCAACCCATCAAAAACGTTACAACCAGTTTAATTTGAAATTCAAAAAATGGATCATGCAACAAATAGTAAAAAAACCCAGGGCCGCTATTGAAAGAGCTTTAAAAAAAAACAATGGGGTTGATAAACCATGAATATATAGATTTTGATACGTCACAGTGGACTATGAGAATCTGATGTAGTGTACAGTAGTTATAAAAGTGATGAAATTGTTTATACATTACACAATTTTAGATTAATTGATATGTCATAATATATCACTTGTTTATACATTACACAATAAAACCTGCTCCTATTCCTCAAAATAACTGTCAGATGCATAACCCCTATTGTATTAGGTATCAAAAATTACTCT
The DNA here is from genome assembly GCA_029948455.1 of Solanum rostratum. Taxonomy (NCBI): domain Eukaryota; kingdom Viridiplantae; phylum Streptophyta; class Magnoliopsida; order Solanales; family Solanaceae; genus Solanum; species Solanum rostratum. The sequence goes on along the minus strand of CM057047.1, from coordinate 48,736,399 downwards.
AACAATTAGATATCAACAATTAGTTTCCTAACTCACTTTTACTTAAGTATCAACAGTACTGTATTTGTTAGGTATCATCAATCAATTCCATAACTCCAAAATATTAGGTATCAATTTGTCCCAAATCATGGTATGTGTGTCAATAATACTGATGTCCCGAAGAGCCTATAGAAGGTGAGCCCCGGTAGTGTTTAGAATACTGAAATAGATCTCGGTGGGCTTGGTAACTCAATAGAAATAGCTCTTTATGAAATATCTAGGTCGTTAGGTCTAGGTATGGTTCTACCTGCATGCCATAGCTTATGAGTCAAGACTGTTCTGGGTACATTTTTAACAATGAGGAATCAACATTCTTTTTGATGAGGCAAAAATTGTTTAGCTAAAAAATCACAACAGATTTTCATGTGCGATTTCGTCGGCATCATCGCCGCAACCGTTGTGGTGGTCGACTTTGGCAGTGTCGGCTTCTTCACCGCTTTCAAATTCATCTTTGGTAAGCCCCAGACTAAAAGAAGGCAGTGGTTCCATTGTTGATTGACAACAAAGGAGACAAATTTACTGATAATGGTAGTCGGACAACGAGAGAGATGGAACGCAGTGAAGAAAAGGGGACGAATTTGCTGAGAGAGAAAAAAGGGGAGGTTCTGATTTCCAAAAAAAATTTTAATGGGTACAAATGGTAACTGACAGGAGAGAGAAACACAGAAAAATATAAAGGAAAAAAAGAAAAAACGGGTTTAAAATTGGAAAATATTATAAATTAAATTGTGATTGACATTAATTAGACTTCTACACAAATAAATTGTATTAATTATATTTTTTAATAAAAATAGAGATTCTTTTAGTATCAAAAATAAAAGGATAATGATAAAAAGTTGGGATTTTTGTAATTTTTAAAAAAGGTAGGGAATATTGAAGATTTAGATAAATAAAATTGTGTAATTTATAAATTTTACTAATATAATTTGGTTAATTAATTAAGTCCAATAAAGTATGAATTTAATTAAAAGCCCAAATTCAATTATTTGGGCTACAAAAGATAACCCACTTTATTAGGGTCAATATCCTCTCATCCAAGAGGCCCATCTTGGTGCCAGGTGTCAAATGATGTGGCACGTCTAGTCAAACAAAGAAGCCAATGGGATCATGCCATGTGTCAAAATGACAGGCCCATTTCATTAAAGTGCAATATGTCACGTCACTTAAATCTGATTGGCCGGGAGAAAGCCTTATTCCATCATGACTCCTCTATTGTACAACTATATATAGGGGTCCTCATAATTCAAAAGCACACCAAGGATTCTAACAAAAAGCTAGAGAGAGCTTGTGGATCAAACACCACAAATTTCTCTATAAATTCAAGAATTCAAACATTCAAGTTCAAGAACAAGCTTAAAAGCTCTTAAACTCAAGAACAAGATCAAGATCAAGTACAAGAACAAAATCAAGATTCAAGAACAAACTTCAAATTCAAGATAAAGATCGAGTGCCCTTGAATTTACACTTGGAAAGGCCAATCAGAGGATTCGTAGAGATTATAACACTCCCATATTAAAATCAAATACAACAATTGTTGCGATATTTTCGTTCTTGATTATTATTTTTTTCGATACGAATTTTATCGTCTACACTTATATCGGTAAATGAAAGCTTGTAACGACAAGTCTTCTCTTATTAAGGGCATGTAGAACATTGTTTATCGATGATAGTCTTTAAAAATTTATTACTTTTTATGAAATGAAAATAATAATTTATGAAAGCTCATACGTTGGAATTGTGGGACGAAGAAAAACTGTTATAACGTTGTGATTCTTGTAGGTCAAACGACACTTGCTTAGTTCAAAATTAAGTATTATCTTTTGATTTTCATCTATAAAGATTCATATTTTTGTAGAAATTATTATAAATGGTATGTTTCAATGATTTTGCTTAGCTAGTAGGTTCACAAAATTTTATAGCTGAAATTTTTTTATACTTCTGAAAGCGTCTCGGACTCTAATATAATCTTTATTTATTAGTGTGACACATCTTATTATTAAATATATCTCATAATTTTAAATTATTAAATTCATAATGTGTTATATATTTAAAATAAAAAAATTCTTATGATTTCAATTTATATATGTAAATTTCATTTATCAATAGAGTATTACAAAAACACCAACTTAATCACTAAATATCAACACTTACACTTTAATTTCACAGTTTCAAAAAAAAAACTAATCACATTTTCACATTATAAGTTGATACTACTTTATGTTTTTTATTTTAATTCCATTTATTTATTGTAACATGAGTTATAAACTCTACTCTTTGATTTTTAGAATACCTAACATCATTGTTCATACATACTCCCTACTATTCATTTCCATCTTTAATCATGTTTTTAAAGTCGATCGATTTTTAGAATTGTAACAATCTCTACTTAAAATCTCAAAGTTACTCCATATATGTGTTCAATAACTTATATAGAACAAAATATGTATAAAAAAAATCATTGAAAAATCTAGTTTTCTTATAAAAGTATAAAGTAAAAGAAGAAGAAAGTAGGGAAGAATATTCAAATGTATTTTATAACGAAGGAAACTCTTATATTAATAGAGAAAAAATTAACTTGGTCTCCAAGTAAGAAACTGACTTGGTCTTCAAGTAGTATTCCTAACTCTTAAAAGAATCTAGATAATATAGACATTCACTACAAATTAAATATGTTTATAACGCTCCCCCTTGAATGTCTATTAGCTAGATTATGTGTCTCGTTAAAACCTTACTAGATAAAACCCTGTGGAAGAAAATTTCTAGTGAAAGAAAAAGAGTACACATTTCTAATAATACGCATTTCAGATGCCTCACTAAAAACCTACAAGGAAAACCCAATGGGACAAAACCTTGTGAGGAAAAAAGAGTTCATCGCATATTAACTCTCCTTAATGAGAACATCAATCTAAAGACTTGAATCTTCGCATTCCAAACTCGTGTATCATCTTCTTGAAAGTTGCAGTTGGCAGAGATTTGGTAAACAAATCAACCACTTTGTCGCTTGAACAAATCTGTTGCACATTTATATCACCATTTTTTTGGAGCTCATTTGTGTAGAAATGCTTTGGCGAAATGTGCTTTCTTCTATCTCTTTTTATGAGTCTTCCCTTTAGGATCAAAGAGTTTTGCAAGTTCCTCAATTCAACTTCTTTAAGCAAACAATCTATTGCCTTTTGAATACTCTTCAAGAGTTTCAAGTCATCAACTTGCATAATAATATGAAAGATTCTTGATTAATTTAATCAATATGAGAATAATAAACAAGTTTTTCAAGAACTTGTATATGCTTTATGCATTTTAAATCCTTTAAATACTTTCATATCAATTTTGTCCAATAATGCATGACACTTTCTAGTGTCTAGATTGCAAGTCATCAAATAAGTTTTATGCTTACCAAGATGCATCACTCCACTTGATAAGTTGACATGATTTAATATACCGTAGAACTTAGATCCTCATAATCTTTTACACTATTGCGCTATGTTGTATCAAAGATATCATCGACAAAATATTTCTTTTTGTCGGTTTGCAATGCGACATAACTTGCTGAGATCACATCACTTCATTATTTTCAGGTAGCTACCCCTCTCATGATGTTTCATGAAGTGTTATGGCATAGGCTCAACAAGAGCACATTGCCTCTTTATTATGACTATTTTGATTATTTGCTCCTTTACTTTTCAAGAGGGATCAATTGCATGTCCCATGCATGTCATAGATTATGTCCTTTAGGGACATTCAATAAGAGTATTTCAACTCTTAGTTTCTTATTGTCTCCCCCTTATGTTAGATAAACTAACATATATTCCAATCTATCTTGGAGAATTCATCTTTTATGCATCATGGTATATTTATTAATGATATACCACATATCAAAATTATTAGATGAAATTACATGGTTAGGGACCATATATCAATTGAGGGGGATTTGATCATAATGTATTAGATTGATGCATATTTTTTATAATTTGTCATATTTCAAACCATGAAATTTTGTTCTCATATGCAATGATTGACCATTTATCTAAGACATTTAGTGTCAATTAGCTTGGATATTTATCAATATTATCAAGATGAATTGTCTTGATTACGTATTCTTAAAGTTGTGCTCTTAACTCAATTATCTTGCACAAACAATTTTGTAAATGTCAAACTTCAAGTTGACAATAAACGCACATGTGATCATCTTATAGATGCATCTATTAATAATATCACATGATGGTGAATGAGCCCATATTCACCTTTCATACTTTCAGAATTTAGGGGATTCAGTCTTAACATTAGTTGATCCAATCAACTTATCATGAGAACAAGCAACTTTGCAGAATCTTTTATTTCTTCAATGTATGTCTAATGAGTAAACTCCAACTTTACCATGACATGTGTCCTCTGCTATAGTATATTTCTTATTTACTATAATTAGATGATCAGATTTATTACTCGGGGGGTAATTTTCATATTTATTTCTTCTCAATTACTATGTCTCTCTTCTGGAGATGAGTCATGATCCTATCACGATGAAGTGCACATTCATATTGAGAAGATTCATTGGATACTATCACATTCACTTCATATAATGGATCTGTATCTGTAGCATTTATCAAAAAGTTCTTATTCTTCAAGAATAGAACAGAATCACCTTTGCATATCAATTTATAATAGCTTAGTACCTCGTTCCATGTTCACGTGCATTATTCAGTCACTTGTGACGTTATGCACTACTACCACATTCACTTTAAAGAATGGAGCATTTTAATGGAACATATTTAATGACTTTTCACCAAAAGCGCATTATTTGCTTTAGTCATTATTATATCATTAAGATGGTGCATTAAGACTTGAACCCAACATCTTATTCATATAAAGGTGTCTTACGCCATAAATTAATGGGGCTTGAACCTAACATCTTTAACTGTGAGATATTGATATTTTCAGAATTTCATCAAGATGATGACACAAAAATATCAGAATTTTATCACAGTTTTATTTTGATGCTTTATTTTCATTCTTAATGGTGTCTCCAAGACCCATAACATCCAACACACATGAAGGGCAACAAACTCAAGTTTCTCAAGGTTAGTCATATCAATAAATATTAAATAAATAAATAAATAAATAAACAATACATTAGCCTTGAAACTTAACCTTCATTCTTTAAGACGGTAGAGTCTCATGTTGATAACGTGTTATGAAAGTATAAAGTAAAAGAAGAAGAAAGTAGGGGAGAAGAGAGAAGATTTCTTATTCCTCGTGAAGAATATTCAGATCTGTATTCACATGTATTTTACAATGAAGAAAACCCTTATATTTATAGGGAAACAACTGACTTGGTCTCCAAGTAAGAAACTAACTTGATCTTCAAGAAAAAAAATCCTAATTCTTAAAAAAAAACCTACATAACATAGACATTCACTACAAATCAAATATGATTATAAAAAGTTTTAAAATTTATAATGCTTGAAATATTTTCAATGCATTTTTATCCATATAATTCTAGTGACCATATCTTATAGTGTTAATGCATAAAATATAGCAAAAAATTCACCTTGACTTATAGGTATGGAATATAGTTCAAAATTGTCTCATTGATCTGAATTCTAATTGTACTATCAATTTTTTTTGAAAAAAGATATAAAATATCCTTCAACTATATAAATTGGTACAAAAATACCTTTCGTTTACTTATTTATCCAAATATGCCCTCCTCGTTTATAAATTGGGCCTTCTTTGCCCTCACATTTAACGGTTGGTGCATTAATAACAATTAAAATTTTCATGAATGGCATGTCACTATTCTATTGGCTACCCAAATATTTAACAAAATCGATTAAAATAAACCCCAAAACCCACCTGCAAAAGACCCATATGTTTTAACCCTGGCAGATCCTATCCACGGTGTTGTCATCCTTCCACCCATCCTCTATCGCCGTTCAGGTGACCTAACATAGCTCGGGGGTTCCAATGGCAGCTGCTTGCTCTATTGGTGGCAAATGCATCTGTTATCGGTTTAATTACCAAAGTAACCACTCCAACTGCTACACACCACGCAATAGCTAAAAACATCCCAAGCACGGCAACACCATGGATAGGATCTTCTGCCCTCCAAATTGACAATAATACAAAGCACAGAATCTGCAAAGGCAATGGAATCATGAAAGAGATTGCTAGCAAATTCACTCGTATCTGAATTTCCCGTTAATAACAAAGGATCTAACTCTCCAACACGAAATATGAAGACTAACAAGTAAGCAATAATAAATCCCCCAAACAAAATGGAACTGTACAAAGGGTAAGTACAGAGCACCATCGTGTTCCCCATGATATCCGTGGAGGGGAAGGAGCTAGAACGCATGTATTCCATAGTATCCGTAATAAATGGGTCTTTTACGGGTGGATTTTGGGTTGGGGCGGGTTTGTGTTTTTTTTAAAAAAAAATTGATTTTGGTAATTATTTGGGTAATCAATAGAATAGTGACACATCATCAATGAAAATTTTAATTGTTATTAACACATCAGCCCTTAAAAGTGAGGGCAAAAAAGACCCAACTTATTAACGTGGAGGGATTTTTCGGACAGATAGGTAGACCAAGGATATTTTTATACTAATTTATATAATTGAAGGGTGTTTAAACCAGATCGAGCCCGAGATCTTCTTGGAAATGGGAAGATCTAGGATATGCGGCCAAGATGACATCGTAAGATGTCTCGCCCGAATGAATTAGTTGGTATTAGAAATCTTAGAAAAAGTGCATGAAAGGAGTAATAAGAAGTGAAAAGGACAGAGACACTTATATCCCTCATGTCGAGAACTACTTCCTCTAATATCAACGAAGGGAGTCGCGAGGAGAGGAGGTCAATAAAGAAAAAAAGAGATGTTAATTAATCAAAGGTCCAACTGATCACCACGCCTGTATTGTAAATATGCAGTTAGGAATAATCCAGCCAAAGTAATAGGAATTAGACCTAATACGATTCCAAATAGAAAAACTTCAATCATTTTTCTTTGTTTGAAAGGAGAAAGAAAAACTCCATACTATGAGATAGAGGCAATGAAATGGGAATTGCAACGCACTATTCGGTCCAGCCCCAATCTAAAACCCTTTTTCGATTTTTTTTATGGATATTGAAATGACAAACAACTTAAAACTTGAAAAGTAATTCCAGTGGGCTACAATTTTCAATAAGAAACATGACCAAATTCGTCATATATCACGAGATATTTTATTTTTTGAAAAAGATTTATCTTCTTTACATCTTGGACATCTTTTTCTCATAACATTTTTAACTTATTCCAAACTATTCTTTTTTCAATTTAAAATATTTTTAATGTGTTTCAAAATATACCATATATACATATATCACAAACTACATATGTATCATGTATTAGTCATACCCTTGGTCTTTACTCTTATGAGTCTTGTGCGTGTTTCCTGGCCCCAACATGCGTAATTATTCATTAAGCGGCATAATTTATTATTTTTTGTTAAAAAAATACTATTTCAATTTTGTGATCTTTTCTTTAAGCGACTGAATTCTAACGTACTTCATAAAATATCCTTACATTCTCAACATGTATGCAACATCAATTCGCATGTAAAATAATTTTTTTAGGAAAACTACACCCTGTGTCAGTCCATAACATTTGCTTATTACTTTTTTAGCTCAACTTTACAAAATTACATAAAATAATCCAATTCGAAAAAAAGGACCATATTTGATGTAATTATCACATTAGCGACAATTTGTTGCTATTTAGACATTATTACTAACTAATGCTATTAAAAAATTGTTGTTTATATGTCACACCCTGGGCGGATATCCTTGGGCGGATATCCTTGGCCTGGCCGGCACTTGAAAAACCATTGTTGATTCCTTAAGAGAACCATATGGCCTCATTATCACATCTTACTCAACAGTGGAAGAAATACTCGATACAAACATTAAGGGAAAGTAAAGATCTCATAAATAGTCTCCAAAATAGATCAAGTCTTGAAAATAAAATACTCAACAATACTCTGCTCAAGGTCTATGAAACCTCTACTCTAAACGTCTAGATGGTATCATGACAAGTCATGGCTACCCAACTTAAAGAAAATAGAAATACTAGTGAAATAAAAAAGGTTCCTCCGAATGGCAATGAGGGCTCGCCGAATTTGGAACTCAAGTACCCTGAACCTCAAAGGTGTGTGTAATGCCCGGTAAATTACCAAATTACCCCGAGGGAAGAGGTGTGCGTAAAACGCATCTTCCGATGCTCGAATTGAAAATTCAAGAGCGGATTCGTGACCAGCACTGAAAATTGAGTGGGAGGAGGGTCTCGATCGACTTTTAGAGTGACCGAGTCAAAAGATAATTTTTTGTTCCAAAACGAAAAACAGTGTGACTGTGCGATGGAACCGCGTCGCGGACCTGTCACGGAGCCACACTTATGTTTTTCTGTGATTTTTTAACGGAGTTAAATTTTCCGAAAATACACTGTCTGCGATAGGTCCGCATCGCGGACTATGTTATTTCAGGACGGGAAATTTTTTTTTTAAATTATGGAAGACATTTTAGTCCATTACTATCTACCCTAAACGTTCCCCTACGACCAATAAAGGTCGGTTTCTAGGAAAAGGGTTTCAAAAACCCTATTCAAGAGGTGTTTCTCCTAGAAGTCACTAAGTAAGGGCTTGAGGAGAGTTGAGGTTAAGGAGATCAAGAGAAGGTTGTGCAAATTCATGTTAGCAAATCATTCCAGGTATGTAAGGCTAACCTAAAGCATGGGAATGTTCTCCCATGTTCATCACAAGCTTATTTTTATGTCATAATTCATTTGCATGAGTATGTTTTAAAAACCCTATGATTATGTTGTTAAATGAGATTAAAAGATGAATTAGGAGGTGAGTGTAGAGCCTTAATGAGGTTGATGTTATGATGTTGTTGATGAGAATGATGTTTTATGATGTCTTAGCATTTGAAATTTAATTGCTAAACGAGAGTCTATGATGTTGATATTGATGTTGCTGAGGTGAGGTGATGTTGATGTTGAGGTACTATGTCCCTACGGGACAGATGTTGATGTTGAGGTATTATATTACGTCCCTACGGGACTGATGTTGATGTTGAGGTATTATGTTATGTCCCTATGGGACTATTGATGAGGTATTATGTCCCTATGGGACAGATAAGGTTGAGGTTTTATGAGCATGTCGAGTTCTGGGAGGAGTATTGAGCACCGAAATAGATAAGAGTGAGTTCACTTGAGCCCATTAACTACGTGGCCCGCGTAGGAAGGGGGGATTGAACCGCAATGTGGATGGCTCCTTTCTTGTCCCAAATAAGGACTGAGGTTTTTCTTGTGGATCCACTGAGATTGATGTCCTTTACCCCGGGCAGGGTATTGGATGGATGTGGCAACGACATCGCTTCGTTGTATCATCACTGGCTCATAAGTGATGGTTCTAGGTTAGAGAAACTCCCAGTTAGGTTCCTTTTGATAGGACTCTGATGTTGATGTTGATGTGATGCTCTGAGTCGATGTTTCCTGAGTTGAGTTGATGTTGATTTTCCCTGAGTTGAGTTGACGTTGAGGTTCCTTGAGTGAGTTGAGTCGAGTTTCCTTGAGATGAGCTTGATGTGATGATGATGTTGAGATGAGAGGTTGATGGATCATTTGTCTATTCTAATCTCTGTCCTTAGATAGACTCTTGGCATTCTGATGGAGTGTGATGTTGAGTTGATATTTTCTTTATGATATTGTAATTACATTGTTATTCAGCTATTTTACATGCCAGTACATTCCACGTACTAACGTCATTTGGCGCTGCATCGTTTCATGATGCAGATACAGGAGTTAGAGGACTTCAGCAGACGCACCATTGTGGTCAGAGATCGCGAGTTCCAACATTGATGAGCCTCCTTGCTATCCGGAGGAAATCCTTTATTTGATGCTTCCTTTATTCATTGAGTCTGGTAGCTATGGCATGTCATGTCACCATTTCTTAGATAGTTGAGTCAGGTTAGAGGCTTCGTAGACATGATGTCGAGGTTGATGATGATGTATTCCTTATGAACTGAGTAGTACTTTTACTTACTTAGTTGATATTGAGTCAGATGTTGGCCTTTGGCCTTTTTTTGAAGTAGTCCATTACTTTACTTCCGCTATGTTGATGTTAATTGACTGTCCTAAGAACGAGTGGTTCGCTTAGGGGCTAGCAATAGTCTCGAGTGCCGGCCACGTTTAGGGTACCCTCCCGGGGCGTGACAAACTTGATATCAGAGCATAGAGTTCAAGAGTCCTAGAGAGTCTATGAAGCCGTGTCTAGTAGAGCCTTGTTTATGCATGTCTTGTGCACCACACTTCATAAATAGGATGCTACAGGGCATTAGAAAATGGTTACCCTTCTTTGATGTTCTGAGTTCCTGCGATAGAGCTTGACTCTATGAGACCCCCTTTCTAATTCGTGCGCTACGCGCTTGCAGATAATGCCTCCAAAACACACTGCTTCCCAAAGAGATGCTTCAGTCCCTAACACTGAGAGTCCCTTACCAGAGGCTCCTAATCAACATGGGACAAGGAGACGGGGACGACCTGCCAGAGCTACTGAGGCTCCACCAGCACCTTCTGTTCAGTCAACCCCCACTTCGGAGGCAGCCTTCAGGGGAGCTATTACTATGCTCACTCAGTTGGTGGCCTCTCAAAGTAGCAGTCACGGTCCCCAGGCCCCTAGCTCCAGCTCCCAAGAGTCTGCAGTTGCATCTAGGCTCAGAGATTTCCTGATGATGAACCCGCCAGTCTATATGGGGTCCAAGGTTAAGGAGGATCCGTGAAACTTCATTGATGAGATGTGCAAGATCTTGAGGGATATGCATGCAAACGAGGTTGAGGGAGTCGAGCTGGTCTCGTATCAGCTTAAGGATGTTGCCAATGTCTGGTATAACCAGTGGGAAGATAGTAGAGGTGAGGATGCTGAACCTGCTGAGTGGGAGGAGTTTGAGAGTGCTTTTCTCGATCACTTCTTTCCCCAAGAGTTGAGGGAGGCAAAGGTCGAGGAGTTCGTGAATCTGAAACAAGAGGGGTTGACGGCCAAAGAGTACAGCTAGAAGTTCATCCAGCTGTCCAGGTATGCTCCAGAGATGGTCCTTGATATGAGGGCAAGAATGAGGAAGTTTGTGTCTGGGTTGGGCAGGCATGTGAAGAGAGAGTGTAAGGCCGCATTGCTGATTCCAGACATGGATATTTCTAGACTTATGGTCTATGCCCAGCAGACTGAGGAGGATAAGAAGAGAGACAGGGAAGAGCCGCAGAGTAAGAAAGCCAAATCGGCAGGGCATGAGCCTAATCAGCAGAAGCAGAATAAAGGTGACAGGACCTTCTTTCGTAAGAAGCTTTCTAGCCATGCACCTCCGATGGCGAGTGCACCTGTTTAGCAAAACAGGTATGATCAGAAATCCTATGGTCACCAGAATTTCAGAGCACAGGGACCTCAGTCCCAAGCTAGTGTTGCTCAAGGTCCGAGAGGAAGGCCACCTTGTGGCAAATGTGGCAGGCTGCACCTTAGTGCATGCCGTGAGGGCACCAATACTTGCTTTTCATGTGGACAGCCTGGCCATTTCCAGGGTGAGTGACCTACGAGGAATCAGAGGTGGAGTGATAGAGGTAATAGAGCTCAATCTTCTACAGCGCCCCCTGCGAGCAGTCATCAGAAGGCTGCTACTGTAAATGCATGAGGCGGGACGAACCGTCTGTATGCGATGGGTAATCGACCGGATTAAGAGGTTGCTCCAGATATTGTTACGGGTATGCTCCAAATCTTTTCTTATAATTGTTATGCATTGCCTGACCGGGGTGCCACTTTGTCCTTTGTGATACCCTATGTGGCCAATAAGTTTGATGTTCTTCCAGAGTGTTTGCTTGAGCCTTACACTGTTTCGACTCCTACTGGTGAGTCTATCTTGGCTAAGAGGGTCTATAGAGACTGTGTAGTATCCATTTATCATAGGGATACGTTGGCCAATTTGGTAGAACTGGAGATGGTTGACTTTGATGGGATTCTTGGTATGGATTGGCTCCATGCTTGCCATGCATCCATAGATTGTAGGACCCGAGTTGTTAAATTCCAATTTCCGAATGAACCGATCCTAGAGTGGAAGGGAGGTTATGTTGCACCCAAGGTTTCTACCTGAGGGAAGTGCATAGGTTGGCTAGATTGGGAGTCCAGCTTGAGGAGAACAACGAGGGAGGAATTAATGTTCAGAATGGATCTGCATTGTCCCTAGGAAATAAATCTACCCTTGGGTGCAACATAACCTCCCTTCCACTCTAGGACCGGTTCATTCGAAAATTGGAATTTAACAACTCGGGTCCTACAATCTATGGATGCATGGCAAGCATGGAACCAACGTATCCTAATGATAAATGGATACTACACAGTCTCTATAGACCCTCTTAGCCAGGATAGACTCACTAGTAGGAGTCGAAACAGTGTAAGGCTCAAGAAAACACTCTGGAAGAACATCAAACTTATTGGCCACATAGGTGTCACAAAGGACAAAGTGGCACCCGGGTCAAGCAATGCATAAATATTATAAGAAAAGATTTGGAGCATACCCATAACAACATCTGGAGCAACCTCTTGATCCTGTCGATTACCCATCGCATATAGATGGTTCATCCCGCCTCCTACATTTGTAGTAGCAGCCTTCTGATGATTGCCCGCAGGGGGCGCTGTAGAAGACTGAGCTCTATTACCTCTATCACTCCACCTCTGATTCCTCATAGGGCACTCACCCTGGAAATGGCCAGGCTGTCCACATGAAAAGCAAGTATAGGTGCCCTCACGGCATGCACCAAGGTGCAGCCTGCCACATCTGCCACAAGGTGGCCTTCCTCTCGGACCTTGAGCAACACTAGCTTGGGACTGAGGTCCCTGTGCTCTGAAATTCTGCTGACTATAGAATTTCTAATCATACCTGTTTTGTTGAACAGGTGCACTCGCCATCGGAGGTGCATGGCTAGAAGGCTTCTTCTGAAAGAAGGTCCTGTCACCTTTATTCTGCTTCTGCTGATTAGGCTCATGCCCTGTCGATTTGGCTTTCTTACTCTGCTGCTCTTCCCTGTCCCTCTTCTTATCCTCCTCAGTCTGCTGGGCATAGACCATAAGTCTAGCAATATCCATGTCTGGAATCAGCAATGCGGCCTTACACTCCCTCTTCACATGCCTGCCAAACCCAGACACAAACTTCCTCATTCTTGCCCTTATATCAAGGACCATCTCTGGAGCATACCTGGACAGCTGGATGAACTTCAAGTTGTACTCTTTGGCCGTCAACCCCGCTTGTTTCAGATTCACGAACTCCTTGACCTTTGCCTCCCTCAACTCTTGGGGAAAGAAGTGGTCGAGAAAAGCACTCTCAAACTCCTCCCACTCAGTAGGTTCAGCATCCTCACCTCTACCATCTTCCCACTGGTTATACCAGACATTGGCAACATCCTTAAGCTGATATGAGACCAGCTCGAATCCCTCAACCTCGTTTGCATGCGTAGCCCTCAAGATCTTGCGCATCTCATAAATGAAGTTTCGCGGATCCTTCTCAACCTTGGACCCCGTATAGACTGGCGGGTTCATCATCAGGAAATCTCTGAGCCTAGATACAACTGCAAACTCTTGGAAGGTGGAGCTAGGGGCCTGGGGACCGCGACTGCTACTCTGAGAGGCCACCAACTGAGTCAGCATAGTAATAGCTCCCTTGAAGTCTGCCTCCGAAGTGGGGGCTGACTGAGCAGAAGGTGCTGGTGGAGCCTCAGAAGCTCTGGCAGGTCGTCCCCGTCTCCTTATCCCATGCTGATTAGGAGCCTCTGGTAAGGGACTCTCAGTGTTAAGGACTGAAGCATCACTTTGGGCAGCAGTGTGTTTTGGAGGCATTATCTGCAAGCGCATAACGCACGAATTAGAAAGGGGGTCTCATAGAGTCAAGCACTACCGCACGATCTCAGAACATCAAAGAAGGGTAACCATTTCCTAATGCCTTGTAGCATCCTATTTATGAAGTGTGGTGCACAACACACGCATAAACAAGACTCTACTAGACACGACTTCATAGACTCTCTAGGACTCTTGAACTCTGTGCTCTGATACCAAGTTTGTCACGCCCCGGGAGGGTACCCTAGACGTGGCCGGCACTCAGAGACTATAGCTAGCCCCTAAGCGAACCACTCGTTCTCAGGACAGTCAATTAACATCAACATAGAGGAAGTAAAGCAGTGGACTACGTCAAATAAAAGGCCAAAGGCCAACATCTGACTCAACATCAACTAAGTAAGTAAAAGTACTACTCACTTCATAAGGAATGCATCATCATCAACCTCGACATCATGTCTATGAAGCCTCTAACCTGAATCAACTGTCTAAGAAATGGTGCCATGAAATGTCATAGCTACTAGACTCAATGAATAAAGGAAGCATCAAATAAAGGGTTTCCTCCGGATAGCAAGGAGGCTCACCAGTGTTGGAACTCGCGATCTCTGACCTCAACGGTGTGTCTGCTGAAGTCCTCTAACTCCTGTATCTGCATCATGAAATGATGCAGCGCCAAATGGCGTTAGTACGTGGAATGTACTGGCATGCAAAATAGCTGAATAACAATGTAATTACAACATCATAAAGAAAACATCAACTCAACATCGTACTCCATCAGAATGCCAAGAGCCTATCTAAGGACAGAGATTAGAATAGACAAATGACCCATCAACCTCTCATCTCAACATCATCATCACATCAAACTCATCTCAAGGAAACTCGACTCAACTCACTCAAGGAACCTCAACGTCAACTCAACTCAGGGAACATCAACATCGACTCAACTCAGGAAACATTGACTCAGAGCATCACATTAACATCAACGTCAGAGTCCTATCAAAAGGAACCTAACTGGGAGTTTCTCTAACCGACAACCATCACTTATGAGCCAGTGATGATACAACGAAGCAATGTCGTTGCCATATCCATCCAATACCCTGCCCGAGGTAAAGGACATCAACCTCAGTGGATCCACAAGAAAAATCTCAGTCCTCATTTGGGACAAGAAAGGAGCCATCCGCATTGCGGTTCAATCCCTCTTCCTACGCGGGCCACGTAGTTAATGGGTTCAAGTGGGACTCACTCTTACCCATTTCGGTGCTCAATACTCCTCCCAGAACTCGACATGCTCATAAAACCTCAACCTTATCTGTCCCATCGGGACATAATACCTCATCAACAGTCCCATAGAGACATAACATAATACCTGAACATCAACATCAGTCTTGTAAGGACGTAATATAATACCTCAACATCAACATCTATTCCGTAGGGACATAGTACCTCAACATCAACATCACCTCACCTCATCAACATCAACATCAACATCATAGACTCAAGATACTCGTTTAGCAATTAAATTTCAAATGCTAAGACATCATAAAACATCATTCTTATCAACAACATCATAACATCAACCTCATTAAGGCTCTAGACTCACCTTCTAGTTCATCTTTTAATCTCATTTAATAACATAATCGTAGGGTTTTAAAAACATACTCATGCAAATGAATTATGACATAAAAATAAGCTTGTGATTATCATCAACTCCTGTAAATGTATATATATATATATATATATATATATATATATATATATATATATACATACACACACACATGAAGAAAATCAAATATACATACTCAAATCTCTTCACATCAACCTTATTATGACAAGACACAATTCTCTTTACTCAGAAGGGCACATGGGAGAACATTCCCATGCTTTAGGTTAGCCTTACATACCTGGAATGATTTGCTAACACGAATTTGCACAACCTTCTCTTGATCTCCTCAACCTCAACTCTCCTCAAGCCCTGACTTAGTGACTTCTAGGAGAAACACCTCTTGAATGGGGTTTTTGAAACCCTTTTCCTAGAAACCGACCTTTGTTGGTCGTAGGGGAACGTTTAGGGTAGATAGGAATAGACTAAAGTGCCCTCCGTAATTTAAAAGAATTTTTTCCCGTCCTGAAATAATACAGTCCGCGGCGCGGACAGTGTATTTTCGAAAAATTTAACTCCGTCAAAAAATCACAGAAAAACATAAGTGTGACTCCGCGACAGGTCCGCGACGCGGTTCTATCGCGCAGTCACACTTTCGTTTTGGAACGAAAAATTATCTTTTGACTCGGTTGCTCTAAAAATCGACCGAGACCCTCCTCCCACTCAATTTTCAGTGCTGATCACGAATCCGCTCTCGGATTTTCAATCCGAGCATCGGAAGACGCATTTTACGCACACCTCTTCCCTCGGGGTAATTTGGTAATTTACCGGGCATTACAGTGCGCCTGCTGAAGTCCTTTATCACCAGTATCTGCATCATGAAACGATGTAGTGCCGAGTGTCATTAGTACGTGGAATGTACAGTATGTAACATAGCTCAAGAAACAATTAAGACTCAGACTCAATCAAACACCATTTATACAATATTTTTACATGTTTATATACGATTTTTACAATACTGATATATTATATATACACCACATAATTATTTATATAATTTGATATACTGCATATACATACATAACTATTTATACAAATATCGATACATTACATAAACACTATATAATGTATACTATATAATTATCTTATATACACAACATTGATACATTATATATTCACTATTTGATTGTTAGTTATTAAAAAAAACAAAAAAGTTAGTTATTTAGTAGCATTTAAATCACAGATAATAAAAAATAAAAAGTAACTCGGGGATAAGAAAAAGTGAAAAATAACATTATTTAAGTACGATTTAATCATGACTAAATAGAGATAAACCATGACTAAATAGTGAATTTGGCTATATTTTGATTTTATTATTTTTCTTGGTTATATTCTTTGTAAACTAATAACTTTTGTTCATGCATATTTAAATTATACCTATTTGTCATATTTCATTAGCGCTCTTTAAATCATTTTACTTACTCAAAATTTTCTGTGTGCTACATACATAGTTCATTTAGGTCAATCACCCCAAATGCTAAAATTGAATTGTTCAATTGTCAAGTATAACACATAGTTGATAACTTTAGATAAATAAAGATATAACTGAATCATTGACTTGAAAGAGAAGGAAATTTTCTTTGTTTAAGTAAATTATATGATGCATTTTGACAAGGTATACAATTTAAAAAATATAGAAAAGTGGCTCTTGAAATTCTTAATCTAATACAAGCCATAAACATTTATATGATTATAAATTATTCCATTACGAGTAGGATGTAATGATTTTGATGTTTTGGAGTTGTTTTGTGGTTTTGATGTCATAAGTTGGAAGTTTGAATTAAACTAGATCAAGGTTTGACTTTGATCAATACTTTTTTGAGTTCAAATGCTCAAATTGGATTTTTGATGATTCGACAGATGAGTAATTTATGGGATTCCAAGGGCATTTTGATCTTTTTGAGTTCTAAATTAGCTTAATTATGACCAATTGAATTTCGGATCAAGAAGACTTGAGATTCAATTTCTGCCAGTTCCACTAAGTCCGAAACATCAAACTTAATAGGTTACGATATTTGAATTGTGTGTATAGGGTTCCGAATGAATCCTGAATGAGCCTTCAAGAAATTTAATATACTGTTAATTTTTGCTGAGTGTTGGTGCCAAGTTTTTTCTCGATGATTGCAGAGCCATGTCCACATTTGCAAAAGGTTAAGATGGTAGACCTTCGCGATCATAGAACCCACAGTTGCATTCGCGAAGGGTTATCCCTTTTGGTCTTCGCATTTGCGAAGGGTTATCCCTTTTGGTATTCACATTCACGGCACTGGATCCAAGCCTGATTAGATTTTTAATTTAAATCAAGATTGTTTTCTCATTTTCTATTTTTGAGCTTTAGGGATTAGTAGGTGGCGATTTTGAATAGCTTTTTCAAGATAAGTTCATTGGGTAAGTGATTTAAATTATAATCTTCATTTTTCATTGATTATTCCATGATTCCAACATTTAATTCTGAGTTTTGAACTTCAAATTTTATGGTTTCTTCAATAACATGAATTTTAGGTGATTTGATCAGTATGAGCTGATGAACTTCAAATTTTATGGTTTCTTCAAGAACATGAATTTTAGATAATTTGATCATTATGAGCTGATGAACTTCAAATTCTATGCTTTCTTCAAGAACATGAATTTTAGGTAATTTGATCATTATGAGCTGATTTTAGCTCAATTCACATATTTGTTATCAACATTAATTTTCAATTTTTTCCTTACTTTATTGATATTAGATTTTTGGGTTGAATTGGGCTCAATTTTCAAAATCAGTGATTTGAGTGTTGTTGTTCTTGTATTCTTATTATGGTTCTATATTTGAATAAATTTTATTGAATCAGAGGCTTGGAATAAGGGAAAGGCTCAATTGTTAGAGTAACTGATTGTTTTGAGGCAAGTGAATTCTTAAACTTAATTGAGATATATATTCAAAAATTGATCTAAAATGCCCTTGAACTATGTACAAAAATGTCCTTCATCCATCTATCGGGCTTAAAATGCTCTTGGTCATACAAAAAATTACATAGGATGCCCACCAAATATAGTGATCTTGATCTTTTGCTCTCCATAAAAAAAGCCTTATAAAAAATGCCTTTTTTTTCATTTTAAGTGGAATCAAACTACACCTCTTATGGGGGGCATTTTTGTAAGACATTTCTGATGAGGGCAAAATATCAAGACTACCTCTTATGGGTGACATTTTTAAACATAACCCCTTGTCATATACCTTTGGTTCCAAAAATACCTTTTATTACCTTTTTGGCCCACTTATACCCTTAAAGCTAACAATCCTCTCTTTTTCCTTTTTCTTTTTTTAAATATTTATTATGTTTCATTTTCTTATGGAATAAAACAAATTCTCATCTCTATTAGATTCTTTCGATAATTCATCCAAACTGAAATAATGTTTCTCTTTAAGGATCAAAATGATTTTTTAAAAAAGTAATCAAATAAAATTATTAATTGATTTAACTTTCTAAAAAAGAAAACTTTTTGAAAATATATAAAGTTAATGAAAAAGTAAGTTTTTAATTTATGCAAGAGTAAGTGTTTTATTTAATGTTATAATAAAAAATAATGAAAACTACTCAAATTGGATTAAATAAAAAAAATTAAAGAAAGTTAAATTGGTTTTAATAAATCGATTTGATACTTAAAAAGTTAATCATTTTGTCTAAATAAATTACAAGTATATGCAGATTTATTTTTAAAAACAATTCAAAATATGTATTGTTGTAACTTTTGATTTTTTTAAGAGTTTTTTCTTAAAGATTTCTCCCCATGATTTATTAAATCCAAAAAAATATACCTTCTTGATGGCCCTAAACTTTTTTTTAAAAAAAAAAGAACTATAGTAAAACTATTATTTTATATTAAAACTATTATTTTATATTTTTTAATTAGATTTTTCATATATATTGTCCAAAATAAAATAATATCTTTCTTTATAACTCCAAAATAAACTTTAAAAAATAAAAAAGTTATAAGATATTTTTTGTAGAAAGAATTGAGGATGAGAGTTTACTTTATTCCATAAGAAAATGAAGCATAATAAATATTTTAAAAAAGAAAATATTGTTAGTTTCAGAGTATAAGTGAGCAAAAAGGTGAATGAAGGACATTTTTGGACAAAAAATTCCATTAAAGATAAAGACATTTTTGGACCCAAAGGTGAAGGACAAGGGCATTTTAAACCCAATAGATGGATGATGGATATTTTTGTACCACTTTCAATAGCTTGACCATATTTTCAACCCTTTTCCATATTTTTCTTTTGTGTGTTGGAGAGTAATTAGAATGACTATAGGATGAATTTATTCATAAATTAATCTAATAAAATGATGCGGGGTAATAAAATGGCAATGTAATTAAAGGTATCAATATGCTTCTTGAGTTGAAGAGCTTAATTGAATGATGTGAATTTTTTAGCGAGTGAATTGTCTTGATCGTTAACTTGAGCAGATTGTTTATGGACTCCATCACATATTCATGCATTCTATATATATGTTATTTGTATTGGTTTTGAAAATCAATTGAGACCTATTTTTTCTTAAAAAATAATAATGGAAAATGATTTCGACAAGATATGATAAAAGTCGATGAAAAATAATTTTGACTAAATATGGTTATGCTAATGGAAAATGATACTGATGAATACGTGTTCCATGTATGGTCGCCATGGATTCCGACCTGAGGTGATCGGTGGATATGTATCGTAAGATATATGTGTGTCACGTTGACATTGCATATCTCTTATTTTGCACTTGAATTATTCATTGTGGTTGTAAACATCTACTTATATGAGTTTATTTAATTGAAGACTTTTACTTGTAGTAATTAAATTGGGTTGATGAATTGTTTCATCTACCTGTTACTTGAACCGTGAACTGTTTAGGTTGGGCTAAATTTAATTGCAGATTTATAGTTTAAGAGGTTTGGTTGGGTGTTAGGAACACTATAATGACCTTGAAGGTCATTTTTGACATCTTCAATAAAATTATCATTTTACTCCTCCCATTAATTGCACAAGTCATATTTGAATGATTGTGGAAACTAATTTTTGAAATTTAGTGAAAAGTTGAGTTTTGCTAAATAGTTGAATTTTAAAGACTTTAAGTTGCCTAATTTTGAGTTTTAGAGTTATTTAGAGTTCCGAGTCTTAGAATAAAATGTGGTCGATTTCATCAATTTTGGAATGTCGAAATTGATCTAGGAAAGTTGTCAGAATCAAATTTAAAGTTGTTATGTGGATTTGAGGTCTGAAGTTAGAAATTGAGTTAAAGTTTGACTTAGGTTTGACTTTAGTCAATATTTTGAGTTCAAGTGCTCGGATTGGATTTTTGATGGTTCCATTGGTTTCAAAGATGATTTTAGTGCTAGAATCAGTTTGGCCATATCTTTTAGTGCTCTGATTGCGTCTTAGTATTTCAAGTGTCTTAAGTCAATTTAGTTGAGATTTATTGAATTTTGGAACAAGGAGACTTCAATTCGAGTTTTGATAATTCCATTGAGCCTAGAATATCAAATTTCGTAGGATTGCATATCTAGCTTGTATTTACGAGATTCTTAAAAAATTTTGGGGGTTGGTTTTGAGTTTTTGATAATTAAAATTTTGTTGATACCTGATGCCTACAAGTCTAAGCGGATAAGGTTCCGCTAAAGCAATTGTTCCCTTTTGGGCGGAGTTGCTTAAGCAAACAAGGTTCCACCAAAGTGAAGGCCCCTTTTTAGTCGGAGTTCGCTTAAGCGAACTAAGGTTCACTAAAACGAGACCCGCTATTTGTTCAGGTGTCGTTTTTGCCATATCTGAGACTATTTTTGAGAATCATTTTTAATTTTTTATTTTCAACATTTTGAAGATTGGAAAAGGACGATTTCACTTGGATTTTCGCAAGAATTACGTTGGGTAATTCATTTCTAACCT
This sequence comes from Solanum rostratum, assembly GCA_029948455.1. Taxonomy (NCBI): domain Eukaryota; kingdom Viridiplantae; phylum Streptophyta; class Magnoliopsida; order Solanales; family Solanaceae; genus Solanum; species Solanum rostratum. The sequence continues at coordinate 48,714,882 of CM057047.1, read as the reverse complement.
ATATTTCATTACCCATTAGTTATTTATTAATTTTTTAATTAATCTTGGGAAATTGGACAGATTTTATTAGTTAGAAAATAAAAATGGGCTCAAAAGAGCATTTACAACTAGATCTAAGTAGGAATCAACAAAATAAATCGAGTCCAAAAGGATCCCTTCAGGTGAAATAAAAGAAACCCAGTAGACAAGGGTTCCCTAATTTGTCTCCTCTCCCATTCTCATTTGTTGTGTGCCGTTTGAGATGTATCAGTGGTGTCTGACCAAGAGTTTACTCTCCATTTATGGGTCATGAACTATCTTCATCTTGAAGTTTGGTCTCCGTATCTTCTCAGCTGTCAAAGGTGAGCGGAACTTGCTTGTTCTCATTCTTAACAATACTCTGAACTCTTCGTCTATTTTCTCTTTGAAGGTGTCATCTTTGGTGGAAAGTTTCTTATATTAAGAGTCTGAAGAATCTGGGCTTTCTTTATGTTGTCCTATCCATGTAAGTGTGTTGTAAATATTAGGGTTTGTCAAATCATAGATCCGTCCTTCTGACTTCTTGTTCCTCTGTAGGCAGTCAATAGGAGAAATGGAGTTGCTCACACAACTGTGATGGAGATCTGCCGATGTATGCCTGCTATGAAACCTATCTTGTTTGTGGCTCTTCCTTTTGCTGGTTTTGAAAAAAATTTTGGACATTGACATAGTATAGGTTTAGTTAGTAGAATTTGCACAATTATGACTCCTTTGCATAGGCCACATATTTTGTTGCATATATTCATTATGTGCAAACAATGTGTCTTGGCCTGCTAACTATGAACTTGCCTGTTAATGCTACTGCTCCTTGGTCTAATCCTTAAATAAGGGACTTGATGTTTATCTATGTTTAATAGCCTTCTCATCATGCTAAGAAGTTGATTAAATGATCAATATTGTTAAATGTTATTTGTTTTTTATGGTTGTGTTTGCTATAAAATCTGCTAACTAATTTACTTCTCTGAAAACATGTTGTATTTGAATATTGATAGACTTCATTATGGCATGTGTATCTTCCACAATGTCCACAATCTCCCATGGTACTTTTCATTTTGATCTTCTTCAAGAATTTCCTTAGGCTCAATGAATCTGCCTCTATCATGATGTTCTGAAAGCCTTTGGCTCTATAGAAGGTTATGGCTTTCCAAATGGTTGTTGCCTTTACAAAGATGCTTGTGACTATGCCGAAGTTATTAGTATTTGTATAGATCAAATCCCCCTGTCCATCTCTGATGCAGAACCATATGAACTTAGGTCAAGATTTCCTTTGCTCGCTCCATCAGTATTGCACTTGATACATTCTCTATCTGGAACCTTCCATCTCATAATGCTACACTGTGACCTTGGCTTATGTCTTTGTAGTATTTCAAAAGTCTCATTCCAGCATATAGGTATATTTTTTCAATTTGGAAAATTTGTCTTTATAAATTGCTGAGCTGTCTTTTGGCAGTTATGATGCATTCTTTGAAAAAAGACTTCTTTCTCATGTCTGATAGCATTCTTCCTCGTCCACAACTCCCATATGATTATGCTGGAATTGTATTTAGTATTTGCTTGGCCCTTATCTTTTTCGTGAATTTCCACCATTGAACAATTGTGGGAATTATTTAGGGTCCTTTCAAGCTGAAACCTGCATATGTAACAAACTGCCTCCATAGCTTTTGAATTATAGGGACTTTTAGAAAAAGATGATTAATATTTTCCTCCACCGCATTGTCACAACACCAATATTAAAAAATAATTGGGATCCTAAGATTTTTAAGGATGACATCAGTAGGAACTCTTCTTTTGAACACTCTCCATAGGAAGAAAAAAAATTCTCATGAGGGATCCTTTCTAGCCACACCTTCCTAGGCCACTCCATCTTCTTCTTCCTCTGCCTTAAAATGTGATAAGCAGACTTGACAGAGAAATTACCACTAGCATTCTCAATCCACCAAGCTTTATCATTTAAATCATGATTCACTGATTTGATACCATTAGTAATGCACTTAATCATTTTTTCTAACAGAACTTCCTCCATTAATCCTCTCCTCCAAGTGTTGTTTTCTAGTAAAACTTTTATTCTCCACATCATCTTCTATTGCCTCTTCACTTTCTGTCAAATATAAAGCATCAAATTTGGTCCAATTATCAAACCAAAAACTAGAGTTTTCTACCTTCAATTGCCACCAAATATAGGACTCTATTTCATTTCTGGCTGGAATCATGCTTCTCCAAACATGGGAGGCACCTGCATTCATTGTAAAAATAGGATGCAAATTTTTACAGTACTTGTTCCTGATGCAAGTGCCCCATAATGTGCGTATAAAAGTTCTAAAATTTCATCAAAGTTTAGCCATCATAGCTTTATTCATATCAAATAAGGATCTAAAACCTAGACCTCTTTCTTCTGTACGATAACACATAGCATCCCATGCTGCCCAATATTTTCTCTTTTCACTTTCTGAATTACCCCAAAAAGATTTGGCAAACAGTTGATGCAACTTTTTTATAACCCTTTTAAGAGGACTCATAGCTGTTAGGAGGTAAATAGGCATAGATTACAACACATGATTTATTAAAATAATTTTGCCTCCAAATGATAAAAATCTATTTTGCCAGGGTAGGATTCTTCTAGATGTTTTTCTAATAGTGTCTTCAAAAAAGGAGCATCTCTTCCTCCCATAGAAAACTAGACAACCTAAATAGTAAGAGGAAAATCTTCTTGCCTAATTCCTGTCAACTTTCTTAATCTTATAGAAAAAAATTTAATGGAGTATTTTTATGCAGATAGAAAAAACTCTTTGATTTATTTATAAGTTAACCTGAAGCATCCTCATACTCCTTCAATACAGTCACCATCTTGATGATTGAGGTCCTGTCCCCTGAGCAAAATAAAATTGTGTCGTCTGGATAGGATAAGCGATTAATCTCTGGATTCTGCTTTGGGAGCCCATATCAAATAAAGTTCTTGTCCTTATGAAGACTGTTCAAACCTCTAAAAAGTACCTTCGCGGCAATAATACATAATGTAGGAAATAATGAATCACCTTGTTTCAATCCTCTTCTAGATTGGAAAAATCCATATGAGTGCCCAATAACTAAGACAGAGTACCAGTTATTTGACACCAACCTCCACACCATATCAACAATCACTTCTGAAAAATCAAATTTTCTCAGAATTTGGTCAAGTGTAATAGGCCATCCTGCTAGTGATATTATCCGTTTTGGACCTAGGGCTGCACGACTTTAAAATGCATTACTAGTAGGTAAGGTTTGTTTACTTATATACCTAGCATTTGTCATGTGTTTTGCCGATGTGGAACTTCTCATCTCAAGATGGATTGTTACATACATCCTCTCGATAGACTTAGTGTCCTCGCTGAGGTTCGCCTCACTATATGAGATTTTCCCAGACTTAGGAGATTTGTGCCGCCTCATCGAGATTCACGTAAACTCAGTTGAACTCTAACCCACATCGATAAGGCTGACACAGGAGTGACTCTGATACCATATATAACAGTCCAGCCTGCTAGTGATATTGTCGACTTTGGGTTTGGGTCTGCGTGACTTTAAAAAGCGCCACTAGTGAGTAACGTCTGTTAACTTATATACCCAATATTTCTCTTGTGTTTTGGCGATGTAAGACTTCTCATCTCAAGATAGGTTATTATACATTAATTCAGTAATGCAGTTACATTAATTCTAATTCTTAAATTATCTTTATGTTCAATGTATCATGCTTTAAATGCTACTTGTTGATACTTAAATAGCCTAATTTTTGTATCCCGCACTGAATTAACGTGTCCAAATTTCCATACTTTTAAGAGATTTTTGTAAATTGAAAAAGGGTAGGGAAATGATAATTAACTCTTTTTATACTATGTAATTTATATGAACTCTATGAAACTTTATGAATAATAGGCTCATTCCTCTATTTTCTCCATTTCATAGCAGCCTTTATCAACGGAGTTCAAAATTATTATGTGTGTCTAATCCACACATTATTCACACTTGTTGTTACCATTCGAAAGTCCTAGGGATTTCTTTTATGTTAGATAATTAGATGAATTTTACTAAATAAGTTTACAGGTTTTTTTGATAATTTTTATTTTAGGTTTACTAATTTCATTGAGAGGTTATGAGATCATGTCAAATAATGATCATATAAAACCAAATGTAAATCAGGCTAGATAGAAATCAACTGCAAGGATATTTGGACATCGATCAATTTCTTCGAAGATGTCAATTTTGTTTATATCCCTAGTACATAAAATACACTAGCTCATAATTTAGCTGAATTTTCTCTTCTACTCTTACATAAAATTTGTTGGGATTATAACTTTTCGAATTGTATTTAAATGATGTGGCATTTTATGACATTTAGGGTGTGTTTGGTAATATTTTTCAATTTTCTCATGTTTGGTTTCCTTAAATCTTTTCCAAATCAACTGATTTTTCTCAAATTTAAGGAAAATGACTTCTTTCAAAAAATTAAGGAAAACATTTTCCAAACACTCTCATTCAATCTCAAATTATTTTCCATCCCTACCACGACCTCCCTCCCTCTCGAAGAAAATCAAAATTTAATATTTTCCTTTTTTTTTATCTCACCTACTGCCCCCCCCCCCCCCCCCCCCAACCCCCACACACACAAAAAAAAAATTCAAATTTTGAAAATTTTATTTATTTACCCCTAGCCTTCCCCCAGATACGGAAAAAAAAATTAAATTTTTTTGAAAAAAAATTCAAATTATAAAAAAATTCAAATTTTTCTTCCACCCACCCCCACCCCCACCCCCTGCCCCCCAAACCCCACCCACCCAAGAAAAGAATTTAATATTTATTTTAAGAAAAATATTTCAAATTATGAAATATTTTCATGTCAGAAACTATTTTACTAAATATATTTTCTATCATCTCACAAAAATAAAAGATATTTTCTAAAAATATTTTTTAGTTTACTAACCAAATAATTAAAAATATTTTCCACTCACCAATCAAACATGAGAAAATAAATTAAAAATCAAACTTATTTTCGAGAAAAACATTTTCTCCCTACTAAACACAACCTTAAGTCAAATTTTGAAGTACTATCAGTATTGGGGTGGAGGAGGGAAGGTAAGGGTCATTTTTAATTATTTTTTCTAAAATATCGTTTATTTCTCATATTGTTTTTAGTTCTGTGCATCGTCAAAAGATTCATTTTATTATCAATCATACAATATTTACAAAATTCTACATAAGAATATGATTATATTAAGGATCTTACTATGTATAAATTTAGGGAGATTAAAATTATTAGATGTAGTTTTAGTAGTCAAATCATTTTCAATTTTTCGAACTCATAACTTCACTAAAGTTGAAATAGTTTTCAACTTTCCATACTGCTATATATTAAAATGAAAATTTTGAGCGATTCACATTTCATAATTAGACGTTGATAAACACGACTCATAGTTACTGATACATCTACATAGAGTTTTTTCATCTTTTATTTACACGAATTCATATGTTTACAAAATTATAGACCAATTTTATACCATCTTTTACTTTGAATCAACAGAAGCAATATCTCTTTTATTTATATGAGAAGCATGATAGTTAATACATCCAAATTGCTAAAATTTTTTGGTAATTTGGTGAGAAAAATTAGAATTCAAATCCAGCGTTTGTTACGTCTCGACCCATTGGCTCCTTGAAACCATCTATCCCATTTAACATCTGATGGGCCTTTGGTCCTGCAAAATCAAACCAACAATCACTTTACTTTCTTTACACAAATAGCCGATCGAATTTATTCTTTTTTGCTTTTCAAATTGATATACGTAGATTATATATTGATATAGGTTAATTCTTTAAAAAAGGAAAAAGAAACTAAAAATATTATAAGATTATTGCAAAGCACACTAATTATTCCAATGAGATTATCTTTATAGCTTATTATTTGTTGATCAATCTGACTGGTGTAACATACTTCTCTATGAATGCTTCATTTTTCTTATGCTTGTTTGCTATTAGTCCAATTCTTTTAAAATTGTAGATTTTTGTAAAGTTAGTGATGTACAAGTTGAAAGTGATTTATGGATAACTCGCCTTCTATATCTCTTCACTTATGTAGGATTCTTTCTAAGACAGATTCAAAATTTTTGACGTGCATCTACTTCATATTTTATGTAATAGAGGCGCACTAAACAAAACTAGATATATTAAGGTCAAAATTAAAAAATAAAGTAAAACTTTTTAAACCTCTTGGTGCTAAATAAGTCTTTATTTTCATTATGGAGAAGGGCCTAAAATGCCATCGAACTATTGAAAATGGTACATAAATGCCCTTCATCCACTTATTGGGTCTAAACTGCCCCTGCCATCTACCTTTGAGTCCAAAATTAACATTCATTCATCTTTTTGGCTCATTTATACCCTTGAAACTAACAACCCTTTTTTTTTTTTATTTTTTAAATATTTATTATGTTTCATTTTCTTTTGGAATAAAGTATACCTCCATACTCAATTTTGTTTTTACAAAAAAAAAAAAAACTTATAATTTTTTTTATTTTTTTAAAGTTTATTTTGAGGTTATAAAGAAAGATATTATTTTGATTTGGATAAAATATATGAAAAATATGATTTAAAAAATAAACTAATAGTTTTACTGTAGGTTTTTTTAGATTTTTGGGTCATGAAGAAGGTCTTTTTTTTTTTTAATTTAATAAATTATGGGAAGAAAATCTTTAAAAAAAACTCTTAAAAAATCTAAAGTCAACAATATACGTTTTGTATATTTTTTAAAAAATCAGCACATACTTGTATTTTATGTAGACAAAATAATTAAGCTTTTAAGGATGAAAGCGGTTACTGATTTAACTTTTTTTAATTTTTTTATTAACCAAATTTGAATAGTTTTTCATTATTTCTAATATAATATTTTAATTTTTTTTTTTACTCTTTTGGATAAATTAAAACTTAATTTTACTACTTTATATATTTTTAAAAAGTTTCCTTTTTATAAAGCTAAATTGGTTAATTATTTTAATAAATCACTTTGATCACTTTTAAAAAAAATCACTTTGACCCTTAAAAGAGATACATTATTTCGGTTTGGATAAATTATGGAAAGAAATCTAATATATAAAGATGGAGATTTATACTATTCCATAAGAAAATGAAAGATAATAAATATTTTTTTTTTTAAAAAAGGTGGTTAGTTTCAAAGGTATAAGTGAGCCAAAAAGTTTAAGGAAGAACATTTTGGATCCAAAGGTGGATGACAAGAGCATTTTAAATTCGATAGGTAGATGGAGAACATTTTTATAGATCTTCAATAGTTCGAAAGCATTTTAGCCCTTTTCCATTTTTCATTACTTGCAAAATCAAATAATTGAAAGGAAACAATTTAA